>CM076087.1:91639911-92239652 GCA_038088585.1 Chrysina gloriosa | reverse complement strand
GCCCGTTGAATTTCGAACGACGTTTCCGACCTCTTCTACCATGTACATACTCTGAAATTCTTGCTTTTAGCACCCTAAAGGAGAAACAAGCAGCGCCACGTAAGAAATTTGTTAACAAAAACTGTTTCTCCTGTACCGTGGAAGGCGCCGGTCGAATTTCGAAGGACGTTTCCGACTTCTACTACCATGTACATACTCTGAAATTCTTGCTTTTTGCACCCTAAAGGAGAAACAAGCAGCGCCACGTAAGAAATTTGTTAACAAAAACTGTTTCTCCTGTACCGTGGAAGGCGTCGGTCGAATTTAGAAGGACGTTTCCGACCTCTTCTACCATGTACATACTCTGAAATTCTTGCTTTTAGCACCCTAAAGGAGAAACAAGCAGCGCCACGTAAGAAATTTGTTAACAAAAACTGTTTCTCCTGTACCGTGGAAGGCGCCTGTCGAATTTCGAAGGACGTTTCCGACCTCTTCTACCATGTACATACTCTGAAATTCTTGCTTTTAGCACCCTAAAGGAGAAACAAGCAGCGCCACGTAAGAAATTTGTTAACAAAAACTGTTTCTCCTGTACCGTGGAAGGCGTCGGTCGAATTTAGAAGGACGTTTCCGACCTCTTCTACCATGTACATACTCTGAAATTCTTGCTTTTTGCACCCTAAAGGAGAAACAAGCAGCGCCACGTAAGAAATTTGTTAACAAAAACTGTTTCTCCTGTACCGTGGAAGGCGCCTGTCGAATTTCGAACGACGTTTCCGACCTCTTCTACCATGTACATACTCTGAAATTCTTGCTTTTAGCACCCTAAAGGAGAAACAAGCAGCGCCACGTAAGAAATTTGTTAACAAAAACTGTTTCTCCTGTACCGTGGAAGGCGTCGGTCGAATTTCGAAGGACGTTTCCGACCTCTTCTACCATGTACATACTCTGAAATTCTTGCTTTTTGCACCCTAAAGGAGAAACAAGCAGCGCCACGTAAGAAATTTGTTAACAAAAACTGTTTCTCCTGTACCGTAGAAGGCGTCGGTCGAATTTAGAAGGACGTTTCCGACCTCTTCTACCATGTACATACTCTGAAATTCTTGCTTTTTGCACCCTAAAGGAGAAACAAGCAGCGCCACGTAAGAAATTTGTTAACAAAAACTGTTTCTCCTGTACCGTGGAAGGCGTCGGTCGAATTTAGAAGGACGTTTCCGACCTCTTCTACCATGTACATACTCTGAAATTCTTGCTTTTTGCACCCTAAAGGAGAAACAAGCAGCGCCACGTAAGAAATTTGTTAACAAAAACTGTTTCTCCTGTACCGTGGAAGGCGTCGGTCGAATTTAGAAGGACGTTTCCGACCTCTTCTACCATGTACATACTCTGAAATTCTTGCTTTTTGCACCCTAAAGGAGAAACAAGCAGCGCCACGTAAGAAATTTGTTAACAAAAACTGTTTCTCCTGTACCGTGGAAGGCGCCTGTCGAATTTCGAACGACGTTTCCGACCTCTTCTACCATGTACATACTCTGAAATTCTTGCTTTTAGCACCCTAAAGGAGAAACAAGCAGCGCCACGTAAGAAATTTGTTAACAAAAACTGTTTCTCCTGTACCGTAGAAGGCGTCGGTCGAATTTAGAAGGACGTTTCCGACCTCTTCTACCATGTACATACTCTGAAATTCTTGCTTTTTGCACCCTAAAGGAGAAACAAGCAGCGCCACGTAAGAAATTTGTTAACAAAAACTGTTTCTCCTGTACCGTGGAAGGCGTCGGTCGAATTTCGAAGGACGTTTCCGACCTCTTCTACCATGTACATACTCTGAAATTCTTGCTTTTAGCACCCTAAAGGAGAAACAAGCAGCGCCACGTAAGAAATTTGTTAACAAAAACTGTTTCTCCTGTACCGTGGAAGGCGTCGGTCGAATTTAGAAGGACGTTTCCGACCTCTTCTACCATGTACATACTCTGAAATTCTTGCTTTTTGCACCCTAAAGGAGAAACAAGCAGCGCCACGTAAGAAATTTGTTAACAAAAACTGTTTCTCCTGTACCGTAGAAGGCGTCGGTCGAATTTAGAAGGACGTTTCCGACCTCTTCTACCATGTACATACTCTGAAATTCTTGCTTTTAGCACCCTAAAGGAGAAACAAGCAGCGCCACGTAAGAAATTTGTTAACAAAAACTGTTTCTCCTGTACCGTGGAAGGCGTCGGTCGAATTTCGAAGGACGTTTCCGACCTCTTCTACCATGTACATACTCTGAAATTCTTGCTTTTAGCACCCTAAAGGAGAAACAAGCAGCGCCACGTAAGAAATTTGTTAACAAAAACTGTTTCTCCTGTACCGTAGAAGGCGTCGGTCGAATTTAGAAGGACGTTTCCGACCTCTTCTACCATGTACATACTCTGAAATTCTTGCTTTTAGCACCCTAAAGGAGAAACAAGCAGCGCCACGTAAGAAATTTGTTAACAAAAACTGTTTCTCCTGTACCGTGGAAGGCGCCTGTCGAATTTCGAACGACGTTTCCGACCTCTTCTACCATGTACATACTCTGAAATTCTTGCTTTTTGCACCCTAAAGGAGAAACAAGCAGCGCCACGTAAGAAATTTGTTAACAAAAACTGTTTCTCCTGTACCGTAGAAGGCGTCGGTCGAATTTAGAAGGACGTTTCCGACCTCTTCTACCATGTACATACTCTGAAATTCTTGCTTTTAGCACCCTAAAGGAGAAACAAGCAGCGCCACGTAAGAAATTTGTTAACAAAAACTGTTTCTCCTGTACCGTGGAAGGCGTCGGTCGAATTTCGAAGGACGTTTCCGACCTCTTCTACCATGTACATACTCTGAAATTCTTGCTTTTTGCACCCTAAAGGAGAAACAAGCAGCGCCACGTAAGAAATTTGTTAACAAAAACTGTTTCTCCTGTACCGTAGAAGGCGTCGGTCGAATTTAGAAGGACGTTTCCGACCTCTTCTACCATGTACATACTCTGAAATTCTTGCTTTTAGCACCCTAAAGGAGAAACAAGCAGCGCCACGTAAGAAATTTGTTAACAAAAACTGTTTCTCCTGTACCGTGGAAGGCGTCGGTCGAATTTAGAAGGACGTTTCCGACCTCTTCTACCATGTACATACTCTGAAATTCTTGCTTTTAGCACCCTAAAGGAGAAACAAGCAGCGCCACGTAAGAAATTTGTTAACAAAAACTGTTTCTCCTGTACCGTAGAAGGCGTCGGTCGAATTTAGAAGGACGTTTCCGACCTCTTCTACCATGTACATACTCTGAAATTCTTGCTTTTTGCACCCTAAAGGAGAAACAAGCAGCGCCACGTAAGAAATTTGTTAACAAAAACTGTTTCTCCTGTGGCGTGGAAGGCGCCTGCGGAATTTCGAATGTAGTTTCCAACTTCTACTACCATGTACATACTCTGAAATTCTTGCTTTTTGCACCCTAAAGGAGAAACAAGCAGCGCCACGTAAGAAATTTGTTAACAAAAACTGTTTCTCCTGTACCGTAGAAGGCGTCGGTCGAATTTAGAAGGACGTTTCCGACCTCTTCTACCATGTACATACTCTGAAATTCTTGCTTTTAGCACCCTAAAGGAGAAACAAGCAGCGCCACGTAAGAAATTTGTTAACAAAAACTGTTTCTCCTGTACCGTGGAAGGCGCCTGTCGAATTTCGAACGACGTTTCCGACCTCTTCTACCATGTACATACTCTGAAATTCTTGCTTTTTGCACCCTAAAGGAGAAACAAGCAGCGCCACGTAAGAAATTTGTTAACAAAAACTGTTTCTCCTGTACCGTAGAAGGCGTCGGTCGAATTTAGAAGGACGTTTCCGACCTCTTCTACCATGTACATACTCTGAAATTCTTGCTTTTTGCACCCTAAAGGAGAAACAAGCAGCGCCACGTAAGAAATTTGTTAACAAAAACTGTTTCTCCTGTACCGTGGAAGGCGTCGGTCGAATTTAGAAGGACGTTTCCGACCTCTTCTACCATGTACATACTCTGAAATTCTTGCTTTTTGCACCCTAAAGGAGAAACAAGCAGCGCCACGTAAGAAATTTGTTAACAAAAACTGTTTCTCCTGTACCGTAGAAGGCGTCGGTCGAATTTAGAAGGACGTTTCCGACCTCTTCTACCATGTACATACTCTGAAATTCTTGCTTTTTGCACCCTAAAGGAGAAACAAGCAGCGCCACGTAAGAAATTTGTTAACAAAAACTGTTTCTCCTGTACCGTGGAAGGCGCCTGTCGAATTTCGAAGGACGTTTCCGACCTCTTCTACCATGTACATACTCTGAAATTCTTGCTTTTAGCACCCTAAAGGAGAAACAAGCAGCGCCACGTAAGAAATTTGTTAACAAAAACTGTTTCTCCTGTACCGTGGAAGGCGTCGGTCGAATTTAGAAGGACGTTTCCGACCTCTTCTACCATGTACATACTCTGAAATTCTTGCTTTTTGCACCCTAAAGGAGAAACAAGCAGCGCCACGTAAGAAATTTGTTAACAAAAACTGTTTCTCCTGTACCGTGGAAGGCGTCGGTCGAATTTAGAAGGACGTTTCCGACCTCTTCTACCATGTACATACTCTGAAATTCTTGCTTTTAGCACCCTAAAGGAGAAACAAGCAGCGCCACGTAAGAAATTTGTTAACAAAAACTGTTTCTCCTGTACCGTGGAAGGCGTCGGTCGAATTTAGAAGGACGTTTCCGACCTCTTCTACCATGTACATACTCTGAAATTCTTGCTTTTAGCACCCTAAAGGAGAAACAAGCAGCGCCACGTAAGAAATTTGTTAACAAAAACTGTTTCTCCTGTACCGTGGAAGGCGTCGGTCGAATTTCGAAGGACGTTTCCGACCTCTTCTACCATGTACATACTCTGAAATTCTTGCTTTTTGCACCCTAAAGGAGAAACAAGCAGCGCCACGTAAGAAATTTGTTAACAAAAACTGTTTCTCCTGTACCGTGGAAGGCGTCGGTCGAATTTCGAAGGACGTTTCCGACCTCTTCTACCATGTACATACTCTGAAATTCTTGCTTTTAGCACCCTAAAGGAGAAACAAGCAGCGCCACGTAAGAAATTTGTTAACAAAAACTGTTTCTCCTGTACCGTAGAAGGCGTCGGTCGAATTTAGAAGGACGTTTCCGACCTCTTGTACCATGTACATACTCTGAAATTCTTGCTTTTAGCACCCTAAAGGAGAAACAAGCAGCGCCACGTAAGAAATTTGTTAACAAAAACTGTTTCGCCTGTGGCGTGGAAGGCGCCTGCGGAATTTCGAATGTAGTTTCCAACTTCTACTACGATGTACATACTCTGAAATTCTTGCTTTTGCACCCTAAAGGAGAAACAAGCAGCGCCACGTAAGAAATTTGTTAACAAAAACTGTTTCTCCTGTACCGTAGAAGGCGTCGGTCGAATTTAGAAGGACGTTTCCGACCTCTTCTACCATGTACATACTCTGAAATTCTTGCTTTTTGCACCCTAAAGGAGAAACAAGCAGCGCCACGTAAGAAATTTGTTAACAAAAACTGTTTCTCCTGTACCGTGGAAGGCGTCGGTCGAATTTCGAAGGACGTTTCCGACCTCTTCTACCATGTACATACTCTGAAATTCTTGCTTTTAGCACCCTAAAGGAGAAACAAGCAGCGCCACGTAAGAAATTTGTTAACAAAAACTGTTTCTCCTGTACCGTGGAAGGCGTCGGTCGAATTTAGAAGGACGTTTCCGACCTCTTCTACCATGTACATACTCTGAAATTCTTGCTTTTAGCACCCTAAAGGAGAAACAAGCAGCGCCACGTAAGAAATTTGTTAACAAAAACTGTTTCTCCTGTACCGTGGAAGGCGTCGGTCGAATTTAGAAGGACGTTTCCGACCTCTTCTACCATGTACATACTCTGAAATTCTTGCTTTTTGCACCCTAAAGGAGAAACAAGCAGCGCCACGTAAGAAATTTGTTAACAAAAACTGTTTCTCCTGTACCGTGGAAGGCGTCGGTCGAATTTAGAAGGACGTTTCCGACCTCTTCTACCATGTACATACTCTGAAATTCTTGCTTTTAGCACCCTAAAGGAGAAACAAGCAGCGCCACGTAAGAAATTTGTTAACAAAAACTGTTTCTCCTGTACCGTGGAAGGCGTCGGTCGAATTTAGAAGGACGTTTCCGACCTCTTCTACCATGTACATACTCTGAAATTCTTGCTTTTTGCACCCTAAAGGAGAAACAAGCAGCGCCACGTAAGAAATTTGTTAACAAAAACTGTTTCTCCTGTACCGTGGAAGGCGTCGGTCGAATTTAGAAGGACGTTTCCGACCTCTTCTACCATGTACATACTCTGAAATTCTTGCTTTTAGCACCCTAAAGGAGAAACAAGCAGCGCCACGTAAGAAATTTGTTAACAAAAACTGTTTCTCCTGTACCGTGGAAGGCGTCGGTCGAATTTAGAAGGACGTTTCCGACCTCTTCTACCATGTACATACTCTGAAATTCTTGCTTTTTGCACCCTAAAGGAGAAACAAGCAGCGCCACGTAAGAAATTTGTTAACAAAAACTGTTTCTCCTGTACCGTAGAAGGCGTCGGTCGAATTTAGAAGGACGTTTCCGACCTCTTCTACCATGTACATACTCTGAAATTCTTGCTTTTAGCACCCTAAAGGAGAAACAAGCAGCGCCACGTAAGAAATTTGTTAACAAAAACTGTTTCTCCTGTACCGTGGAAGGCGTCGGTCGAATTTAGAAGGACGTTTCCGACCTCTTCTACCATGTACATACTCTGAAATTCTTGCTTTTAGCACCCTAAAGGAGAAACAAGCAGCGCCACGTAAGAAATTTGTTAACAAAAACTGTTTCTCCTGTACCGTAGAAGGCGTCGGTCGAATTTAGAAGGACGTTTCCGACCTCTTCTACCATGTACATACTCTGAAATTCTTGCTTTTTGCACCCTAAAGGAGAAACAAGCAGCGCCACGTAAGAAATTTGTTAACAAAAACTGTTTCTCCTGTACCGTGGAAGGCGTCGGTCGAATTTCGAAGGACGTTTCCGACCTCTTCTACCATGTACATACTCTGAAATTCTTGCTTTTAGCACCCTAAAGGAGAAACAAGCAGCGCCACGTAAGAAATTTGTTAACAAAAACTGTTTCTCCTGTACCGTAGAAGGCGTCGGTCGAATTTAGAAGGACGTTTCCGACCTCTTCTACCATGTACATACTCTGAAATTCTTGCTTTTAGCACCCTAAAGGAGAAACAAGCAGCGCCACGTAAGAAATTTGTTAACAAAAACTGTTTCTCCTGTACCGTGGAAGGCGTCGGTCGAATTTCGAAGGACGTTTCCGACCTCTTCTACCATGTACATACTCTGAAATTCTTGCTTTTTGCACCCTAAAGGAGAAACAAGCAGCGCCACGTAAGAAATTTGTTAACAAAAACTGTTTCTCCTGTACCGTAGAAGGCGTCGGTCGAATTTAGAAGGACGTTTCCGACCTCTTCTACCATGTACATACTCTGAAATTCTTGCTTTTTGCACCCTAAAGGAGAAACAAGCAGCGCCACGTAAGAAATTTGTTAACAAAAACTGTTTCTCCTGTACCGTGGAAGGCGCCTGTCGAATTTCGAACGACGTTTCCGACCTCTTCTACCATGTACATACTCTGAAATTCTTGCTTTTAGCACCCTAAAGGAGAAACAAGCAGCGCCACGTAAGAAATTTGTTAACAAAAACTGTTTCTCCTGTACCGTAGAAGGCGTCGGTCGAATTTAGAAGGACGTTTCCGACCTCTTCTACCATGTACATACTCTGAAATTCTTGCTTTTAGCACCCTAAAGGAGAAACAAGCAGCGCCACGTAAGAAATTTGTTAACAAAAACTGTTTCTCCTGTACCGTGGAAGGCGCCGGTCGAATTTCGAAGGACGTTTCCGACCTCTTCTACCATGTACATACTCTGAAATTCTTGCTTTTAGCACCCTAAAGGAGAAACAAGCAGCGCCACGTAAGAAATTTGTTAACAAAAACTGTTTCTCCTGTACCGTGGAAGGCGTCGGTCGAATTTAGAAGGACGTTTCCGACCTCTTCTACCATGTACATACTCTGAAATTCTTGCTTTTTGCACCCTAAAGGAGAAACAAGCAGCGCCACGTAAGAAATTTGTTAACAAAAACTGTTTCTCCTGTACCGTGGAAGGCGTCGGTCGAATTTAGAAGGACGTTTCCGACCTCTTCTACCATGTACATACTCTGAAATTCTTGCTTTTAGCACCCTAAAGGAGAAACAAGCAGCGCCACGTAAGAAATTTGTTAACAAAAACTGTTTCTCCTGTACCGTAGAAGGCGTCGGTCGAATTTAGAAGGACGTTTCCGACCTCTTGTACCATGTACATACTCTGAAATTCTTGCTTTTTGCACCCTAAAGGAGAAACAAGCAGCGCCACGTAAGAAATTTGTTAACAAAAACTGTTTCTCCTGTACCGTAGAAGGCGTCGGTCGAATTTAGAAGGACGTTTCCGACCTCTTCTACCATGTACATACTCTGAAATTCTTGCTTTTTGCACCCTAAAGGAGAAACAAGCAGCGCCACGTAAGAAATTTGTTAACAAAAACTGTTTCTCCTGTACCGTGGAAGGCGTCGGTCGAATTTAGAAGGACGTTTCCGACCTCTTCTACCATGTACATACTCTGAAATTCTTGCTTTTTGCACCCTAAAGGAGAAACAAGCAGCGCCACGTAAGAAATTTGTTAACAAAAACTGTTTCTCCTGTACCGTAGAAGGCGTCGGTCGAATTTAGAAGGACGTTTCCGACCTCTTGTACCATGTACATACTCTGAAATTCTTGCTTTTAGCACCCTAAAGGAGAAACAAGCAGCGCCACGTAAGAAATTTGTTAACAAAAACTGTTTCTCCTGTACCGTAGAAGGCGTCGGTCGAATTTAGAAGGACGTTTCCGACCTCTTCTACCATGTACATACTCTGAAATTCTTGCTTTTTGCACCCTAAAGGAGAAACAAGCAGCGCCACGTAAGAAATTTGTTAACAAAAACTGTTTCTCCTGTACCGTGGAAGGCGCCTGTCGAATTTCGAACGACGTTTCCGACCTCTTCTACCATGTACATACTCTGAAATTCTTGCTTTTTGCACCCTAAAGGAGAAACAAGCAGCGCCACGTAAGAAATTTGTTAACAAAAACTGTTTCTCCTGTACCGTAGAAGGCGTCGGTCGAATTTAGAAGGACGTTTCCGACCTCTTCTACCATGTACATACTCTGAAATTCTTGCTTTTTGCACCCTAAAGGAGAAACAAGCAGCGCCACGTAAGAAATTTGTTAACAAAAACTGTTTCTCCTGTACCGTGGAAGGCGTCGGTCGAATTTCGAAGGACGTTTCCGACCTCTTCTACCATGTACATACTCTGAAATTCTTGCTTTTAGCACCCTAAAGGAGAAACAAGCAGCGCCACGTAAGAAATTTGTTAACAAAAACTGTTTCTCCTGTACCGTGGAAGGCGTCGGTCGAATTTAGAAGGACGTTTCCGACCTCTTCTACCATGTACATACTCTGAAATTCTTGCTTTTTGCACCCTAAAGGAGAAACAAGCAGCGCCACGTAAGAAATTTGTTAACAAAAACTGTTTCTCCTGTACCGTGGAAGGCGTCGGTCGAATTTCGAAGGACGTTTCCGACCTCTTCTACCATGTACATACTCTGAAATTCTTGCTTTTTGCACCCTAAAGGAGAAACAAGCAGCGCCACGTAAGAAATTTGTTAACAAAAACTGTTTCTCCTGTACCGTAGAAGGCGTCGGTCGAATTTAGAAGGACGTTTCCGACCTCTTCTACCATGTACATACTCTGAAATTCTTGCTTTTAGCACCCTAAAGGAGAAACAAGCAGCGCCACGTAAGAAATTTGTTAACAAAAACTGTTTCTCCTGTACCGTGGAAGGCGTCGGTCGAATTTAGAAGGACGTTTCCGACCTCTTCTACCATGTACATACTCTGAAATTCTTGCTTTTAGCACCCTAAAGGAGAAACAAGCAGCGCCACGTAAGAAATTTGTTAACAAAAACTGTTTCTCCTGTACCGTGGAAGGCGTCGGTCGAATTTCGAAGGACGTTTCCGACCTCTTCTACCATGTACATACTCTGAAATTCTTGCTTTTTGCACCCTAAAGGAGAAACAAGCAGCGCCACGTAAGAAATTTGTTAACAAAAACTGTTTCTCCTGTACCGTGGAAGGCGTCGGTCGAATTTCGAAGGACGTTTCCGACCTCTTCTACCATGTACATACTCTGAAATTCTTGCTTTTTGCACCCTAAAGGAGAAACAAGCAGCGCCACGTAAGAAATTTGTTAACAAAAACTGTTTCTCCTGTACCGTAGAAGGCGTCGGTCGAATTTAGAAGGACGTTTCCGACCTCTTCTACCATGTACATACTCTGAAATTCTTGCTTTTTGCACCCTAAAGGAGAAACAAGCAGCGCCACGTAAGAAATTTGTTAACAAAAACTGTTTCTCCTGTACCGTGGAAGGCGCCGGTCGAATTTCGAAGGACGTTTCCGACCTCTTCTACCATGTACATACTCTGAAATTCTTGCTTTTTGCACCCTAAAGGAGAAACAAGCAGCGCCACGTAAGAAATTTGTTAACAAAAACTGTTTCTCCTGTACCGTAGAAGGCGTCGGTCGAATTTAGAAGGACGTTTCCGACCTCTTGTACCATGTACATACTCTGAAATTCTTGCTTTTAGCACCCTAAAGGAGAAACAAGCAGCGCCACGTAAGAAATTTGTTAACAAAAACTGTTTCTCCTGTACCGTGGAAGGCGTCGGTCGAATTTAGAAGGACGTTTCCGACCTCTTCTACCATGTACATACTCTGAAATTCTTGCTTTTTGCACCCTAAAGGAGAAACAAGCAGCGCCACGTAAGAAATTTGTTAACAAAAACTGTTTCTCCTGTACCGTGGAAGGCGCCTGTCGAATTTCGAAGGACGTTTCCGACTTCTTCTACCATGTACATACTCTGAAATTCTTGCTTTTAGCACCCTAAAGGAGAAACAAGCAGCGCCACGTAAGAAATTTGTTAACAAAAACTGTTTCTCCTGTACCGTAGAAGGCGTCGGTCGAATTTAGAAGGACGTTTCCGACCTCTTCTACCATGTACATACTCTGAAATTCTTGCTTTTTGCACCCTAAAGGAGAAACAAGCAGCGCCACGTAAGAAATTTGTTAACAAAAACTGTTTCTCCTGTACCGTGGAAGGCGTCGGTCGAATTTAGAAGGACGTTTCCGACCTCTTCTACCATGTACATACTCTGAAATTCTTGCTTTTAGCACCCTAAAGGAGAAACAAGCAGCGCCACGTAAGAAATTTGTTAACAAAAACTGTTTCTCCTGTACCGTAGAAGGCGTCGGTCGAATTTAGAAGGACGTTTCCGACCTCTTCTACCATGTACATACTCTGAAATTCTTGCTTTTAGCACCCTAAAGGAGAAACAAGCAGCGCCACGTAAGAAATTTGTTAACAAAAACTGTTTCTCCTGTACCGTGGAAGGCGCCTGTCGAATTTCGAACGACGTTTCCGACCTCTTCTACCATGTACATACTCTGAAATTCTTGCTTTTAGCACCCTAAAGGAGAAACAAGCAGCGCCACGTAAGAAATTTGTTAACAAAAACTGTTTCTCCTGTACCGTAGAAGGCGTCGGTCGAATTTAGAAGGACGTTTCCGACCTCTTCTACCATGTACATACTCTGAAATTCTTGCTTTTTGCACCCTAAAGGAGAAACAAGCAGCGCCACGTAAGAAATTTGTTAACAAAAACTGTTTCTCCTGTACCGTGGAAGGCGTCGGTCGAATTTAGAAGGACGTTTCCGACCTCTTCTACCATGTACATACTCTGAAATTCTTGCTTTTAGCACCCTAAAGGAGAAACAAGCAGCGCCACGTAAGAAATTTGTTAACAAAAACTGTTTCTCCTGTACCGTGGAAGGCGTCGGTCGAATTTAGAAGGACGTTTCCGACCTCTTCTACCATGTACATACTCTGAAATTCTTGCTTTTAGCACCCTAAAGGAGAAACAAGCAGCGCCACGTAAGAAATTTGTTAACAAAAACTGTTTCTCCTGTACCGTGGAAGGCGTCGGTCGAATTTCGAAGGACGTTTCCGACCTCTTCTACCATGTACATACTCTGAAATTCTTGCTTTTGCACCCTAAAGGAGAAACAAGCAGCGCCACGTAAGAAATTTGTTAACAAAAACTGTTTCTCCTGTACCGTGGAAGGCGTCGGTCGAATTTAGAAGGACGTTTCCGACCTCTTCTACCATGTACATACTCTGAAATTCTTGCTTTTAGCACCCTAAAGGAGAAACAAGCAGCGCCACGTAAGAAATTTGTTAACAAAAACTGTTTCTCCTGTACCGTGGAAGGCGTCGGTCGAATTTCGAAGGACGTTTCCGACCTCTTCTACCATGTACATACTCTGAAATTCTTGCTTTTTGCACCCTAAAGGAGAAACAAGCAGCGCCACGTAAGAAATTTGTTAACAAAAACTGTTTCTCCTGTACCGTAGAAGGCGTCGGTCGAATTTAGAAGGACGTTTCCGACCTCTTCTACCATGTACATACTCTGAAATTCTTGCTTTTAGCACCCTAAAGGAGAAACAAGCAGCGCCACGTAAGAAATTTGTTAACAAAAACTGTTTCTCCTGTACCGTGGAAGGCGTCGGTCGAATTTAGAAGGACGTTTCCGACCTCTTCTACCATGTACATACTCTGAAATTCTTGCTTTTAGCACCCTAAAGGAGAAACAAGCAGCGCCACGTAAGAAATTTGTTAACAAAAACTGTTTCTCCTGTACCGTGGAAGGCGCCTGTCGAATTTCGAAGGACGTTTCCGACCTCTTCTACCATGTACATACTCTGAAATTCTTGCTTTTAGCACCCTAAAGGAGAAACAAGCAGCGCCACGTAAGAAATTTGTTAACAAAAACTGTTTCTCCTGTACCGTGGAAGGCGCCTGTCGAATTTCGAAGGACGTTTCCGACCTCTTCTACCATGTACATACTCTGAAATTCTTGCTTTTTGCACCCTAAAGGAGAAACAAGCAGCGCCACGTAAGAAATTTGTTAACAAAAACTGTTTCTCCTGTACCGTAGAAGGCGTCGGTCGAATTTAGAAGGACGTTTCCGACCTCTTCTACCATGTACATACTCTGAAATTCTTGCTTTTAGCACCCTAAAGGAGAAACAAGCAGCGCCACGTAAGAAATTTGTTAACAAAAACTGTTTCTCCTGTACCGTGGAAGGCGTCGGTCGAATTTCGAAGGACGTTTCCGACCTCTACTACCATGTACATACTCTGAAATTCTTGCTTTTTGCACCCTAAAGGAGAAACAAGCAGCGC
This sequence comes from Chrysina gloriosa, assembly GCA_038088585.1. NCBI lineage: Eukaryota > Metazoa > Arthropoda > Insecta > Coleoptera > Scarabaeidae > Chrysina > Chrysina gloriosa. The sequence continues at coordinate 92,226,272 of CM076087.1, read as the reverse complement.
CACGTAAGAAATTTGTTAACAAAAACTGTTTCTCCTGTACCGTAGAAGGCGTCGGTCGAATTTAGAAGGACGTTTCCGACCTCTTCTACCATGTACATACTCTGAAATTCTTGCTTTTAGCACCCTAAAGGAGAAACAAGCAGCGCCACGTAAGAAATTTGTTAACAAAAACTGTTTCTCCTGTACCGTGGAAGGCGTCGGTCGAATTTCGAAGGACGTTTCCGACCTCTTCTACCATGTACATACTCTGAAATTCTTGCTTTTTGCACCCTAAAGGAGAAACAAGCAGCGCCACGTAAGAAATTTGTTAACAAAAACTGTTTCTCCTGTACCGTGGAAGGCGTCGGTCGAATTTAGAAGGACGTTTCCGACCTCTTCTACCATGTACATACTCTGAAATTCTTGCTTTTAGCACCCTAAAGGAGAAACAAGCAGCGCCACGTAAGAAATTTGTTAACAAAAACTGTTTCTCCTGTACCGTGGAAGGCGTCGGTCGAATTTAGAAGGACGTTTCCGACCTCTTCTACCATGTACATACTCTGAAATTCTTGCTTTTTGCACCCTAAAGGAGAAACAAGCAGCGCCACGTAAGAAATTTGTTAACAAAAACTGTTTCTCCTGTACCGTGGAAGGCGCCTGTCGAATTTCGAACGACGTTTCCGACCTCTTCTACCATGTACATACTCTGAAATTCTTGCTTTTTGCACCCTAAAGGAGAAACAAGCAGCGCCACGTAAGAAATTTGTTAACAAAAACTGTTTCTCCTGTACCGTGGAAGGCGTCTGTCGAATTTAGAAGGACGTTTCCGACCTCTTCTACCATGTACATACTCTGAAATTCTTGCTTTTAGCACCCTAAAGGAGAAACAAGCAGCGCCACGTAAGAAATTTGTTAACAAAAACTGTTTCTCCTGTACCGTGGAAGGCGTCGGTCGAATTTAGAAGGACGTTTCCGACCTCTTCTACCATGTACATACTCTGAAATTCTTGCTTTTTGCACCCTAAAGGAGAAACAAGCAGCGCCACGTAAGAAATTTGTTAACAAAAACTGTTTCTCCTGTACCGTGGAAGGCGTCGGTCGAATTTAGAAGGACGTTTCCGACCTCTTCTACCATGTACATACTCTGAAATTCTTGCTTTTAGCACCCTAAAGGAGAAACAAGCAGCGCCACGTAAGAAATTTGTTAACAAAAACTGTTTCTCCTGTACCGTGGAAGGCGTCGGTCGAATTTAGAAGGACGTTTCCGACCTCTTCTACCATGTACATACTCTGAAATTCTTGCTTTTTGCACCCTAAAGGAGAAACAAGCAGCGCCACGTAAGAAATTTGTTAACAAAAACTGTTTCTCCTGTACCGTGGAAGGCGTCGGTCGAATTTCGAAGGACGTTTCCGACCTCTTCTACCATGTACATACTCTGAAATTCTTGCTTTTAGCACCCTAAAGGAGAAACAAGCAGCGCCACGTAAGAAATTTGTTAACAAAAACTGTTTCTCCTGTACCGTGGAAGGCGTCGGTCGAATTTAGAAGGACGTTTCCGACCTCTTCTACCATGTACATACTCTGAAATTCTTGCTTTTAGCACCCTAAAGGAGAAACAAGCAGCGCCACGTAAGAAATTTGTTAACAAAAACTGTTTCTCCTGTACCGTGGAAGGCGCCTGTCGAATTTCGAACGACGTTTCCGACCTCTTCTACCATGTACATACTCTGAAATTCTTGCTTTTTGCACCCTAAAGGAGAAACAAGCAGCGCCACGTAAGAAATTTGTTAACAAAAACTGTTTCTCCTGTACCGTGGAAGGCGTCGGTCGAATTTAGAAGGACGTTTCCGACCTCTTCTACCATGTACATACTCTGAAATTCTTGCTTTTTGCACCCTAAAGGAGAAACAAGCAGCGCCACGTAAGAAATTTGTTAACAAAAACTGTTTCTCCTGTACCGTGGAAGGCGCCTGTCGAATTTCGAACGACGTTTCCGACCTCTTCTACCATGTACATACTCTGAAATTCTTGCTTTTAGCACCCTAAAGGAGAAACAAGCAGCGCCACGTAAGAAATTTGTTAACAAAAACTGTTTCTCCTGTACCGTGGAAGGCGTCTGTCGAATTTCGAAGGACGTTTCCGACCTCTTCTACCATGTACATACTCTGAAATTCTTGCTTTTAGCACCCTAAAGGAGAAACAAGCAGCGCCACGTAAGAAATTTGTTAACAAAAACTGTTTCTCCTGTACCGTGGAAGGCGCCTGTCGAATTTCGAACGACGTTTCCGACCTCTTCTACCATGTACATACTCTGAAATTCTTGCTTTTTGCACCCTAAAGGAGAAACAAGCAGCGCCACGTAAGAAATTTGTTAACAAAAACTGTTTCTCCTGTACCGTGGAAGGCGTCGGTCGAATTTCGAAGGACGTTTCCGACCTCTACTACCATGTACATACTCTGAAATTCTTGCTTTTTGCACCCTAAAGGAGAAACAAGCAGCGCCACGTAAGAAATTTGTTAACAAAAACTGTTTCTCCTGTACCGTGGAAGGCGTCGGTCGAATTTAGAAGGACGTTTCCGACCTCTTCTACCATGTACATACTCTGAAATTCTTGCTTTTAGCACCCTAAAGGAGAAACAAGCAGCGCCACGTAAGAAATTTGTTAACAAAAACTGTTTCTCCTGTACCGTGGAAGGCGTCGGTCGAATTTAGAAGGACGTTTCCGACCTCTTCTACCATGTACATACTCTGAAATTCTTGCTTTTAGCACCCTAAAGGAGAAACAAGCAGCGCCACGTAAGAAATTTGTTAACAAAAACTGTTTCTCCTGTACCGTGGAAGGCGCCGGTCGAATTTCGAAGGACGTTTCCGACCTCTACTACCATGTACATACTCTGAAATTCTTGCTTTTTGCACCCTAAAGGAGAAACAAGCAGCGCCACGTAAGAAATTTGTTAACAAAAACTGTTTCTCCTGTACCGTGGAAGGCGCCTGTCGAATTTCGAAGGACGTTTCCGACCTCTTCTACCATGTACATACTCTGAAATTCTTGCTTTTAGCACCCTAAAGGAGAAACAAGCAGCGCCACGTAAGAAATTTGTTAACAAAAACTGTTTCTCCTGTACCGTGGAAGGCGTCTGTCGAATTTAGAAGGACGTTTCCGACCTCTTCTACCATGTACATACTCTGAAATTCTTGCTTTTAGCACCCTAAAGGAGAAACAAGCAGCGCCACGTAAGAAATTTGTTAACAAAAACTGTTTCTCCTGTACCGTGGAAGGCGCCGGTCGAATTTCGAAGGACGTTTCCGACCTCTTCTACCATGTACATACTCTGAAATTCTTGCTTTTAGCACCCTAAAGGAGAAACAAGCAGCGCCACGTAAGAAATTTGTTAACAAAAACTGTTTCTCCTGTACCGTGGAAGGCGTCGGTCGAATTTAGAAGGACGTTTCCGACCTCTTCTACCATGTACATACTCTGAAATTCTTGCTTTTTGCACCCTAAAGGAGAAACAAGCAGCGCCACGTAAGAAATTTGTTAACAAAAACTGTTTCTCCTGTACCGTGGAAGGCGCCTGTCGAATTTCGAAGGACGTTTCCGACCTCTTCTACCATGTACATACTCTGAAATTCTTGCTTTTAGCACCCTAAAGGAGAAACAAGCAGCGCCACGTAAGAAATTTGTTAACAAAAACTGTTTCTCCTGTACCGTGGAAGGCGTCGGTCGAATTTAGAAGGACGTTTCCGACCTCTTCTACCATGTACATACTCTGAAATTCTTGCTTTTTGCACCCTAAAGGAGAAACAAGCAGCGCCACGTAAGAAATTTGTTAACAAAAACTGTTTCTCCTGTACCGTGGAAGGCGTCGGTCGAATTTCGAAGGACGTTTCCGACTTCTTCTACCATGTACATACTCTGAAATTCTTGCTTTTAGCACCCTAAAGGAGAAACAAGCAGCGCCACGTAAGAAATTTGTTAACAAAAACTGTTTCTCCTGTACCGTGGAAGGCGTCGGTCGAATTTCGAAGGACGTTTCCGACCTCTTCTACCATGTACATACTCTGAAATTCTTGCTTTTTGCACCCTAAAGGAGAAACAAGCAGCGCCACGTAAGAAATTTGTTAACAAAAACTGTTTCTCCTGTACCGTGGAAGGCGTCGGTCGAATTTCGAAGGACGTTTCCGACCTCTACTACCATGTACATACTCTGAAATTCTTGCTTTTAGCACCCTAAAGGAGAAACAAGCAGCGCCACGTAAGAAATTTGTTAACAAAAACTGTTTCTCCTGTACCGTGGAAGGCGTCGGTCGAATTTAGAAGGACGTTTCCGACCTCTTCTACCATGTACATACTCTGAAATTCTTGCTTTTAGCACCCTAAAGGAGAAACAAGCAGCGCCACGTAAGAAATTTGTTAACAAAAACTGTTTCTCCTGTACCGTGGAAGGCGCCTGTCGAATTTCGAACGACGTTTCCGACCTCTTCTACCATGTACATACTCTGAAATTCTTGCTTTTAGCACCCTAAAGGAGAAACAAGCAGCGCCACGTAAGAGATTTGTTAACAAAAACTGTTTCTCCTGTACCGTGGAAGGCGTCTGTCGAATTTCGAACGACGTTTCCGACCTCTACTACCATGTACATACTCTGAAATTCTTGCTTTTAGCACCCTAAAGGAGAAACAAGCAGCGCCACGTAAGAAATTTGTTAACAAAAACTGTTTCTCCTGTACCGTGGAAGGCGCCTGTCGAATTTCGAACGACGTTTCCGACTTCTACTACCATGTACATACTCTGAAATTCTTGCTTTTTGCACCCTAAAGGAGAAACAAGCAGCGCCACGAGTAGAGAAAGAAGGCCGGTTCTGGCACACCCTCCCACCCTCCCGGAAGGTAGGCAACACCCCGAGCGTGTATACTGGAAGGTAGTCACAACCCCGAGCGCGCGTGTATGAAAATGGGGGCCACAACCCCGGTTGGCGGGTTAAAAATGGGCAACAACCCCCTCCCCGGAAAATTCAAAACTCCCGCCCCTCTGGTCGGTAAGGTAGATAACTGGGCAGTGCCGGTAATACAGGTGACTGTATGTAGTAACGCTTTTAACCGGTAGGTGTCGCTGTTCGGTAGATGCCGGTAATACAGGTGGCTGTATGTAGTATCGCTTTCGACCGGTAGGTGTCGCTGTTCGGTAGGTGACCTACGTAGTATGTAGTGCCGCTTTTGACCGGTAGGTGTCGCTGTTCGGTAGGACGCCTGTAATGCCAGTAGTACAGGGGCTGTATGTAGCATCGCTTTCGACCGGTAGGTGTCGTTGTTCGGTAGGGCACCTATGTAGTATAAGTAGTACAGGTGGCTGTATGTAGGGTTGCTTTGGACCGGAAGGTATCGCTGCTGCTCGGAGTACAGGGAGCTGTAGGTGGTGACAGTCCTAATTAGGAAATTAGGCATTTCACCAGAAGATGGAGGATCAGGAGACGTTGGCCGGAAGGTTTATAAAGTTAAAAGATTACGTAATACCATGACGTCACAAACCGGTTTCAACGGTACACCATCCAAGTACTGTCCGCAGTCGACGTTGTTTGACTTTGGTGAAAGGAGGTGAACGGCTATTGCCAATGTGCTATAACTGTTGTATTTTTAAATACACATACGGTACACCATCCAAGTACTGTCCGCAGTTGACATTGTTTGATTTAGGTGATCGCATGAGGGTCGCTATTGCCAACGTGCCGATTGTTGCGGATATGTTCCTATATATCACGTAATATTATGCAATACCATTACATCACAAATAGGTTTAAACGAGAATTTTGGATGCAGGGAATATGTTAGAACTTCGCTCTTAGTCAGAAGATGTTGATAAAACAGATAATTATGTATAGATCCCTAATAAGATATTACGTAATACCATCATGGCATAAACAGGGTGAATGTTAGATGGGAAGAGCGTTCTCATTCATGATATCATACAAAATGCAGCGTTCTGATTGGTCGCATCCCATACAATACCACGCTCTGATTGGTTACCAACTCGAAATTGAAAATTCCCCGATATGTATAGGAAGGTAGTTCACCCAAAAACATCCTTAACATTGATCAAGGTGTTTAACGTCAGACAGTAAGTAATAAAGTCACTGGACATGCGCAAGTTAGCCCTGGTGAACATTACATACTATTGATCGGTCATTAGTAAGGTGAAGAAGCGGTTTATATATATAAATGTAAACTACACTAAACTGAGGAATCGGGAGATGACCCGAATTTCATACGATTGATCGACCACCAATCGCAGTACGATACATCATTAGACATCACAAACAGGTTTCGACGTTATATTTTAATATGAACAGGATGAATGTTATGCTATGTATAGGAAGGTAGTTCCCCAACAACTTCCTTAACACTGATCAGGCTGTTTAACGTGAGACAGTAAGTGATGATGTCACTGCGCATGCGCAAGTTGGTCCTACTGAACACTGTATACTTTAGATCGCTCATCAGTAACGTGAAGAATCGGTTTATACGTTTGAACGTAAAATACACCAAACTGAGGAATCGGGAGATGACCCGAGCTTCATACGATTGACCAACCGCTAATCACAGTACGCTACATCATTAGACATCAGAAATAGGTTTAGATATTATACTTTAATACGATATTATAAAGAAATGGAACGTAAGTCACTTAGTAAATTATTAAAACGTATCACATAGGCTTATGTTTAACTGGAACACTTATACCAATAATAATCGATTGTAAATCAACAAAGTCAAACATATCAGGCTCGGTCAGGTCGTAGACGGATAGAAATCAGTATCTTTCAGTAAGATATGTGGATTTTCTATAACGATCCTATACAGTCGGCATCTAATAAAATTACGTAATACAGGACTCCTTTGTCTATTGATACGAACATGTAACGTCACAAACAGGATTCAACGTTATATTTTAATATGAACAGGATGAATGTTATGCTATATATAGGAAGGTAGTTCCCCAACAACTTCCTTAACACTGATCAAGGTGTTTAACGTCAGACAGTAAGTGATGACGTCACTGCGCATGCGCAAGTTGGTCCTGCTGAACACTATATACTTTCGATCGCTCATCAGTAACGTGAAGAATCGGTTTATACGTTTGAACGTAAAATACACCTAACTGAGGAATCGGGAGATGACCCGAGCTTCATACGATTGACCAACCGCTAATCACAGTACGCTACATCATTAGACATCACAAATAGGTTTAGATATTATACTTTAATACGATATTATAAGGAAATGGAACGTAAGTCAATTAGTTAGTAAATTATTAAAACGTATCACATAGGCTTATGTTTAACTGGAACGCTTATACCAACAATAATCGATTGTAAATCAACAAAGTCAAACATATCAGGCTCGGTCAGGTCGTAGACGGATAGAAATCAGTATCTTTCAGTAAGATATGTGGATTTTCTATAACGATCCTATACAGTCGGCATCTAATAAAACTTTCCCTAATAGACTGCAATATTATAGTTTAAGATGGAGTGTGAGATATGCCACAAAACGTTTGCAAGAAAAGATGGATTGAACAGACATCCCTACTTAAATAATAAATATTACACATGCACCATATGTGAGGAAATTTTTACGAGATCGGATAGTCTGTCTCTACATATGAAAACGCATAATATCGATTCCATAACCAAGAAACGAGATGTTTCAGAAGAGAAGCAGCCACCAAGTAAAACGAACCATCCGGCGAATAGCATGTCGAAACATGATTTTCGATGCCGCGACCAAACCTTACCCACGGCTACATTACACAATGAACACCTTTGTTTCCATGCGCATCTGAACAGCAATTCTCTTAAACTTGAAGAGGATATGTTCATCATAAAAATCACCCGGAACAATAATGATAAAGCAGGCACCCCATGATGTAATACAACCTACAATATGAAAATTTGCATAAATATAGGATATTCCAACAGTATTATCCGACGTGAAGGTAATATCGATGGACCGACGCTTTCCAAGAAACAGTGCAGCGAGTGAAATATAATAACGGAGTAAAATAATTTTATACATATACTGAATAAAATATATCATCATAAACTTTACGAATTTTATTTAAAGGGTGGAACAATATTTATAATAAGTATGCAGTAATAGAATAATGCAATCTTACTAATAAGTAAGTATAGCAAAACAGCGTAAGAATGTTTATCCAACTGCTGTGGAAGTTATAAAATCCAACTGATTCGATCTCATTTTCTAGGTAAAACTCCTTCGAGGGAGTATACGTTCTCATATTTGAATTTCTGCTATTTCTGTTTATAGGAACACCCCAGAATCGGTTTCTCGTTTACATCTTCAATTAAATATGCGTTGGGATTACCCACCTTACTTAAACACGTAAGAATACGGGATTTAACCTGAATGGATCGATGTTTCGTATGATTGTATTCATCGATTATTTTAGACAAAATATCCATCTACCTATACAAATCTCTCAAACGACATAAATGTACAACGTGAAGCTACCAGCATTATTCGACAGTCCTAACCTCGCAAGGAACCGAGTTGCTGGTGAAATTATACGATACTGAACACATCGAATACATCTCTATACAAACGTATACAGACTTGACTTCAATACAGAAACAAAAACTCACGAAGTTGTATGAATCGTGTATTTAATAGGGGTGGAAAAGGATACATATATGTATATACTGTTGGCATAATAATATAATATAAAATAAATACAATAATAATCATTCTAACATGATAACGGAAGTATATTGTTCGATGTCGATATCATGGACATACCAAAGGTGAATGTAATGGCAGGTTTAACGTGATGTCTACGATGGAAGATGAAGAAAAAACAAGATGATACCGGAAAATATAAAATTTGCAAGCCATGAAAGAAAATAGTCATATATCAATCTAACCAGTTAAATAAAGAACCGGCTGTGCATCTAATGATGCACTACAATCTTTCTTTACCTTGCACTTGAAGTCACGTAAATATAGGATGATACGTTACCAGTACTATTTGACAATCCTAAACTTGCAAGGAGTCGAATTCCTGACGCGCGAAGTTGTATGAATCGTGTATTTAACAAGGGCGAAAAAGGACATACATATCAATCCGTTATTAGTGGAAGAGGGGTAAAACATTACTATGTTCTGATAACGGAACTATCTCATCCGATGTTCACATCATAGATATATCGAAGGCGAATATAAATATTCCAAATGATGAATAAGCGTGTATCCCATGGTGAATTACTGCAGTCTTTCGTCCAGCATGAAAAAATGTATATAGGACGACCAATTATCCGCACTGACACGCGTAATCTAGGTATTGGTCACATCGACACCCAAAACAACCTATCAATATGTAAATCTATACGGACTTGACTTCATCATAAAGACGAAAATGTAGGAAGTTGTATCGATCATGTATTTAACAAGGTGAAAAAGGATATACATATCGATCTATTATTAATAGAAGAGGATCAATACATCATTATGTTCTGATATCAGGTTGTTTCGATCGGTATCAATATCATAGACATATCAAAGGTGAATGTAATAGAATGTTAACTGTAGTGACGATAACCGAGACGAAGAAGAAAGCAAGATTGTGGGGGTGATATAAAATTTGTAAATCACGAACGAAAAACGGTGCTACGTATTATGCTCTACATCGACTTTGCGTGTAAACCAATAGAATCATACTGGTCCGAGTCTCAAACAGCAAATACAAGTGGAATGCGTATTATGCATAAGCATAACAACGTTCACTGTACCGGACTGAATAAACGTTTTCGTGCAACGATTGCCGGAAATACATCAAACAACTATACAACCGTCACATGGAATTCCCCAAACACATGAACCACTTCACCGCCAGCGGGCGCAGAGCATAACACTGAAGTCGAAAAATAACATACATATATGCGAACAGGCATTAAACGAACATAAAGTAACAGAGCATCTCCATTTGACTTAACCATTCTGGGGTTTAGCGCATTCCAGTTGTAACCTCAACTGCAAAATACCTACACTCGTTCCGATTTTCTTCTATAATTTAAGTGGATATGACAGTCATCTTCAAATACGCCAGCTGGACGACGATAGCGAAGATATCAACGTTATCCCACTTAATAAAGAAAAATATATCAGCTTCATCAAGATGTTTAAATCGGATCAGTATGTCGATAAGGTAGATGTATTTCGAAAAATAAATATTAAAATGCGATTTATGGACTCGTTCAGATTTATGGCGGTATCTATTGAGAAACAGGATGACATGTTTTCTCAAAATCAATGTCAATATGTGCAGACGTACGACTAACAGTTGAAGTTCATAACAAACGCACGTCCCCGTACTAATATCAACAAGTACGAAAATTAAATGAATCGACTCTATTGCCCAAGAGCAGCTTCCACGACACATTGACAGATAAAGGCGTTAGCGATCAAGACTACGAATACACTATAGTAGTCTAAAACACGATCACTCGTTCCAACTTACTGTAATATTGGAATATTTACCTTAAAACCAACCTTCCGCTGCCCGTAGACGTATTTGGAAATTTTTAATTTTTATAAGTATATCACGATTCACAAACGATTTGAACCCAACCCACTACAACAACAACTGATAATTTCAAGAATATGAGTATTCAGTGTGGTTTATCCCAAGTTAGTTTTCACCATGCAAGAGTCAAAAATAAATACCTAACCGTTTATGATAGCAGTGACCCATCAACCTACTTAGTAGTCTGAGGTGCTAATAATTTATGTGGGTAAGTTATGTCTCAATCGCTGTCCTACAACAAATTCGAGTGGATGAACCCCGATGAAGTTGATCACCTCGACGTTAGTAGCATAGCGGACAACGATGAAACGCTATTGAACGATGTCCGAAACGACCATCAGCTCCTTCTCCAAAACATAATTCATACAAAATCTATAACAAACAACATTGCATTATACATCATCCCAACCTTAAGCAGACCATATTCAACGGTCTAGAACTCCCACTCACCCATCCAGTACTACGATTCAACCAGTTCACATGTCTGAAATATTATATTCATTAGAATACCTTCCTGAGGAACCAGTCCGAGGATGACTTCTAGATGAATTTTTAAATTAATGAACAATTCCGTTTACAGAAAAACGAAGGAGAACAGCGATAAACAAGTATATGTTTAACTGCTAACGTATTGAAAGGATTTGAGGTGAAGACGAGACGCTGGACCTCTGATTGCAAAACAGAAGTTTAAAAACATCAATATATTTAGCGATAATTTTACAGTAATTCAAATGAAGATACTTAAAGTCGTCTACAATAAATCCGCATATAGCGGTTTCATCGTCTTGAAATTGTCGAAACTGCTGATGTATGACTTTCACTACAACTACCTGAAACGATTGTACTAGAATAAAATACCATTATGCTATATGAATACCTACAGATAGCTTCATACTATACATTGAAACTGAGAACGTGTATGCCGATATTAATCGAAATTCGCATACATTTAACACAACTGATTATGAATACGATATAATTCATACGAAATAAGCTCGTGCAGGGAATGTTTACATCGAAGAATTTGTCGATTTTCGATCAAAGATGGTCGGACTTCAAGTAGATAACAAATAAAACGTATGAAGGGATCCGACCAACGACAATTTGCTGTATAAAACACAGCATCTATTCAGGACGGCTCTGCACGATATTTATCTAATATGGAAAGCAGGAAATTGGCACTACCATGCTTGAACGATAAGAGGTGCATCCATACTAATAGGCTAATGATATACATACACACGCCTAGGGTACAACAAGACAATCAAGACTGAAAAATAGAGGTTTAAGGTAAAAAATGCAATTACCATCCAGAAGCAAACCGAAACCTGTTGTCCCACGAATTTCTTCACAACCAGATTTATCATCATCAGCTTAAACAACACGGGCAACGTAAATATCTACAGCTACATAGGATATCTCTCGTACTGAAGCAAGGTAAGATTTTAAGACATCTGTATTTTTATGAAAATATTAATGTTTATATGTTATTATTGTATATGAACGCCAGTTTATCTCACGGTCAATATATTTTTAATAAAATGCAATGTCTGAGTGTTTTTAACCGACTCGAACGAGCCACGGACAGCAGCGTGTTTGTCATGCGAAACATTAGTAACATGTACTACTTGTAGAAGCTGATTAACCAAAGAATATCCCTACTGAACACTGACTTGGATATAAGCGTTAAAATAGATGACGGCGACCAAATAAGACGGTATAGGAGCTGTGACGTCAGCACTTACTATCCAACGTCAAACGTCAAGACGTTTTGAGTGGCATTACTTGCCAATATGCAATCGGGGAGGAAAAGGGGTCACTCTTTCAGATGGCGGGAATGTTGAATTTCCGGGGAGGTTGGCGCGAATTTTGAATTTCCAGGGATGTTGACGCGAATTTTAAATTTCAAGGGAGGTTGACGCGAATTTTGAATTTTCGAGGTTGTTGAACCGAATTTTAAATTGCAAGAGGGGTTGTATACCTTCCAGACACGCAGGCATGCGTGTTGTCCACCTCATCGGAGTCGATGATGTGGACAACACGCATGCCTGCGTGTCTGGAAGGTATACAACCCCTCTTGCAATTTAAAAATTCGGTTCAACAACCTCGAAAATTCAAAATTCGCGTCAACCTCCCTTGAAATTTAAAATTCGCGTCAACATCCCTGGAAATTCAAAATTCGCGCCAACCTCCCCGGAAATTCAACATTCCCGCCATCTGAAAGAGTGATCCCTTTACCCCTCTCCGACTGCATATTGGCAAGTATGCCACTCAAAAACGTCTTGACGTTTGACGTTGGATAGTAAGTGCTGACGTCACAGCTCCTATACCGTCTTATTTGGTCGCCGTCATCTATTTTAACGCTTATATCCAAGTCAGTGTTCAGTAGGGATATTCTTTGGTTAATCAGCTTCTACAAGTAGTACATGTTACTAATGTTTCGCATGACAAACACGCTGCTGTCCGTGGCTCGTTCGAGTCGGTTAAAACACTCAGACATTGCATTTTATTAAAAATATATTGACCGTGAGATAAACTGGCGTTCACATACAATAATAACATACAAACATTAATATTTTCATAAAAATACAGATGTCTTAAAATCTCACCTTGCTTCAGTACGAGAGATATCCTATGTAGCTGTAGATATTTACGTTGTCCGTGTTGTTTAAGCTGATGATGATAAATCTGGTTGTGAAGAAATTCGTGGAATAACAGGTTTCGGTTTGCTTCTGGATGGTAATTGCATTTTTTACCTTAAACCTCTATTTTTCAGTCTTGATTGTCTTGTTGTACCCTAGGCGTGTGTATGTATATCATTAGCCTATTAGTATGGATGCACCTCTTATCGTTCAAGCATGGTAGTGCCAATTTCCTGCTTTCCATATTAGATAAATATCGTGCAGAGCCGTCCTGAATAGATGCTGTGTTTTATACAGCAAATTGTCGTTGGTCGGATCCCTTCATACGTTTTATTTGTTATCTACTTGAAGTCCGACCATCTTTGATCGAAAATCGACAAATTCTTCGATGTAAACATTCCCTGCACGAGCTTATTTCGTATGAATTATATCGTATTCATAATCAGTTGTGTTAAATGTATGCGAATTTCGATTAATATCGGCATACACGTTCTCAGTTTCAATGTATAGTATGAAGCTATCTGTAGGTATTCATATAGCATAATGGTATTTTATTCTAGTACAATCGTTTCAGGTAGTTGTAGTGAAAGTCATACATCAGCAGTTTCTGACAATTTCAAGACGATGAAACCGCTATATGCGGATTTATTGTAGACGACTTTAAGTATCTTCATTTGAATTACTGTAAAATTATCGCTAAATATATTGATGTTTTTAAACTTCTGTTTTGCAATCAGAGGTCCAGCGTCTCGTCTTCACCTCAAATCCTTTCAATACGTTAGCAGTTAAACATATACTTGTTTATCGCTGTTCTCCTTCGTTTTTCTGTAAACGGAATTGTTCATTAATTTAAAAATTCATCTAGAAGTCATCCTCGGACTGGTTCCTCAGGAAGGTATTCTAATGAATATAATATTTCAGACATGTGAACTGGTTGAATCGTAGTACTGGATGGGTGAGTGGGAGTTCTAGACCGTTGAATATGGTCTGCTTAAGGTTGGGATGATGTATAATGCAATGTTGTTTGTTATAGATTTTGTATGAATTATGTTTTGGAGAAGGAGCTGATGGTCGTTTCGACATCGTTCAATAGCGTTTCATCGTTGTCCGCTATGCTACTAACGTCGAGGTGATCAACTTCATCGGGGTTCATCCACTCGAATTTGTTGTAGGACAGCGATTGAGACATAACTTACCCACATAAATTATTAGCACCTCAGACTACTAAGTAGGTTGATGGGTCACTGCTATCATAAACGGTTAGGTATTTATTTTTGACTCTTGCATGGTGAAAACTAACTTGGGATAAACCACACTGAATACTCATATTCTTGAAATTATCAGTTGTTGTTGTAGTGGGTTGGGTTCAAATCGTTTGTGAATCGTGATATACTTATAAAAATTAAAAATTTCCAAATACGTCTACGGGCAGCGGAAGGTTGGTTTTAAGGTAAATATTCCAATATTACAGTAAGTTGGAACGAGTGATCGTGTTTTAGACTACTATAGTGTATTCGTAGTCTTGATCGCTAACGCCTTTATCTGTCAATGTGTCGTGGAAGCTGTTCTTGGGCAATAGAGTCGATTCATTTAATTTTCGTACTTGTTGATATTAGTACGGGGACGTGCGTTTGTTATGAACTTCAACTGTTAGTCGTACGTCTGCACATATTGACATTGATTTTGAGAAAACATGTCATCCTGTTTCTCAATAGATACCGCCATAAATCTGAACGAGTCCATAAATCGCATTTTAATATTTATTTTTCGAAATACATCTACCTTATCGACATACTGGATCCGATTTAAACATCTTGATGAAGCTGATATATTTTTCTTTATTAAGTGGGATAACGTTGATATCTTCGCTATCGTCGTCCAGCTGGCGTATTTGAAGATGACTGTCATATCCACTTAAATTATAGAAGAAAATCGGAACGAGTGTAGGTATTTTGCAGTTGAGGTTACAACTGGAATGCGCTAAACCCCAGAATGGTTAAGTCAAATGGAGATGCTCTGTTACTTTATGTTCGTTTAATGCCTGTTCGCATATATGTATGTTATTTTTCGACTTCAGTGTTATGCTCATGCGCCCGCTGGCGGTGAAGTGGTTCATGTGTTTGGGAATTCCATGTGACGGTTGTATAGTTGTTTGATGTATTTCCGGCAATCGTTGCACGAAAACGTTTATTCAGTCCGGTACAGTGAACGTTGTTATGCTTATGCATAATACGCATTCCACTTGTATTTGCTGTTTGAGACTCGGACCAGTATGATTCTATTGGTTTACACGCAAAGTCGATGTAGAGCATAATAAGTAGCACCGTTTTTCGTTCGTGATTTACAAATTTTATATCACCCCCACAATCTTGCTTTCTTCTTCGTCTCGGTTATCGTCACTACAGTTAACATTCTATTACATTCACCTTTGATATGTCTATGATATTGATACCGATCGAAACAACCTGATATCAGAACATAATGATGTATTGATCCTCTTTCTATTAATAATAGATCGATATGTATATCCTTTTTCACCTTGTTAAATACATGATCGATACAACTTCCTACATTTTCGTCTTTATGATGAAGTCAAGTCCGTATACATTTACATATTGATAGGTTGTTTTGGGTGTCGATGTGACCAATACCTAGATTACGCGTGTCAGTGCGGATAATTGGTCGTCCTATATACATTTTTTCATGCTGGACGAAAGACTGCAGTAATTCACCATGGGATACACGCTTATTCATCATTTGGAATATTTATATTCGCCTTCGATATATCTATGATGTGAACATCGGATGAGATAGTTCCGTTATCAGAAGATAGTAATGTTTTACCCTCTTCCACTAATAACGGATTGATATGTATGTCCTTTTTCGCCCTTGTTAAATACACGATTCATACAACTTCGCGCGTCAGGAATTCGACTCCTTGCAAGTTTAGGATTGTCAAATAGTACTGGTAACGTATCATCCTATATTTACGTGACTTCAAGTGCAAGGTAAAGAAGATTGTAGTGCATCATTAGATGCACAGCCTGTTCTTTATTTAACTGGTTAGATTGATATATGACTATTTTCTTTCATGGCTTGCAAATTTTATATTTTCCGGTATCATCTTGTTTTTTCTTCGTCTTCCATCGTAGACATCACGTTAAACCTGCCATTACATTCACCTTTGGTATGTCCATGATATCGACATCGAACAATATACTTCCGTTATCATGTTAGAATGATTATTATTGTATTTATTTTATATTATATTATTATGCCAACAGTATATACATATATGTATCCTTTTCCACCCCTATTAAATACACGATTCATACAACTTCGTGAGTTTTTGTTTCTGTATTGAAGTCAAGTCTGTATACGTTTGTATAGAGATGTATTCGATGTGTTCAGTATCGTATAATTTCACCAGCAACTCGGTTCCTTGCGAGGTTAGGACTGTCGAATAATGCTGGTAGCTTCACGTTGTACATTTATGTCGTTTGAGAGATTTGTATAGGTAGATGGATATTTTGTCTAAAATAATCGATGAATACAATCATACGAAACATCGATCCATTCAGGTTAAATCCCGTATTCTTACGTGTTTAAGTAAGGTGGGTAATCCCAACGCATATTTAATTGAAGATGTAAACGAGAAACCGATTCTGGGGTGTTCCTATAAACAGAAATAGCAGAAATTCAAATATGAGAACGTATACTCCCTCGAAGGAGTTTTACCTAGAAAATGAGATCGAATCAGTTGGATTTTATAACTTCCACAGCAGTTGGATAAACATTCTTACGCTGTTTTGCTATACTTACTTATTAGTAAGATTGCATTATTCTATTACTGCATACTTATTATAAATATTGTTCCACCCTTTAAATAAAATTCGTAAAGTTTATGATGATATCTTTTATTCAGTATATGTATAAAATTATTTTACTCCGTTATTATATTTCACTCGCTGCACTGTTTCTTGGAAAGCGTCGGTCCATCGATATTACCTTCACGTCGGATAATACTGTTGGAATATCCTATATTTATGCAAATTTTCATATTGTAGGTTGTATTACATCATGGGGTGCCTGCTTTATCATTATTGTTCCGGGTGATTTTTATGATGAACATATCCTCTTCAAGTTTAAGAGAATTGCTGTTCAGATGCGCATGGAAACAAAGGTGTTCATTGTGTAATGTAGCCGTGGGTAAGGTTTGGTCGCGGCATCGAAAATCATGTTTCGACATGCTATTCGCCGGATGGTTCGTTTTACTTGGTGGCTGCTTCTCTTCTGAAACATCTCCTTTCTTGGTTATGGAATCGATATTATGCGTTTTCATATGTAGAGACAGACTATCCGATCTCGTAAAAATTTCCTCACATATGGTGCATGTGTAATATTTATTATTTAAGTAGGGATGTCTGTTCAATCCATCTTTTCTTGCAAACGTTTTGTGGCATATCTCACACTCCATCTTAAACTATAATATTGCAGTCTATTAGGGAAAGTTTTATTAGATGCCGACTGTATAGGATCGTTATAGAAAATCCACATATCTTACTGAAAGATACTGATTTCTATCCGTCTACGACCTGACCGAGCCTGATATGTTTGACTTTGTTGATTTACAATCGATTATTGTTGGTATAAGCGTTCCAGTTAAACATAAGCCTATGTGATACGTTTTAATAATTTACTAACTAATTGACTTACGTTCCATTTCCTTATAATATCGTATTAAAGTATAATATCTAAACCTATTTGTGATGTCTAATGATGTAGCGTACTGTGATTAGCGGTTGGTCAATCGTATGAAGCTCGGGTCATCTCCCGATTCCTCAGTTAGGTGTATTTTACGTTCAAACGTATAAACCGATTCTTCACGTTACTGATGAGCGATCGAAAGTATATAGTGTTCAGCAGGACCAACTTGCGCATGCGCAGTGACGTCATCACTTACTGTCTGACGTTAAACACCTTGATCAGTGTTAAGGAAGTTGTTGGGGAACTACCTTCCTATATATAGCATAACATTCATCCTGTTCATATTAAAATATAACGTTGAATCCTGTTTGTGACGTTACATGTTCGTATCAATAGACAAAGGAGTCCTGTATTACGTAATTTTATTAGATGCCGACTGTATAGGATCGTTATAGAAAATCCACATATCTTACTGAAAGATACTGATTTCTATCCGTCTACGACCTGACCGAGCCTGATATGTTTGACTTTGTTGATTTACAATCGATTATTATTAGTATAAGTGTTCCAGTTAAACATAAGCCTATGTGATACGTTTTAATAATTTACTAAGTGACTTACGTTCCATTTCTTTATAATATCGTATTAAAGTATAATATCTAAACCTATTTCTGATGTCTAATGATGTAGCGTACTGTGATTAGCGGTCGGTCAATCGTATGAAGTTCGGGTCATCTCCCGATTCCTCAGTTTGGTGTAGTTTACATTTAAACATATAAACCGGTTCTTGACCTTACTAATGACCGATCAATAGTATGTAATGTTCACCAGGGCTAACTTGCGCATGTCCAGTGACTTTATTACGTACTGTCTGACTTTAAACACCTTAATCAATGTTAAGGATGTTGTTGGGTGAACTACCTTCCTATACATATCGGGGAATTTTGAATTTCGAGTTGGTAACCAATCAGAGCGTGGCATTGTATAGGATACGACCAATCAGAGCGCTGCATTTTCTATGATATCATGAATGAGAACGCTCTTCCCATCTAACATTCACCCTGTTTATGCCATGATGGTATTACGTAATATCTTATTAGGGATCTATACATAATTATCTGTTTTATCAACATCTTCTGACTAAGAGCGAAGTTCTAACATATTCCTTGCATCCAAAATTATCGCCTAAACCTGTTTGTGATGTAATAGTATTGCGTAATATTACGTAATATATAGGAATGATCCGCAACAATCGGCACGTTGGTAATAGCGGCTCTCATGCGATCACCTAAATCAAACAGTGAGGCGCGGGTCAGTACTTGGATGGTGTACCGTCTGTCTATTTAAAGATGCGATGGTCATAGCACGTTGGCAACGTTCTCATTCTTTCACTGAAGTCAAACAGTAAGGCGCGGGTCAGTACTTGGATGGTGTACCGTATGTGTATTTAAAAATGCAACAGTTATAGCACGTTGACAATAACCGTTCTCCTTCTTTCACCAAAGTCAAACAGCTTCGAGCGCGGTCAGTACTTCGATGGTGGCCTGCCAAATTCCCGTCGAAACGTGTTTGTGACGTCATTGTATTACGTAATCTTACTTTCTGGCTAACGTCTCCTGATCCTCCATCTTCTGGTGACAAGCTTAATTTCCTAATTAGGACTGTTACCACCTACAGCTCCCTGTACTCCGAGCAGCAGCGACGCCTTCCGGTCGAAAGCAACACTACATACAGCCACCTGTATTACATAAGCGCCCTATCGAACAGCGCCACCTCCCGGTCAAAAGCGGCACTACATACAGCCCCTGTACTACTGCCATTACAGGCGTCCTACCGAACAGCGACACCTACCGGTCGAAAGCGATACTACATACAGCCCCTGTACTACTGCCATTACAGGCGTCCTACCGAACAGCGACACCTACCGGTCAAAAGCGGTACTACATACAGCCACCTGTATTACCGGCACTGCCCAGTTATCTACCTTACCGACCAGAGGGGCGGGAGTTTTGAATTTTCCGGGGAGGGGTTGTTGCCCATTTTTAACCCTCCAACCGGGGTTGTGGTCCCATTTCCATACGCGGGCAGTCGGGGTTGTGACTACCTTCCAGTATACACGGTCGGGGTTGTGACTGAGCGACTGAGCGGGGAGCGGGGTTTCAGAACCCGCCATCTCTCTCTACTCACACACTACTTATAAGAACGGGAGAAGAAAGGTTGGCAAGAAAAATATACGAATCAAAAGAAACAGGAAAAATGAGAAGAGGAAGACCAAAGAAGACATGGAAACAAGAAGTAAAAAGTGCATTGGAGGCAAGGAGAGAGAACTGGGAGGACATGAGAGGAAGATGCAGGGAGAGAGAAAAGTGGAGACAAATATGGAAGAGGGATCCAGAAACTCAACTCCACACAACGCGACACTTCACGGTCGAACGGATTTTAGGAAGTAAGTAAGTATGACTCAATCTTCGATCGGATTCAAAGCAGGCAAAATAAAATAAAACAGACACGATCCACTTGACTTTGTTAAACATATGGCCCGAATTTTATTACCACCTACATTTCAACGTCTAAATACTAAACATCCTAATTGACTGCGTGCTATCAGAGGTTTTTGTTTTATTTTGATTGAACGTTCTTCTTTTCGAAAATTTGTCTGCAGCTCCAGAACTATCAATCCTCAATTTTAAGGTGCATTTGCGTACTGTTCAACCCGGCAATTTTTTCACTCGACTGTACTAGAAATTAATATTCGCCTCATTGATGTTTTTGTAATCGATACTACATCACTAGATTTAGTTTTTGTTGGGAGATCTATGTATGTACATAGATGTATAGAAGTAAGTATGTTCCTATAACGCATTTGAGTCAATTAATTACTGCTTGCATTGATTCGCGACTTGCATCCCTAACACAACGAGTAAACCATATTAAAACAAAATGCAGGATATTACATCGGTTCTCAAAAATGTGGGTGCACTTCCGTAATCAGCCACACACGATGAAGTTTCAGGATTTTATCCAAACCACAGAAGAAATTTTATCAAACTTGTTGACGTAAATTAATTACTGAATTAAACGAACCGACGACCAGATTATATTTTCCGCTGGTGACATTGTTGTACTTTATTGTTTCCGAAACGACACCCCGTTCTATTTTGGTATAGTTGATTGTGATTCATTTCCTTTTGTTTCAAATATATAAATGTAGTTGCAAGGAAATGGTACCTACTATAAACGCATGTTAAATATCAAATAATAAGAAATATATAGTTTTCAGGTGATGCATTTCCTTTATCGGTTGTTGAAATTTAACGGTGGTTTTTCTGTTGAATTGAAAATGACACGCTGAGACCGACGATATAAATATCTTTCCGTATCGCGCCGTTGAAACTTTCAGGTTAGGTTTTCTGTTCCAGGATTTTTTCAGGAGATGACCTAAAAACAAGTGGCATATTGGCTGGGAGATTTTGCGGTAGTTTTTGTGTTTCACCCGATCTTTGGTGTTGGAATTTGAGGTTCGGAAACAGGGGAGCAGGGTTAGTAGAAAATAAACTTGCGAATACATTCGTGCGCGGGTGAAAGCGGTAGGATGCAATCGTCTTCTATTGGGAAGAGATGGGATCATTGTGGTTTTTAGCCTTTCGAGATAATATAAAAACATTGTTCCACAGATGGAACAGTGGCTGGTTCATAACCCAGTCTCTTTCAGGACAGGGCAGCTCGTTTGGTGGACAATGGCTCTCTGATGGGGAAAGGATGGGGAATTCACCGAGGACAAGAAATCATTCTTCACCATCACAATGCGAGATCTTACACACCGGCAGAAACAACTCAATATTTGCGTGGTAAACGATTTTCGACGCCAGAAGAAGTTGATTGGAATCGGAATGGAGAAACTGGTATAAAAATTAATTCAAACGTATCAACAAGGAGAATATTTTGAAAAAAACCATTCTCAATGATATATATTTCTTTTTGTTTTTTATTTCGGATATATAAATAGCAACCCTTGTATGCAATCTTCGTGTCGTTTGTACAAAATATGAGGGTCAGAAGGCCTCTATAAATAATTGGGGGAGCTGGGTTACTAGTAACTGAGCTTGCGAATACATTCGGGTCTGGCTGAATGCGATAGGATACGATCCTCTTCTGTTGAGAAGAGATGGGATCATTGTGGTTTTCAGCCTTTCGAGATAATATAAAAACATTGTTCCACAAATGGAACAGTGGTTGGTCTATAACCCAGACTTCTTCAGGACAGGGCAGCTCGTTTGGTGGACAGATGGATCTCTGATGGGGAAAGGTAAGTAGGGGAATTCACCGAGGGCAAGAAATCATTCTTCACCATCACAATGCCTGATCTAACACATCTGTCGAAAGAACTCAATATTTGCGTGGTCAACGATTTTCGACGCCAGAAGAAGTTGATTGGAATCGGAATGGAAAGGCTGCTACAAAAATTAATTCAAACGTATTCAAAAGCGCACTAATCAACAAGGAGAACATTTTGAAAAAACAATAAAACCAGTTTCAATGATAAATATTTGGTTTTGTTTGTTATTCCGGATGCATAAATATCAACCCTTGTGTGTATTCTTCGTGTCGTTTGTACAAAATATTTTAGTTGTGAAACAGCGACTTGTCTCCAAATATGTAACCAGGTTTAATGCGCTTTTGTGTAACATCTTCGAATACATTCTTCGCTTACACATCATCTCGATTTTTTATTTGTATCTAGCCACAACCGCGCCACAGACAGGTACAATAACTGGCGCTTTTGCTTAGTTGATTCAGTCAATTAAAATGCGTAGAATTTATTTATGGCTATTTAGGTTAGATGAGTCAATTTAACTTTTAACGGGAAAAAGGTGCCGAAATCGTTGAGGTTGAATGCCGTGGCTTTTTACTAAAGCGCCAATACAATTCAATTATTAGTTTGTTTATTTTTCTAATACATATGACATGAAGCAAAGTTTAACATTACGTATTTGCGTTTTGCGAAAAGGGGATTCTTTGGTTTATTGGTTTATTACTATTGATTTACGTAATTAAGATTTAGAAATGACTTGGATTTGTCATACACGTTGAGGCAGGATATTGCTTACAATTAGTTTTGTACTTTCGTTGGATTGGCATACATATTTCGACGTCTCCAAGACCGTAATATAAGTCCAATTGTTATGTAAAGAAGAAGAAAAAACTGTAAATACACGTCACATCGTATATGACGTAGATTTCAATTCCTTTTCGGTTCTTTTCTTTGAAATTGTACTATTAATTGAATTATTACGAACGGGAATTATCTTCCTAATGTACCATATAGTCATAAAAACAGTAGGTCGGCTCAAAATGTTTCATTGGTGTCCAAATATTTTTGCATTCGTTCAAATGAAACGTTAAAGCAGTTAATTCTTTTGAGACCAAGTAGTGCGGCATCCCAAAACGTCAAAACGAAATTCAAAAATATTTGAACAATTATACCTACAGTGAAGTCACTTCGGGTATCCAGTGTATATATATATATATATATATATATGTGATGAAAAAGGTTCTTGACTGATGATAAATGTGCAAGAAAACTGCTCGGAGTACACAGTCAAATACCATTTATTTAAAAACCCAATGGGCGACAGACGTTTCGAGGTTAAATTCACCCCTTTTTCAGTGTCGATTAAAATCTGATGATGCGGGGGGGGGCATCCCATCAATGCACCATGTGCTACTTCTCCTTGAAAGTTCATTAATAGTAAAATAAAAAAAAATTAAATTTAATCTTGAAAACATTCAGTTTCCGTTGCCATGTGCTTTACTAGCAGACACGTTCTCTGTGACTGGGAGATTTGGGAGTTTTTAAAATTTTCAAACAAGATTAAATTTAATTAAATTGAGTTTTTAATGGATGGTTCTTGTGTGGTCTACCTCCACGTAGATCTATCGACGGAGCAAATCTCTTCTAACTGCCTACAACCAAGCATGGAGTTTTGTTTAAATTCAAAACTAAATCATTATCATGATCATGTAAACATGAAGGACCCGGCAACAAAAATGTCAACATAGTATATGTAGACAGTTTTATTTCAAGTACATTCATAAATAATCGTATCATTACAACCGCATCTTATATGTTCCACAGCTCTTGCGGTTCTGTTTTTGTATTCTTGCTGGCGGAACTTCCTCCACTTAAAGTAAAATACTATTGTGCGGGTTTCTACAGCTGTGCAGACTGCTTGCTGATTAGAACAAGTTCCTGTCGTATCGTCGCATCTGTAACAAGAAGAAAATACGTCAGAGAAATATGTATAAGTAATATTATTTCAATAATTTGTGAGGTTGGTGTTTTCTGATTATAGTGATGATAGAGAGCGTTAACCCACAGTTGACGCACTAATCAATAAATCGAAAAAAGTTTTTTGAAATCTCTTAAGCGAATTCAGGAATTTTACAAGGTGTGTCCAGGAATTCCGATACTATCACTGCCTGTTATAACGAGATGGGGAACGTGGCTTGATCCAGTTTTATATAATAGTAAGGATTTCAACAAAATGAAAAACACAGTTTTAACTTTAAACCCGCAAGATGTGAATGCGATTAAAAAGGTCAACACTTTTAGAATTTTCAACTTGCAACAAATGTAAAACTTACGCAACATTACGTAGTTATCTCTCATAGAGCAACCTGTTTGTCATTGGAAGAAGAATCAAGAATCAATAACATTTATACGATTAAAGCCACGTTAAATCAACTAAGTCTACAGAACGACAAGTAGCTGAAAAAATACTTTTTGCGGAAAAATTCCTGGTTACGTCAAACTTCCTGGTGACATTGATCCATATTTAAAATTTACGTCTATTGATGTCGAATATCCTTTTCCTACGTATAGAAACATTTTTAGGAATAAACGCCAAAATTTATCGTAGGACCATAAGAAGCTATCTGATTCTTCGGTTTTGGGAACTACCTGTCTATATTACTTCCATAACAGGTAACGACTTTTTATATTTATTATTATTAGGAAATAGTTGTTCCTTATTTGTAACGCCATTTGGGCGAAAGTGAATAACCTACATATTCATGTGAGTCAAAGTTATAATAATTCAACAATACTTTCAGTTCGTAGAAACTCATATTGGGTTATATCCTGTGGTTGGTTACCGTTATTTTGTTTATTAGTTTGGCGGTTTTGATGAGGTCCGTTCCGATCTAGGAAGATATTCCAATAATTTGGGTCAAATAGAAAGTCATAAGTTAAAATCGAAGAAAATTGTTAAGATAAGGATATTGGTTTTTAGTGGGAACTAGTCGCCTCCTTCACTACCTATTACAGTCTACCTTCTTAGTTTTTTGTCAAAATTTTGTTGAAAATTATCCTGAAAGTATGTACTGAATTGAGTAATTTTTTTCTATTTTACATAAGTCTATATATTTTGAAGTATTTCGAGAACTAATTGCAGCCGTCAATTGAAAAATTATAAGGGGAAACTGTTATCCGAGCTATTGGCAACATTATTCTATAAAACGTACTTCACTATTTTATAATTAATGATGTATTAGTAGATATCATTTGACGACGATCAGCTAATTATGATTAATTTATTATTACTATTAATTAGGAACGCTCCGATATTTCAGTCTGTACTAACTCCTGCAACTTGCAGATTACGATAATATTGAATTAAATTAGAGAAGAACTGTGTGAAGACGTTGGATAACTTATTTCCCATTGAGACAATCATATATTAATCAAAAATATAATTTTAAAATAATAAGAAGGATAACATATCTTTACGTAATGTGAACAAAAACAATTCTGAGAAAAAACAAAACAAAAAATAGAATACAGTTGAAAACTTGTTTTATGCTATTAAACTATGACATTTGAGAAATTAGAAAAATAAACCTGTTGGCCACTGGAGATGTTTCTAGGAAATAAACTTGGCACTTGTTGTATTATTAAATCGGACGATACGATAGACTCTATTGTCGAAGGTATTACAAACTAAATCAAATAAATATTAATATTAGAAATAAGTGTTGGTATTACATGCGTTTAATGTAGGAAAAGCAAAACAAATTGCTATTATGTGTGAACTTGATTAATTCTTATTTTCATATGTTTTGTGTACGTTTTCTGGAATACATATATACGAGGACTGTTTTTTTTCAACTTCCGATAGGCTATAAAGGAAAGACGGGTGAATATAAAAATGATTTTATTACCAAAAGTAATGTACAACAAAGGTTATTTCTCTACATAATCACCTTGACGATTGAGGCATTTGTCATTTCTGTGACCAACCTTAGCAATACCCTCTTCATAAAATGTTGCCGCCAATGATTTGAACTGAATTGTGACGGTATATTTTAGTTCCTGGTCAGTTTGGAAGCGCTGGCCCCTAAGCCACTTCTTCCGTTCAGGAAATAGATGGTAGTCACTCGGCGCTAGGCCGGGACTATATTGTGAGTGTTCGAAAATATCCCATTAAAATTGCTCAAGGAGCCGTTGAGTTACACGAGCAGTGTGACGGGTGGGAATTGTCATGGATCAGAACAATTCCTGAAGTCAGCATACCTCTTCTTTTGTTTTGGATAGATCTCCGTAAGCGTCGCAAAGTTTCACAATATGAATCTGCAGTAATTGTTGCCCCCGGTTGTATAAACTTCAAAAGCAACACATATTTTTGGTCGCAAAAAACAGTTACCATAATCTTACGGTTGTTAAAGGTTCCTTAGAATTTTGTGGGTTTCTTTGAAGAATTTGTGTCCATCCATGTGATTGTCGTTTCATTTCAGGCGTGTCATATTGAACCCATGTCTCATCACCTGTCACAATGGATTCCAAAAAATCTTCTCCATCAATATTGTAACGGTCAAGAAACACCAAAGCTGCAGCCATTCGGCGAGTTTTGTGGTTGTCAGTCAACATCTTTAGGACCCAGCGATTATAAAGCTTTCTGTAGCGCAACTGTTCAGTAACTGTAGAGTGCAGGAAAGATCTTGAAACTTCCGGAAATTTCCTCCCGGAACCTTCGATTTTTGTTAACCACTTGGTCAACTTATTGAACAAGGAACCGGAAGTTCATGTTTTGTATTTGTAGTCGATGCTTATAATTAGAGCAAAACAAGAAATAAGGAATGCATGGCAAAATTTTATATGAAATGTCGACAAGCTATAATCTGTTTTTTAATTCAGAGGAGTAAACTGGAAAGACCCAATTACACTAGACAATTACTGCTGTTAGGTCTTTGGAGTAACATTTAACAGTTTTATTATTATAGAAATTTGATAAGGAATAATCGAAAAACAAACAATTTGGAAAAAGAATCTACCTTTCCAACACAGTACGATCAACAATCTACTGGAACAAAAATAAGGCCATCAATTATTCTTATATTCCCCTTATGTGATCCTGCTCTGCTAACAGACAATTACAACGCTACCTTTTTGCGGTCAAATTTTAAATTTTAAATTGGATCCGTGAATTGGACACGCAAATAGCGCTCAAATGAGCATCAGTCCGCGCGCCTATGCATTGCAAGCAGTTGGTCATGGCTTGCCGAAGTTTGCTTTGTTATTTTGATCATCATTGTTGTAAAATTTCTTTGTATGCGTAATGCGTCTAATTTAGATATGAAGACATGGAACTGTGACAACGATATCACTCTATCATATCACACACACAGTGTTCAAAGTTTAGATCTGAGTTCTTTACATTTATAAAAGCATAAATTGGGAAATAAAAATAAATAGTAGAATATAAAAAACTAATGATTTTCGCGCAATAATTGGGTATAAGAATCGATGCACAATAGAAATGGGTAACTTAATAAATCTAGATTTTTGTGGTAGATGTACTTAGCAAAGATTGAAAAGAGAAAGTAATAATCTTCTACGGACGGCATAAAAAGTCTAAGAATGGAAGTCAATGCGGAAGGAAGAAAAATAATGATAATAAAGGAACAAGAACCGGAACATCAGAAGGAAATTCAGAGCAAAGGTAAAGTATGGAAAATGGGGAAATAGTATCAAGCTATGAATATACATAATAATAATTGCAAATGTTGATAGGATAGATGCAAATATAGCGAACAATGGAAGTCAAGAAGAATTTACTATATAATAAATATTACACTACTAGGAAAAAGATATATTGATAAAATATAAATGAAAATGAAACTACATAATATTAGCCAATGCCAATAATACCTACTATACGCCAGTGACAATTGGGTAACGCAGAAAAAGGGTGTAAGTCAATTAAACGGAATGGAAATTAAACAGCTACGAAAGCTAGTAAGACAGACAAGATGAGATAAGATAGGAAATGAAACGATTAGAGAAAATGCGGTTCAGGAGTGAATTATCAAAGATATGGAGAGGAAACACCTTAACTGCTGTGCGAATATAATGAGAATGCACAACAAAATACGATCTTTACTTAAGCATTCTTAAACAAACTTGTAATATGTACATGAACGGGGACAGCACATAGTAGTGTTCGTAATAATTACACATTTTTAACGACTTTATGTTATAGAGTACCGTAATCTAGCGATAAAACGTTTAGTTCAAATAACCGGATTTTTCTTATCCGGATTTCAGCTTCGAGGAAATGAAAACTTTCAGCTACCTTGGAGTTACACC
This sequence comes from Chrysina gloriosa, assembly GCA_038088585.1. NCBI lineage: Eukaryota > Metazoa > Arthropoda > Insecta > Coleoptera > Scarabaeidae > Chrysina > Chrysina gloriosa. Next base: position 92,197,700 of record CM076087.1, on the reverse strand, counting down.
CTCTGTCCCAAAAGTAACCGCAATAGTTCGAAATAAAGCACGCTATGTATGTTATGTCCACAAAAATCATTGTATTTATTCGAAATATTCTTCATGCGCTACAATACATCGATTTGCACGGTCAACGAGTGCTTCAAACGACTTTTTCATGTCGATCTCTGGGATGGCCTTTAGGATGCCGGTCGTCGATCTTTGAATGGCGTCTACGGATGCATAACGAACTCCTTTCTGCTTCAAATGAAGACGAGGGAACAGGAAATAATCGCATGGGGACAGATCAGGCGAATACGGTGGGTGCTGTATCGAATATATTTCATTTTTCGCCAAAAAATCGGTGACAATCGTTGCTCGATGACACGGTGCGTTATCGTGCAGTAATCTCCAGCTGCCTGGCTCGCGATATTCGGGCCGAACACGACGAATGCGACCCAGCAAACGCCTCATAACATCGAGGTAATATGCACCATTAACCGTTGAGCCGTATGGAACGAACTCCTTATGGATAATTCCCTTCGAATCGTAGAATGAAATCAGCATTGACTTGATTTTTGACTTCTCCATTCGTGGTTTTTCGGATTTCCTTCTTCTGGTGACCTCCACTCTGCGCTTTGACGTTTGCTTTCTGGTTCGTATTGAAAGCACCACGTCTCGTCACCAGTCACAATCGTTTTCAAGAAGTTTTCATCTGCACGGGCTCGTGCAATAATGTCTTTGGAGTGTTCGATTCGAAGCGTTTTTTGGTCGTCGGTCAATTTGTGCGGCACAAACTTCGAATTGACTTTCTTCAAACCAAGGGTTTCAGTCAAAATGCGCTGAATAGTTGTTTTAGGGATGCCAAGCTCCATTTCCATAAATCTCACTGACGATTTCTTCGAAATTTTCACAAATTCGCGCACTTTTTCCACATTTGCCTCGGCCAAAGTTGTCGAAGGACGACCGGCTCTTTCGTCATCGTTAACATCTTCTCTGCCTTTACGAAATCGTCGATGCCACTCGAACACTTGCCTCTTCGACAAACAATCGTCGCCATAAACAATTTGCAGCATTTCATACGTCTCGGTTGCGGTTTTTCCAAGTTTAAAACAAAACTTAATATTGACTCGTTGTTCGTGACTCATTTTCTGACCGTTTACGAAAACACTCTCAAAGGATGCGTGATGTATCAGCTGACTATGCACCAAATGTCATGAAAATTTGTCAGGTTGGTAAGGAAGAGTCCCACTACAATAATCAATCAACTATCAAGAGATGACGCCACTGGTTTCTGATTTATAGACGCATTGCGGTTACTTTTGGGACAGAGGGTGTATAATCCGCAGAAAACATGAGAGACTCAATATAGAGGAAAAAATACAGAAGATATATGGTGCATACTATAGTAATAAAAAGCTCGTGAAGGATAAGAAGTTGAGTGCAAGGAACAAACTAAGAATATGCAAGAGAATAATTAGTAACATATACCGCAGAGATAACGACACTCACCCCAAAGAAGACAAAGTAAAGATTTTCGAGCGCACAATAATAAGACAAATAATGGGACCAAAAAACGACGAAAAATAATGAATATAGGGCTTTGATGAATTTTGAGATAGACAGGGTGTTAGAAGAAGAAAACACAGTAAGGACAATCAAAGCGCTAAGAATAAGATGGTATAGCCACATAATGAGAAGAGAAAGAGAATCCCCAATGAGGGAGATAAAACATGGCACCCATTGCAGAACAGACAAAGAGGGCGACTCAGAATAAGATGAAAACAACAGGTGGAGGACGACATAAGAAAACTAAATCCAGGGAGATGGGAAGAAAAAAATCGACGACAGTAAGGAGTGCAAGAAGAATCGTCAAGAAGGTGAAAACACAGAAAAATTTATAAGAAAGAAACAAGAAGAACATGGACCAATCGACCACATGAAAAGGATTCGAAGAGTTCCTCGAAGGAACAGCTACAATTTCATTGTAAAATGTATTAGCTTAATTAATGGATAGCCGTTTACCTTTCGTTTGTTAAATACGATTTTCTCAGGGTTTTAAAACTTTTGGTGTTAGAACACTTTAGTCTAAATACCCGACTTCTAATTGTTGGTTGCAACAAATTAAACGGAGAAATATTTTGAAGGTCAAAGCACACGTTATTAAGAATTAATAAATTAAGAAAAATAAAATTAAAAATTATTAATAGGCAATAAGTTTGAAAGAAAACGTAAATGGCCCGTTTATTACGAAACCGAGGAAGTATGAATTGTAAGCTGTAAATTTTGAATTTGACTTGTATTGACCTTGACACTGGTGGAGATTATCCGAAAGATTATTTAAATCGGTCGTAAATTATATATACATTTAATTGGCATCTATGCGTAAGTCAAATAAGTTCAGTTTTAGTATCACCATTTTGCCTTGGCCGACAACTAACCAACTGTGCAAGACTTGGAAGGACGTCTTCGTGCTTATATGGCGCATGGTATGTTGGCACCGGGTGAAAGTAAAATATTTTGCTCTTGAATACTTCATAGCTCCTGTGCTAATAGATTTATTATTAGATTTGCTTATTTATAAGCTTGTCCTGATCTAAGACAAGCTAAATTTGTTTGGCGGGTCAGATAATTACTGCACGTTTTTGATACAAGTTCTTTAAGAACTACTAAAATAAAACTTGACGGATTTGATTTCCTAGTAATTAAGATTAATACGATTAAATTTTATTACGCGTTGTTAATGTTCAACTTACAGTAGAGATGATTGATCTAAGTTTGCAATTGATAACGTTTTGATGGTATAAAGAGTTAAGTGACGTGCATAATTACTGTGCGTGTTAATGTTCTGAAAATATATTATTGACTGCAGTTTTTTGAGATTAATTTGTTATCGTCGAACAGCAGTGCTTACCTGTTGAGTACCACGTGTGCGGGAACAGTGTCATCTTGGCAGTTTAATTTTAGCAATTCGGTTATTCTAAGCGACCTCCGCTGTGGCTCTTGGCATCTGAACTGCTCAGTGATACTGTGTGTAAGTATCCAATCGGATCGGCAATATTCCAAGAACAAAATCACTAAGCTCACTTCGAGTAACCGTCGGTGCATGATGTGCCCAAAGAGATGGAAAGAAGATGGTGCCACGAACTTGACTGCAGTTGCGGTTCGGTTTTAACGGAAAGCGGGATAAATTGAAAAAACCTCGACTTTAACGCACGTTCCCAGGTACATACAGTTAGGATTCACATATTTGTGCGTATTTATAGCAGCATATCGGTCGAATTGAAGATAAGTATTATAATCGAACGCTTCTTGTTAATAAAATCTTCACGGAAAGAGCGAACATTATGCTTTGGCTTGCACACATTCTGTCCGCATTTCTCTAAATTCGAACGACACTAATTGTTATAGACCTCGTAGTAAGAACTGTAACGTAAACACTTTTTCTCGTCTGTTGTGCATAAAATATAAAACAGTTGAGACATTTCGCCGGCCAACTTTTTGACGTTTTTCGAGAATATTTCAACGCGACACAAAATATCGTCGATAATTTACTGGATCACATTCTAGCATTATTGGAAAGATTATCGCTGATATTCACTCACAGGTAATTATAACACATACACATAACACATACTCAATTTTTTGTATCAAAATCCCGTTGAATGCTAGAAAGTACCTGCTTTACGCGTTCAGTTCTTAATTTAATTGACACTTGACTTCATTCTTCAGCGAAACGTGGAAAGACTCGGTTATATAAACTCAGATTTCTTACTGCTATCTGGCATTGTAAACAAGTGATATATCCAAAAGGTCGCTGAACTTTTATTTATTATCATGTTTTCGCTTTTTATTAGCATACATTCAGGAATAGTTCTCGCGGTACATCAAAATCTGCTAGGTCAAATATTATCGGAGTATCTTGTATAAACGCGAAGGTTCTTTCTTGGGTCAAGGAAATGCAATTCTTTAAACATATACATTTGTTCTAACTTTTCGAAGTAAATATTTACTTCTTGGCAAAATCGTTAACTATCCTCAGAATTTAACTGGTGCCAAGAATGCTCCAATAACTAAACTACAACGTATTCAATGTTTGAACGCTTTATATGTGTGGTACGGCTTTATTGTGTGTGATTTGTGGTTTAATAATTTGGCGAGTACTTTACTTTTACCATTATTTAAAGATATTCATGCATTTGAACATCTTAAAGAGTGTAAATTTATGCCAGTGCCTTTTTTCTTTAGGTTTCCGAAGTTGATTGTTCAGTCTACTCAAAATTATTAATAATTTTTACATTTATTTACGTATATTTTAAAATTTAACGCTCTTTTACTTTTATGTGTATTACCCACCATTTAGAAGTGTAAGAACGTCGCATTTAAAGAGAAGTTTACCAAATATGATTGTTGTGTGAAGTTCAATATTTATACAGTGGGTGCCCTTTGATTTACTTTCAATGTTGGGCTTAACTGAACACTTTTACTTTTACATCTCTGACTTTTCAGAATTTCATTAAGGAAGATCTATACGATTAAATTTATTTGGTGATACAAGCTTACACCAAGAATCTTGGTTACTGTTTGGAGATGTGTACTAGATTACATGAAATGAGGTAGAATTACCAATTTATTTTTATTTTCGTTTTCCAAAAACAAAATGTATGGAACCCGTTTTTCAATATCCTGTCGCGTTCGGGAATCATTCCAAAAAATACGTAGCAGATATATTGGTATGATATATTCATTCGAACGGACAAATTGTTTCGAAAGCTTCTTCCAATGCTTACAGAAGTGTGTGGTGTATGTTTGCTTTTGTGCTGAAAATATGAAAACTAAATGTTTAACATTACGATGGTCGTTGCAAAAATTTGGGGAATACAGAAATCCTGAATAGAATAAAACTATTTATTGCTTTGCAAAGTATTTTTCCTTCCAAACTTCAATGTTCTTCCTTTGAAAAACAATAGATGTTATTTTACTGTACCTAAATTTTGTATATTTCCTAAATTTTTGCAGCGATCCTCATAAGTTAACATTTGGTTTTCTTATTTGTGACACAGAAGCAATTTTGATTGCCTATGATGAGTGTTATGTATTGCAATTGATGAATTACAGAGATATACAGGATCCGTTAGAAGTTTGGAACTTCATCATTTATGACGAAACTACAAGATTCAGAGACAACAAAAGTTGTATGGTTATTTTTTGATCAATTTAATATCTTTCATTAAATTTGCGCAAATAAGTCGTTTTTGATGATATGACGTCACACTGTGTCTTTAAAAATTAGGCACTTATATTTAACTACCGCAATTCTTTTTGCCTTGCTGACGTTAGCTATATTTCTGTAGCTATTAACCACTTAAACATTTTAATCGGCTGTGTTGATGACAATATATCTTCATTTGTCATAAAGAAATCTGCAACTTGCAACTTAGCAACTTCGTCTTTCTTAATCAACTCCTCCTTTGAACAAGGAGGTTTCCAATCTAGACCTGCGGTTCCCAACACGACACTCCGTTGCCTCTCGGACGTGTAAGAGAGAGAAGTATTGACACAGACAGGCTGACGTTCGCCGAGCTGAGAATAATTGGCAAAGTGCTCTCAACTTATATATAAGCAAACTCGCGGCTGAAAATGTTATATTTTCTAAATTTCTATTTAAAAATGACATGGCATTATGAATTAGGGGCGCAGTGTTGATTGCAAGGAAACTTTTCTTTTGCAAATGCGAGCAGCTGGACTTGTTTTTAATCGTTGGTGTGATTTATGTAAAGAGATTTTCTTGCACAATAAATTATTACCGTTTTATGACGTATCTAGCCCATTTATCTTGCAATATAGGGATCGAGCAATCAGCAGCGATATGACAAGGCCGCGCTTGATGGTCATCGCCGACCGGCGTTCAGATGACGTTGAAATCGTCAGCATCATTAGGTGCTACATGGTTTTCGGGGAGGCGATCTGTTCTGATAAACAATAAGTCAATAACTAAAAAAAGGTGTAAGTTTATACAACTGAAAAAAGATTCAAACCATTGAGTGGTATTTTGGTGGAAATTCCCAATTCCAAATTTCGCTACGACCACTGTCGAGTCTCTACCTTTCGCCAGTTCTCTTAGAGAAAGAACGGCGGCGTTGCAATTCATTGTCCTTACATTACGTTGTAAAAATGTTAGATGCGTATATAATGTCATTGACCTGCTTCCAATACTACCTACATATGTAAGATTAGGAAATAACGTGGTATTATTATTATTATTATTATTATTATTATTATTATTATTACTATGTATGATAAGTATTTATCACACGATTATAACGATATGATGTTTAATAGTTTTATTTTGAATAGTATTCGAAATATTAGCGAAAATATCAAACAGAAAGTACATAACATGAAATTGAAAAATGAAAAAAAAATGAAGGATGTAGAGAATGACATAGTGTTTCCAAAGTAATTCATTAGAATTGTAAACACACGTAAATTTTGGGAAGAATAAAGGAAAACGACGCATATAGCCTTGAGTAATGATTCGCCGACAAAGTCGTGCTAAAACAAAGGCAATAGGTTAATAAAAGTAAAAAAGAAACGCCAATCAGGTAAAGTGACATACATTCTATAAAACATCCTTTTAAAATGGACAAACTTCATAAACAAAATTTTTCGTTTTTTTGTCGACTCCTGCACAATCTACGTGTGCATTTTGGTGCACTTTAAAAGTGGAAATTCAAAAAATTATGCTTTAGGGGCAAAATGTCATTTTGCCTTACTGCAATCCCGTTCGAGCCAACTGTGAATGTCATAAAGGGAAGAAAGATCACTAAACTGAGAAAATATGCGGTATGATGAATCATATGTCCTCTTCACAATGTAATATTATATTACAGAGGACAAAGGACAGATGACTCATCATACCGTATCTTTACCCAGTCTGAAGATCACTATCGGATTCCACTACTAAAAATCTATATTCTCATTTTTGTTTGTGATGATGTCATAACTAAAAGACAAATAAAAGTTTGAAGGTGAACCGCACATATAAATGTGTATTTTTAAAAGTAGTTGAGTTCGGTTTTTGTTTAATACTTTAATCCCACACTGTATATATAAAACTCGTCTGAGTGAACGTTTATTAATATCATAATTGAAAGCCAACTTCATTATTGATGTTTTATGTTTCTGTTAGGTATCGAACGAAATGCTTAATTTTGTTTCATCATCTGATCTGTTCTGTTTCTTGACGACCAGATTTCAAACGGTTCTTTAGGCTTCCCGTTTGGATTTTTTAAAAAGTAATTTGTACTATCGATAATATTCCTCTCGGGGTATGTGGTATTAAGAAGATAGCAGGTCATCATCAGCAAGCTAATTCCCGCGAATTCATTCAAACGAACCATTTCAGTTGGGGAGATACGAGTAGAGTCCCGTTTACCTGTTTTAATCCCCATCCCAAAAAAGGTGTACTACGAGTAGAGTCCCGAGACGTAAAAGTTTCTGTCCTTGTTGGTAGGTACAAATAAAATTCGAAAATAATTTTTTTTTAATATCTACTCGTATGTATATTATTTTAAATGAAAATATATATATAAAACATATAGTATATAGTTATAAAAAATTATCAGTTTATTATTATTTTTTTTTATTGCACATATAAATTTATCAAATACATAAATACATTTTTAATAATAAGGTGTTAATCTATAAGAAACAAGTTTTATAAAATCAAATCTTGAAATATGGTTATCATTAAACTCTTTCACTTTTTCCTTAACAAAAATACTCAGTTTATTGTTTTTAATTAAGGGCATAAGAACAGAACTGCGCATTTTAATGTATGTTTCACTTTGAAAGTTTAACAATATTTTTGTAAACAAAAATATGTTCGGGTGGCTGGTGTAAAAATTTTGATTAAACCTTGAATGAAAACTTTCACAAGCATTAGTAGTGCGAAATGAAGAGTTTTCTGAACTGGCCCATACTTGAGGTGGAAATGTAGAGTCTTCCGTTACATAAAAATCCGTGAGGTAATCACAGTATTTTCTGACTTTCTCGTCAGCTGGTAAAATTTCTGCTAGTTCAAACGCAAAGCACTCTCCTACTTGGTCGGGGGTAAGAACTGTAGTCCAAACGTGTAAGTCAGAAACTTTCCAACAGCAGTCTCCTTATTTTTAAAATGTGATGAAATTCCCAACTGTTGTATCTTTCAAAACCTATAGAAAGAAAAACAAAGAATGAGAATACATAAATTATCATTTAAAAAGTTTAAAAAGTACAACTTACCAAGCTTGACCTAAATGGAAACGGCAACCTATTACAGCTACTTCTGGCCAAGCTCGTTTCACGCTTTGATGAATCGCAAGTTCAAAATCAGCTACTACAGATTTTGGTTTTGGTTCTCTTGTTTTTGGTATATTGAACGGTAGAGCAGATTTTCTTGCAGCACTAATATTTCTTGCTATACACTTTACGTCTTTGTGAAGAAGAGTTTCGATATCACCTTTTGATAGTTCTTTGTGGATAATTTTCGATGGTCTTTCCGTTATATCGTCACTTGTTTTGCGCTTTAAACTATTACTCATCTTTTGTCTATCTAGCAGCCTATCACTCACTGGATCATGATTATGATTTTCTTTAAGTTCAATAATTTCATTAGCACCAATTGTTTTCAGGAACGCAGGACACTTTTTGTAGCACCAACTGAACAAACCCACTTTTTAACGTCATTGGCTAAAATTTTTTGAAATCTAAACTTAAAGTTGTTTATAACAAGAATAGGTTTTCCCTTTTCGCTTTGCATTACTTCAAGATTCATTTTTACTTCTAAAATTTACGCAAGGAGTGCAAAATTAGACTGATGTTCATTTTGAATTCATTTCCACTTTTATAGAAGCAAGTAAAACTCAATTAGGGCAGGTAGGACATTAGAATATTTTAAGACGGAAAGGATTAATAAGAACAAATAACGATTAAATAGAAAGCTAGTACTTTCTAATGATTCCGAATAAATAATTAAAATACATCTGAATTTCAAATAACTACTTGTCTATTTTAGGGCGGAAACGATTAAATAGAATAAAGATTTTCGAAAATAAATTAATTTTATCTTCTTCCTACACGGGACTCTACTCGTACCCTTTCAGGGACTCCACTCGTACCCAGTATTCCAGGTAGACTCATTAACGGGACTCTACTCGTATTCTCCGTTTCAGTTACAAGAAATCGACACACGATATGCACGACGAAATTAAAATGTCACATTGATATTAAACAATTTAATGGTTTAATGCATTTTGTGTTGTCTTAGTTTTCTTATATTTTCGTTAATATTTCAAAAACTATTCACAATAAATCTATTAAATGTTATATCATTAACATTTGTGAAATAAATATCATATGAAATAATATAGGATTTTTAATTAAAAAAAAATACAGTGTATTTAATACCTTTGAAAACAACTTTTTATGCAAAATTGATGTAAGTTACAGGATTTACCAAATATAATCATACAATTTTTGTTAAAACCGTTTTCTCTAAATCCATAAAAAACGGGGTTCCAGACTTCTGACGAACCCTGTATAATTCATGCGTGCCATTCAAAGATCGCTTATGTGAGTGCGGATATGAGGGCGTCAACTATAGTAAATTATACGTAATTACATCGCTCTAAATGTCATTCAACAGTAGTTGGTATTTATGGTGGCGTTGAACAATGTGGTGGGATAATCTTCATCCGAGATAATGGCGTCGTGTCTACATTATCGCCCACAGTTATTTTTACCATTCACAAATATATATATATATATATATATACAGTGCGCGTCTAAAGTAGGGAATATATTCAGTAAAAGCGAAATGAAATTCTGTTGGAGGAAGTCCTTGAACAGGTCGATAAAAAAATAGATTTTCAACCATCAATTGTTTTTGAGTAATGACGTTATATTCTTCTTTTAAATAGCAACCACCAACTCTTTGTTGATTTTCAGAGATCGTTTCATTGTCAAACTGACAATATAAAAATTTTATCATCTTACATGAGAATTTCTTCGAGTAAATGAATTATCAAGTAAATTGAATGTTAGAAAACGTAAGTTTTACTGTTTACATAAAATTTCAAAAATTTCTTTGTTAAGCAGACACAATTTCAAAGAAAATGTTCTAACTGCCACCCGCCGACTTCTTGACAATGCACAAGTCTCCTCCCAAATAAATTATAATAATAACGTGATTATATTTTGTCAATCGCAGATCGATATACTGTACTGATGACGAGTCCAAATAAGGACGAAACTAATTAGTCTGCAGTTGCGGTTCGTGATTGACAAAGCTTAATTTTCCTCACAGATTAATGGCATATAGAAATTGTGCATACTTTGTAAGCTTTTAGACAGTTATTTGCTAAATGCCCATTAACGCACCTAAATTAATATGTCGTTGTATAGAGAGGCCCCTATATTTTATTTTATTAAAATTTTGGCTCTCAAAAATAGTTTACTAATAATAACATGGTTGCAGTCCCGGTTGTATAGTGGTTTACATGTCCAGGCGGCCGATTTTTGATTGCAAATAGAAATCTGGGGCAAGTCTTTTGGTGCAAAGAATATCTGCATAAACGAGAGTTGCTTATGGCCAAGATGTTGATGCAGGATTCGCAACTTAATATCTCAATACTAACATAATCCATATAAAACGAGACACGAGACAATACACAAACATGATATACTTTAGAAGAGGAATTGTGATTTCGATATGTTTGCAAAACCGCCCGATAAAAATGACTGTAAAAGGATTATCTAGAATCAATTAACAAGCGTAATCGTCTGTATTCGTTGTATCCGGTATTTCACACAAGTTTACTCAACCGTACGTGCATCGAAATTTTATTTCTCGTTGCCATTCATTCCATTCGTTTGGAAGTATCAATGTTAGTATCTACCGGTGCCAACGCGTAGACGTTGCGTATTAATTGTAATCGTATTTCACACAGTTATGCCGATTGATTTTACTTTAGCTGTTCGTTTAATCATTGTTTATACATAACATATATGTATAGATAGTATATCAACCTTTGTTTTTGATATACGAAATATGATGCATTATATAAGTTTGAGAGAAATAAAGTCTGCACCATTTCGCAATTTTACTATTCTTAGTTACTTAATCCTTGAGCCTTTTCTTTCCCTTTTCCTGGGTTGTGAGGCGTGTGAGGAGTTGAGTTCTCTACATTGTCTTGTTGCATATTTTCCTCCATCTCTTCCTATCTGTAATGGTTCGTTGCGCTTTCTCACACGACACTCCCATTTTACCCAATGTTTGACTATTCTTTGTTCCGGCATTCTTTTCTCGTGTTCATACCATCTCAGGTGTCCTTTTCGATATTTTCCTCCATTGGTCTCAGTTTCAGATTATCTCTGATTGTTATGCTTCTAATCCTGTCTCTTCTATTTTTTTACGATTTTTCCTACAAATCTCATTTCTATAGCAATTTTATTATAGACTTAGAAAATTCTAGAAATGTTATTGATAAAATTTTATGGCATGTGTTCTACTACGTACAGCTTTGACACTGCAGAATGTTCGTCGAATATAGTTGAAGATATGCTGGCCGAGCAGATAGATATTTCCAATTTTTACACTAAGGTGCAGAATAAAAATTCAAAGACCTTGTGGAGCACTTGTTAACGTTTCAAAAGAATGGAAAAACTAATGATCATGAAGTAATTTCTTCATGATAAAATCGAGGTACTTTGTTGTTCACTTCCAATTTTCGTAAAGGTTCAAGAGTTGATTATAAAAGAGAAATAGACAGTAATGAGCGGGATGTTCTTATGGTAGAAGTGATCTGAAATAACTAGACGCATGAAAGCGAAAGTAAGATACTTTGTGCCGGTCTTGCCTAGAATTAAAAATTTTCATAAAAATCAATGGTTTGAATCTAGAAAAAGAAAACTGATATAACGTATTGTGGCCCAAAAAGTGCTAACTATGGTACACGATTTAGAAGTTTTTCTACATTTCTGCAATGACTGCAACTGCATGAATGCAAAATACGTCACTATTTCATAATTAAATTCTTTTTAGCATCACAATCCTGATTATTTTTCGCAAATTCTTCATACATACTAATTCTTTTTATCACGATTCCTGTGCAACTTACGTTTAACAGTTCAGAAAAATGCTTGTTCCCCATAAAGATGGATTAATTGAAAAATTTCCGCATCTGCCCACTTTCCTGTGCTCATTTTATCAAAATTATATTTATTTTGAAAATTTCAAATAAAAATTGGTACACGGTTTTTGATAAAGTCTCAACCTGAGCTCACAGGTCTTCTAACACTGCCGAAAGATTGGAAACTAGGTAACGAGAGCAGGAACGAAACTTCGCAATATCAAAGCAAGATACATCGTATCGTATATTGTTTGTCACGTCTATGAAGCAATTATAACATCACGAACTAGTACATAAAATAAATAAAATTACCCTTAGCTCACCTTTCGGAAATAAATCGTAATACGTATTTTGGCAAAGAAGTTGCCATCCTCAGTGGCAAACTGAGGGAATTTAGTGTCATCAGCGATAATCGGGAAATGCGAAATACGTATCTGGATTTATTTTCGCAAGGTGTGGTAAGTGTAATTTTATTTATTATATATGTACTATATCCGTAATGGTATTACTTTTCTTCTTTATTGTGCTTTCAATCAAACGAAATTTTCAAACCACGAATTTATCCTTTGTCAGTCACGGCTATATGATGTTTTCTAGTTTGCTACTCTTTTGCTACTCGCTAGCTCATCTCGACGTTCTGCAGCTCTGCAGCACTACCAGAGGAGCCCCCTCTGCTTCGAAAGATTTTTGTAATAGGCTACTAACGTCCCATAAAACAAGACGATACATGAAAATCTTGTATTAACAGTAAAGCTTTACTATTGGAGCATATTTTCTAGTGAATAAATTAATTGAAATACGTCAGCGCATTGTCTAGTGTTTGTCTCAAGTTTCTCATTTCGGACATCTTCAGACAATTAGTACACCTGGTCTCTGAGGCCTTAATTGTGAGATCTATACCGCATTCACTTTAAGAGCGTAGTGCAAGTTTTATGGAGAATCCTTTCGTAGTTACCGAATCTGAGAAATGCAAATTACAAAATTTTGATCTTCTCTTGCCATCCGTAGACGTACGTTTCGCGGTTATACCGCTCGTCAGTACGGCTTTGCAAGAGCTGTAATTTCGTATACAAATTTTATGTATGCAGTAACTGCAGGAGGCTGTGGCAACGCAAGTTGTCCACTTCTGTAGAAAAATAACTGTAAAAATGCGTAATACGTGCATTGTGAGAGAATTCATATCGAATCCCTCTCACATGTACAAACATCAATGTTCAGACCATATATACATAAAATTTGTATACGAAATTACAGCTCTTGCAAAGCCGTACTGACGAGCGGTATAACCGCGAAACGTACGTCTACGGATGGCAAGAGAAGATCAAAATTTTGTAATTTGCATTTCTCCCACGGCGGGTAGCCGAAGAGCGCGACTGCAGTTACTGCAGGAGGCTGTGGCAACGCAAGTTGTCCACTTCTGTAGAAAAAATAACTGTAAAAAATGCGTAATACGTGCATTGTGAGAGAATTCATATCGAATCCCTCTCATATGTACAAACATCAAATCTGAGAAAGACAACTATAGCTAACTTCAGGTTATATAATATAGCAATATACAAAATAAAATCTGAAATTGTGCATACAAACAATAACAAGTTGTCATAACCTCGTTTTTTGCTTCATTTTTCTTGTTCTCAGAGCTACACTACTATATTATTTTATTATTAATAGTTTAAAGTATTATTTTATAAATTATATGTCTCCAGTAATGTTTATAGAATATTTATAGATTTATAACTTTGATATGGCTGAAGAAAAGGTGATTGAGGTAGCTGTTGACCTGCTCGGAGGGCCGTAAAAGAATTCTCCGGGGAAGCATATTGGTGGTAGGCAAAGGCAGATGATTTACAATTTATATTTGCAATTAAAGCAACAAAATTCTAAGTCAGCCTGTCAAGTTGGCTTCAACGCAACTTGGGGTAGAAGAACGAACAGTGTGGGAGATTGTGATAAAAATGAATTCTTCTGGAATTGTAAGCTCACCTTCTCATCGTTTGGACAAAGCTCAGCAATCACTTATTCGAAGACATGTACACATTCGTTTTTCTTGAATAATCTATTGCCTACTTGTACAAAAACATTAAGGATAAATATGATATTAATGCAGATGATACTTTACCTGAGTTAAAGCGAACAATACTTTGGAAAATCTTAAAGAAATTGGGCTTTAAGTGGGAGAAGCGCAGCCGGAATAATGTGTTCTTAGAACGACGAGACATTATTTTATGGAAATGTCGCTATCTAACCAACATTAGAAACTTTCATGAAAAAGGTAGAAAAATATACTACTTAGATGAGATACGGGTTAATGCTAGTCATATTAAGGAAAATGTATGGAAAGATACAACAATACTTACTGCAAGACAAGCACTTGTTGAACGAGCATCAACAGGATTAAAAAATCTTTCTGTTAAAGGAAACGATTGATTATTTTACATATTGGTAGTGAAGATGGTTTGTGTTGAAAATGGTCTCCTGGTTTTTGAATCAAAAAGAATGGAGACTTTCATGAAGATATGAATGGTGAAGTATTTACAATGTGGATGACAAACATTTTGCCATATCTTAAGGCTAACAGTGTCATTTTAATGGATAATGTACCTTACCATCCTGTCAAAACCGAAAAACAACCTACCAAAGCATGGAAAAGATACACTAATTGAATGGCCTTCCTCAAAAGGAATTATTGTTGACACCTCTCTTTTGGAAGTTGAAATTCTTGAGCTTGTAAAAGATTACTTACGTGCTAGATGGTAACAGAGAGTGGTCCTACAATTCTTCGATTACGCCCATATCATTGTAATCTAAATCCAATTGAATTGGTATGGGGACAAGTGAACTATCATGTTGCTGCCAATAACAAGACCTTCAAATTAGCCGAAGTAATACCTTTATTATATGAAGGACTTCGCCTTGTAAATGCAGAAGCATGGGCAAATTGTATAAAACGTACCATCACGGAAGAAAAGAAAATGTATGATCTGGATAATATAGTTGAAGATAAGGTGGAACAATTCATTATTACTGTTAATACAGGATCATCATCCTTACTATCATCAAAATCTGATTTTAAATTATAATTAGTTGAAAGTGAATGAAGTACAGTAGAACCTCTCAAACTCGACCCTCGGAAACCGGTTCGTAAAAAGGATCGCTTATTTATTTGCCTTGATATCCATTTTTGTAATTGAAATTGAAAAAATGTGTTGTATTGATTCTGGTTAGCATATTTGCTATTTTATAACTAAAATATTGAAGTAAACAAAAAATTATTTATTAATTTCAGTTTGATTATATTCATTTATTAGAAGACAGTTAAGTATCCTCTGCTTTTCAGTCACCCTTATATAACTTATTCTTTGCTGGCTCCATTATTGAAGTTTAAAATTTGTAACGATAAAGTTTTTAGCACACATGTTAAATTTTCCTATTTATCATGAATACTTTTGTAAATAACAGTCAGAGTTTTGAACAGCACGACCGATGCAAGTGTAGAATATTTCGATTGAATAAAAATAGCACAGCATAGCATCAAATAATTTGCCAATAAATAATAGCTTTGGCAGCAACAATTTGACAGAACCATTTTTATAAATGAAAAATTCTGAATAGAAAGCAATATAAATTTGTCAACAAGGCGAGTGTTATAACGTGATAGCGCTATACACTTTCTTGACAATAATAAAGTAACTATATAGCCCTATAACGTCTGGGCTGTACTCTTAAAGTGAATGAAGTATTGTCTATCACTGTGTAACCAGCTTAAAGATAATACCTATGCAATATTGCACAACATTGTTCGTAGACAGTCTCTAGACACGGTCTATGAAATATCGCAAGCTTATACTTACTTCCTGCATAAGCAGTAACCTTCTACGCGTCACTGTTAACCGATGGGCGATGTGTAGTAACTGCCATACGATTCTACGTCATCCATGTTTGTGGAAGTGTAGAAAATGAATTTCAAATGAAAAATGGTGCAATTTCAGGAATCGTGCACCACACTTTATGGCGGTTTCGCATTGTAAAAATAATGTTAAGTAAATATGTATAATCCAAATTAATATATTTTGCAGCACAGGTTGTCAAAACATTTTGACCCAGTGCGCCACTTTCCTTTAGAATATATATATATATATATATATATATATATATATATATACAGTTGGTCTATTTTAAGTTTTTACTACGTCATTATTTTGTGGGAAAAGTAAAGACAATCTATTAATTTGGCGATCTTTCTCAAGTGCTCCCGGCGAAAAAGGAAGCACGATTTGCGCTGGTCTCACAGACAAAGATTTATGGACAAAAATTGATGACATAGATAAAAACTCTAAATAAACAAAGTGTAGGTACATACCTTTTTTCTTCTTGGCTTTTGTCTCCATTATTTCTTATGCCCTCTTCTTCTTAATAGTCTTACAACTCTTACGTCATCATTCTACTATCCATGACCTAATCGGTCTATATACATATAGGTATACAGTATGTCCTAGGTTTGATGTTACAAGAGGTGCGATGGATTAAACATTTTTAAATTTTAATTGAAGATTGGGAGATGAAGTAATATTATCAGTTTTTTGAAAACCAAATTGGCCTTAACGATGAAGCGAAAAATATACGACCCTTTTTGTTCATGACATGCCAAAATGTTACTAAGAAAAGTTGTTCAGAATGAGGAAATTATGGCTCTACACAAAATTTCAGGAATATTTACCTACTTTGATTAAAACTTCCCTTTTCTCCAAACACCAAATTTATCCATTCAGCTATGCGTGCTGTCGAATGTGCAGGACTTCCGTTTTATTGGAAATACATCGCTTGTCTTTCTGTCAGCGACAAGCGATGTAAGTACTCTTCCTTGAATCTTTCAACTATCAACTACATAAACATTTTGATTTAACCGCCCCTCTATGAAGAAAGGTCCAATTATACCAAAACGATAGGAAACGGCACCCGTACATTTACTTTTTGGTAATATTGTCGTCTACAATTGATCCGAAAGTTTGGATTTTATGTAGGCGAATAGCGACAATTTTGAAAGGAAACAACGCCATTTGTAGTAAAAGTAGCTTCGTCCCAAAATACAATGTCTTTATAAAAATTTCGTTCCTCAATACATTTCTCCCCGATGGTTAGACAAAATATGAATCTACGGCCTTCATTATCTTCTTCGATAGTGTGCACAAATTTCGGTTTGAATGCCTTTACCTTGTTTGCTTTATAACTTCTTTGTAATTCTAATTTACTAACATTAAGATTACGTGCACGTTCCCTCAATGATAGTCTAGGATGTTCTTCCAACGAATCAAGAGCAACAATATTTGAGGGATTGCTTTCGTCATATTTCTACTTTTCTTTCTTAACATTAAGAACGTTGCCATTTGAAAGAAATTTCGAAGTGTTCCAAGAACCTCTCGGTAAAAGTGTTGATTAAACCTTTGGTCTGGGGACACAAACTCTTCGGGGACGATTCCTTGGTCATCAAAAGCGCAAATTAACCATGCCTTTGATGTTTCGCTTGCTCATTTTTGCTTCTTTTAGCCTTGGAGAGTTTGGAGTGTGCGATTCCATGCTCTGGTAGTTGGTTGGCTCAACGTACGCCGTTGTTCCAAATCCGTCCGAACGCACAAACAAAACCTGCTTCACTAAAACAATCACCACGGACAAACAACGTGACTCTAGCGATCTCCAACTCGCACTGATAGCGTACCACATGTTCATCTGCCTCCCATCCAACTGCCGCGTCACCAGTTTTGGACGATCAAACACTACTTACATTACTCATTACTTTATTTAAACACCTCGTACACTTGTACTACACCACGTACTAACTTTCTGAGCGTAGGTATTGCAACCATGATCATCTTCTCAAGGCGATAATTCTGGCATCATCTTGAACTTCTGCACGTCCCCGCCGTAGTAGTTTTTGAAATGCCAGCTTATTTAGTATCGTTCCCGGACTACCTTGACAAATATTTTGCAAATACCCTGTTATTATTTGATTGCTAATTGTTTTGTAACAAATCTATGGACTTCTATATTGACAACTGCTGGAGCATGGACATGCTCCTTTAATGTTTTAATTATTTGTTTGCTCATGGTATAACTTCGAAATTTACAACCTTCTGTCACTGCCAAAAATTGATTCATTTTCGTGGACGTTTTAGCAAAGGTATACACAATGCCGTCGTTTGAAAAATGTTTACGACCACTGTTACGGCCAATTGTTAGTTTTCTATATTGTTGTTGTACAGTTTTCTACTTTAGTAATCTGTGATCTCCCACTTCAACGTTTAACGTGTGGAGTGTGCCCCGCGTTCGTAATTTTGATTCAATGATACGGATTGCGCCGATTGGATGCGCCCGTGGTTTTCATTCCGTTTCCGTTCATTGCGATTGAACAGATCGGTTTCCGTGTCTAAGTTTATTCCGTTTCGCTTTTAAATCTCGTTATCGAGGATATACGGAAATTCGACGCTGGGAAGTGAATACTATCGTTGAGCTAACTAATCGTCCACGTTGCTTTCCCTCAATTGGAGATGAATCTTCCTTTTTTGCTAATTACATGTGGTTATCGTATCTTTCACGTTGTTGTAGGAAACTAGTAAAGGCTGGTATATCTGGTATAGGATGATATAATTAGTGTAAGCTATTATTAACGATTATATACGAGTATAGAACTATCGTAGGATCTAGAGCTAGTTTTCCCGATATGTTTTCCTCATGTGCGAGAAAACTTGCCATCTTGGACACTTCCGTCCGATACCGAATACCACGCCGCGCCGTAGGAAGTTGGACAATAGGAATCGCGTTACGTTAAGTCCCGCCTTTATTTGAATTTATATTTTTGACGCGTTGTTGACGCGAGTTGGGGATTTATGTGCGAGTAAATAGGGGTTTTCTTACTTTTGTAAAAATTCAATCATTTTATTATTTTAAGGGGAGGGGGATGAGATTGGTTTTCGGGTAAAAAGGGTTTTCCTTACGTTTACTATTTGATACTTATTTAATTCTTTTCGTAGTTTAAGGGGGAAATTACAAGTACTTGTCACTTGAATATATGCTTGTTTTTAAATTCTTTCAACTAAAGCTGTATGGTGGCTGTAAGGCCGCTGGAATTCCAACGGTTACCAAAAGCGTGTAAACCAGATTACGAATTAGCTTAATTTATTTTATTCGATACACCTCGAGTGACAATAAACTGCTGTTAAACGGAAACCTCTCGCCTCAATTCATATTTTTATTTCGTTTACGTTATTTTATTTTACGTTATAAAATTTTCAAGTACTTTTGCTGGTGGCGAGTGGCGCGTTGTTACTCAATTCTCAAACTTTAACCTACGCCGTTTCACTGGGCTAGCACGACCTGGATCTTCTTCGTTATCACCAACGAGGTGGGTCATCCGCACTGTAACGGTATCGGTCACGTTTCTGACTTTCCGTTTATCATTTTCTGTTATTATTATTTTTTCAAAACCTTTAAAAGCTAGTAACACCACGTTTGCTTAGAATTATAGTGTCTTGTGAATTACTTTATTGAACAGAATAAATAGGTACGGAGCTAAGAAATACGTGACCTTTTTTATTTATTACGCTTGCCAGGAAAGTGTTTTGTACATCAAAGGCAAACTTGAATCTTAAATATATCATAGATAAAGTAACTGCAAAAAACTGAAAAGAAAAAACATAACATAATATAACATTTTTTGTAAACAACGCCTTATTTCTCTATATTAATAGATCGTTTAAACTGTTTCGGTACTTTTTTAATGAAGTGTTAGCATGTGCTTATGAAATGCTGAACTAGGTAGTATATCCCATTTTCCGATCCGGTATACTAATAATGCAAAAATTATGTACATATACAAAACTTCTTTAACAATTTCGTTGTAAGTTATTGAGTGATTACTTTAGCAAAGTGGTGGTTAAATTCATTGATCGCGTTTTCCTGTCAAGTAAATTACAAAATATAGCAAGCTTCCTCTGAGAAATTCTTCAAACACATCGGAATGACTAATTTACTACGCTGTGTGATATACATATGTATGTATATAAAAGCAGTAGGAACGGCGATTCATCCAATCATTCCTTCGTTCACATTCCTTCGAATTGTGCTATTGCAAACCAGTTTCGGCGTTTCGCTAATTTCCAAACTAATAATGAAGATTGTTTACGTCCTGTGTATTGGCATCGCGATGAGTGTGATAGTAGGAACAAAATGTCGCCACCTAAGTTTGAAAGAAAATTTGAGAAGTAGATCAGCATTTCCCTGCATTCCTAGACGGCAGAGTATACGATTATCTACGTTATTTCCACACGAAACCCGCAGCATTACGCCCCCACTCGTAGTACTTCATAGGTAAGTTCAGCTTTTAACGATTTGTAATTTCTCTCCATTAGAAGTTTAAGATTGCTTCTAAGTCTAAACTTAAATGGCGACTCCAGTTTCCTTATGGACGGAATCGTTTTTCTATCTCGGGACGTTCAAAATTAGAAAACTTTCTGTTGGACCTTTAGAAATACCATAAGAGGGGCTTTATCAATTTAAGTGTATGAACAACTGATTATAATTTCTTTCCTGATTACAGTCATTCAAATTTTTCAAATTTTCAAATTCATATACCCATAATGTCTAAAAATGTTTTTTTGTGGAATGCTTCTTCTAATTAAGCTTTCAACATGGTTCGTGTGTTATTCAGGGGAAAGTAATCTCAGTGTTCTTTCTTATGACAAAAATATAAAATTTCATTACGTTTCTTCAGTGATATGTGAAAATTACATGATCTCTGCTATACTCATAAAGGATAGAGAAATTATCCCCACCCCAAGCGGTTGAAAATTTTCGTAATAAAGTTTTGAAATGCGGATTATGCTATCATTTAGTACTCTTCAAACAATGAAACACCTGTCTCTCTTTTAATATCTCCAATAGTTTTCGAGGTATTTGCACAATTTTCAAGGGATAGTATTTTCATTAGAGCGCGCTTTACTCCACAAATGGGGGATTCCACCGATAAGCATAAGTGCAATAATCTTACATTGGACCCCTCTACAAATCCACAGAATTGCATTTCTTTTTGGGGAGCACGGGCTGCCGGTATTCCCTTGTCAGCCTACAAAAAAGAAATGTGCTTTTAATAATTTGAAGAAGTTTCATATTTTATTCTTTTCTGCCTGTATAACTTAGCTACTAGTACACCAATCGTTTTAAACGGTTAAATACACTGATTTCACAAATGTATTACAAAAACACGCGATACTCATTTCAGTCATTTATTTATATTATTTCTTACAGATGCAATGATACGACAGGTTGCTGCCCAAATATGTTACAGGAGTGCATTCCGTTACAGCGGGATCACGTAACAATGGATTTTGTTATAGAAACCGATGTACTTAACCTTACCCTTACAAATCACACATCCTGTATTTGCGATACCATAAACAGCTCGATAAAGTAAATATTTGACTAAAGGGAGTGAAATTTGTTTTTGTTGTTAATTTAACCTAGTAATTGTATTGTATTTATTTATTAGTAGATTATATGGACTGATTGTTATCAGCGGCTGTGTAAACATAATTCGTTACTACCTAATAAATTAATTTATGAAGCATTATTCTTAGTACTACTTTTATTTGCCCCGCCATCGAGTACTGTGTGCAGTCAACAGAAATGAAGCATTTTTTAATAATTTTGTTAAGTGTGGATATATCGTACATATATATGTACATATATATATATATATATACATATAATAAACATATTTGATATTTTCCTTGAGAAAAATAACTACAATTAATAAACTATAGTTATAGAACACAACCTCTGCGTTATACGAGGGTTATTTGTAATAACACTTGTGCGTGGAAAGAATCTACTAGAAACTACAGAATCATATTAGAAAAATAAATATAGGATTGACATAGCTGTTCCAAGTGACCAAAATGTTCTAACAAAATACAGAGAAAAATAATTTCTAATGGTGTATATTAGTCCAAGGAATAAAGAGGATACTGAAAGAGGACAAGGTTGTAATAATAACATCAGTTACAGAAGATTGTGACATTAAAAACAAGACTAAAAGGAAATCTTATATCATAGTTCTCTACCACTAATTAGGTCAATGAAACAAGACTGGTTTGAACGATAGTTATATTTCCAGAACGTTTACAAACGTTTTAGGAACACCTTCTTCAGTGAAAATATAACTAGATAAATATATAAACAAACATTTGTTTGTTTGAACAGAATTGTTAAGGTTTCGACAAAGATTTTTTGATATAAGGCTTTTCTAGGTATTTTCATAGTTTGCATGTGTGTTTACACATTACTTTAGTTTTGTATAATTTATATATAGAAAAAAGTTGTTTATATAACCTCTATATCAAGAAATCCTAGTCATTAGTTATTTTGTTGATAGTTCCCAAATAAGAAACAAATATTTGTTTATATATTTATCTAGTTATATTTTCACTGAAGAAGGTGTTCCGAAATCGTTTGTAAACGTTCTAGAAATATAACTATCGTTCAAACCAGTCTTGTTTCATTGACCTAATTAGTGGTAGAGAACTATCATATAAGATAAGTATAAAAAAGGTCACGAAATATATGTATATATATATATACATTTTACTAAAAAGAAACAAACATTTTAACTGTAATGGTCAATTGAACCAGGATTATTAGTCAATATTAATTATCAAAAGTAGAAATAAAAATAATAATTAAACAAGAAAACATGCGCTTCAAAGAAGTATCGCAGTGAACGGATATCGTTCCATATTATAGAATTTTGTCTTATTTATACATTTATTATTAGAAATAGTCTGCTACACTCCGACTATTATTTATTATTATAGCCCAGATATCAGGCGAAATGCATAAAATCCCTAAAAACGTTTAGTTGGCTATTTTCATTTGCACATGCATCTTTTTGCATATAAATGACTATTTTGTCATAAATTGAATTTTTCATGGAATAAACATCAGTAATGAAGTCGATTGAACTACAATTCACAGAATATCCCATTCTATTACGTTAATTACTTAAAGATAACTAACTAAATGCCCATACTTCATAACATTTGTATGCCAAACCAATCCTTTAATCATTGTTTTCTCGCCCATTTCAAAGTGATCCGTGTATCACCTGAATATTTAGGGTTTAGTGTGTGCGGTTGGTAGTGCAATGAATAAGGGATACATTTCTCCCTTAAAATATATAATATTCAACTCAATAAGATATGCACATACTCTCTGCAAAGTTTTACAGGCATGTTTTGCGGTGATGGTAAAAATGATTCTCAAGGAACAAATTTTTTTAAAAATTCATTACATAAGTAGGAGGCAATTTAAATTCTTCCCGAAAAACGAGGGATCTAATATCAGGAAGTACAGTAATTTCTAAAATTCTAACATCATCCAAAATTTATTTATTAAATTAAGAATGTCTTTAGACGGCAAATAACACCACAGACGCACAGCTTTTTACATCTTGCTCGTGAAAATTCATCAATGACAACGTGCACATGTTGGTAAGTGATGTAGTCATGAAAGAGGAAATTCTGTAAAAGTATTATTTACACCTTTTGTTGCATTTAACAAGCTTGATGCATTGTTTACTGAGAATTTAGTTAAATTTCTTAAAGAAAATTGCACCGGCCACATCTTGTATGCGATATCACAAAAAGCTGGATAAAACAAATATTTGTTTAAAGGGAGTGAAGGTTGTTTTTGTTGTTAGTTTAATTAACTTATTGTTAGTAAATGTACTGTATTTATGTATTATTAGATTATATGGACTGATCGTTGTTTACAGCTGTGGAAACATGATTCGTTCATACTTAATAAAACAAAAATATGCCATCAGATTTCATAAAATAATTGTGTGGTGAGGGAGCTTACGACGTAATATAGTGTTAGTAGTACATCTTCTTTCTTAAATACTGAAAAAGTTAAAATAAAGTTTGTAAAAGACATCCTTTCGTTTTTTAAAGCAACTGAATTAAATGAACCAAATTTGCCAAATCGGATGCTAAAGAGCAGTCCTAACGATGTGATATATGATGATCGGGGAAAGGGTGCTATAGAGGAATTAAAAGAGTAAATATTATAAATAGTTAAAGAATATCATGTTTATACAAACAGCTCCAATATATATAAAACTTCCATCCATGGCATATGGCTACAGAAGATTATAGGCTTATCGGTTACGGATTAATGAATGAATTTGGCCACGTATAAATAGTTATAGATTAGATGTTACGTTCAGTCTCCACAAAGTTTCAGGCCAATCGGTTTCGGATAGTGGGGTAGTGTTACTTGTAAGTTGTTTGGAAGGATTAATTTTCCAGAAGTGTATTATGAATTTATGAAAAATAAATGTGATAAGGAGAAAGAACTATTTATAGACCAAAGCAAAAAGTGCACTACTTTCCTCAACATCTTAATAATGTCGGTCGTCAGTTATTGTATTGTATAGAACATTTCCTCTTGATTGGTGTCATACAGTGATTACTTTAGCAAATTGATAGTCCATTCTTTGATGGCGTTTCCCTATCAAAGTGTAAACTAGATTACAAAATATAGCAAGCAAGCTTCCTCTGAGAAATTCTTCAAACAAATCGTGATGACTAATTTATTATGCTATATGATCTGTATTAATGCAGTAGGAACAGCGGTTTCACTTAATCGATCATTCATTCATGTTCCTTCGGATTATACAATTGTAAACCATTTTTGGTGTTGCGTTACACTTTCAAATTTATAATGAAAATTGTTTACGTGCTATGTATTGGTATTGCGATAAATCTTATAGTGCTGATAAAATGCCGTCACGTGAGTTTGAAACAAAATATAAGAAGAGGACAAAAATTCCCTTGTAAAGCGCGACGGAGTAGTATACGAGTATCTGCGGTATTTCCGAAGGAAGACCTGAAGGATATTATGCCACCGTTTGTAGTTCTTCAAAGGTAAGCTTCGTAACACTAGTTTCTTATGTTATCATTTTCATATCTGCAAACGCATTGAAATAAAATTGTTTGACTGATTGTCAGTATCAAATAAATAATTTTCTGTTGGTTCTTTAAAAATGTCATGATATTGACCCTGTCCAGTTTAACCTACGAATAATTGGTTTTGCTTATAATCTGTTTCCTGATTATAGATTCTTGAACAATTTTTCAGTTTCTAAATTGTTATATCAGCATAATAATTCGTAGAATCTGGATGATAGTATACAGTGAGAGCAAAAATTAGGCTCCGTCCAATTTTAGGTTGGCAATCACTGATGCCAGTTACTAACAGAAGCTATATTCATATCAAATATATGATAAAGAAAGTTTAGTGTCACGCGTTATATTTAATTGCTATCCGAGTTTTATCAAGTTTTATTTTTTCAACACCTTAAGAAAGCGGATGTGTGACAGTCTGTGCAAAAAGGTAATAAAATTTTGAGGTTTCTAATTTCTCGGTTTATAGTTGTTATTTCTCGTACAAAAATATTTTCAACTAGCTGATATGTACAAAAATCTTTAGGTTTCAGTCTACAAGCAGATTCTTTTATTTAAATTGCCTACAATTGAGATTTATGCAATAATTACGATTTGTCAAGTGCTCAGACTGTACCGGGAGCCAATCGTGCGGCATGAAAATTTCGAAGTATTAATTTGCTCGTATAACGATGAGAGTGATTGAATTAAGTTTGCATGACCATAAAAGTATCACAGTAATTAAGTATTAATTGCATTTTTTCAATTAAAACCATAAATATACAAAAAATAATATAGAAAAATTAATGAGAAAACGTGACAATGGCTCATTAGCCAACCACTGTTTTTGTTTTTATCTGGTAAGTTGGTGGCAGTGGTCTATCCAAACGACGCGTCAATTTGGCGTGAGGTTAGTTAGGGTAGAAACAGAGAATTGTGTTTGTGTTTACATTGAGAAAAGAAATATGAATGCATTGATATAAGTACATAATTCTATTTGGAAAATTTTATTATACTTGAAACATAGAAAAAAGACTTGATTCCAAATGTTTGAATTGAATGTCATGAAGCTGTTGGTAACTTACCGAGAATCACGATATGGGATAGATGCGGTGTTGCCATACTTTTATACATCTAACGCTGAGAACGTGAAAAAGGAGAATTTTATTTGACGACTTTTTATAATTTCTTACAAATTAGGTAGTGAACCAAAACAAAAATAGGCTAAAAACTTTTATTGAATGTTTATCTATTTGTTCCTGAAAATTTATGAACGAGTAAAAATTTTATTTTATCCTTTTTTTCTTATTGAAGGGCATCGCATCAAGATATTTTCGAGTAGTCCCGTAAGAGAACATGTAAAAATGTAATTTTTTAAATTAGTATATCCCAATAAATATGTAGTGAATCATTCTCATACTTCACAGGCATGTCTATTGTAGGTAATATTTTATGTTTCCGAAAAAATATTGAGGTTAGTTAGATTACCGTGTTCACACATCTACATCCTTAAATGTTTCGTACGTATTATAAGAAAACAGTTATTTTCATAGCTACCCGTATTAATAATGAGCGGACTTGTAAATATTATTTTAATGATTTTTAGACGAGTAATAAACTGTAATATTTTTATTGGCTATCTTAGACTTTAACACAACGCCTTATTCGTTGGGGCAAGACGCATTTACTCTGGAAGCTTACTTTCGTAGTGGAACGATGGCAGAAGATGGTACTTGGACGTATTCTACAGGATCCTGCTTCGATCAATTCGCTAATGCGTTTCCTGAAGATGCAGTTAATTATCAGTATGATACATTTGCACATCATCAGAGGGACATTGTAAAACGCTTTCGCCAAAGCGGAAATGTCTGTGAAGGTAAATCAAAAGGAAGAACTCCAATTCTAACTGACAATACTGTTGATGATATTCGTACCCCCATGGAACAAAGCCTCAATAAATATCTTCGAAAACTATCTGAACAAAGAGGTATATTTTATTCACTAAAGCGGAATATTGGGCGTTACAAATTACTTTTGTAGGTTTACCATACGGTTGCTGCAGAACCACTTCAAAAGAAAATTACACATGCACCCATATAAAGTATCCGTTATCCATCAACTAAATCCAGAAGATTATAGGAAAAGAATTGAATATTGCAACTATTTCAACGAAAATTTGAATGATGATAATATTTTGGATCGCACGTTCTTTATGGATGAAGCGTGGTTTAATCTTTCTGGATAAATAAATTTATAAAACTATCGTACATGGAGCACTTATAACCCCCAATCATATGTTGAAACAAGTCTGCATCCTATGAAAGTAGGTGTTTGGATAGCAATGGCACGTAGAAGATTAATAGAACTGACACTATTAATGCTGCTCGTTATAGAGAACAACTGCTAGAACCGAAGGCTATTTCCAGTAAGATGGAGCCGCTGCCCATTCAGCAAGAACAACATTATAGTTTTTAGAAGAGTTCTTTCCTGACTGATTTGTAAGTAAAGAACGATGGCCACCAAGATCACCAGATATGACACCATTAGATTTATATTTGTTTGGAAACCTAAAATCTGGAGTATTTAGAAATCGTTTGCATTACCTAGATCAATTAGAAGTTGCAATTATAAATGAAGTACGTAACATTTCTGTCAGTGAGTCACAAAATGTCTGTGACAATCTGAAAAAACGAGTAACACTATGTTTGGAAAATCACGGAATGCAGTTTGAACACCATCTCTAATAAATTCTGTACTACAATAATATCGATTTTGTGTATCAAATTGAATAGATGATGTAATAATCAAATTATTAAAGAACAATATTGCAAATACCTTCTAAAAATTACGCATTTTTTTTTATATTTAAACTACAATGTTTTATTTTCAACCATTTACCGTATCCTTGATGCGTTCATGGAAAATGTGTATTTTGATATTTAACCAACTTGAAGTTGGAACGGGAAGTAATTTTGACAAAGAAAGAAAGAAATATTGGGGAATCGACGAAGCATCATTTTTGCTCTCACTGTATTATATCAGCATACCTAAAATTCTTATCTCTTTTATGTAGAATGCTTTATCTAATTGAGTGTTCAACAGGGTTCGTGTTTTATTCTGGTAAAGGTAATGGATAATATTCAATTTAAATTTTTATGTAATAAAAAAATGTTAGTTTCATTAGACTCTATTGTGTACTACACTATTATGTAGAAAATTATATTACCCCTTCTGCACTCAGCCCGAAAAATCAAAAATTTGCTCTCAAAAATTTGAGCAGTTCCTAGTTTATGTTCTTCTGACTTTTCATTAACTTATTATCTTCTAGTAGAATAATGGGTTTGAAACATCAAATATGTGAATGGATTTCACAATTGTATCACGAAATCAGTGATTTACTTATATTCTTTCTTACAGATGCGATGATACGACAGGTTGCTGCCCAAATATGTTACAGAAGTGCATTCCGTTTGGGCAAAACCTCCTAACAATGGATTTTAAGCAAGGGAGTCAGCTAATATCTCTTACATTTGAAAACCACATATCTTGTACATGCGCTTTTATGGAAAACGCGATAAAATATCTGGCTAAAAGACAATTGTTTTTATTGTTACTTTAATTAACTTAGTATACAGTTCGGATAACTGCGTATCTTCTACTACCGAGGGTCTCTCTGACTCCAGTCTTGTAGAGGTGATCCAGTATCACAATTGGAGAATGGTGCCTTGTTACTTTTTCACCACCTTAACCTACGCCGTTTTTACTGGGCTGTCCCGGCCTGGATCGCCTTCGGTATTACCAAGGAGGTGGGTTGTCCGCACTGCATATTTGCCTTTGTTATTTACAATTTTAACAAAAGCTTTAGAGACTGGTAAAGGTAATGGATAATATTCAATTTAAATTTTTTATGTAATAAAAAAAATGTTAGTTTCATTAGACTCTATTGTGTACTACACTATTATGTAGAAAATTATATTACCCCTCCTGCACTCAGCAGACTATGCAGCTCTTACTGACAATTTTATTTATTGACGGCTCCATTAAGGTGTAAATGGGCCTCATCACTCGTTCCCACTATAGTGTTTTCGTTTTGTTTATAAAGTACGAACATTTCCTGCGCAAATTGCACTCGTTGGGCGTAATCCGCTACATTTAGCTTAAGGGTGAAATTGTAAATCTGTATGCAAAATACGTCCTAAAGTGTGCGATTAATGATTCGAGATGCAGCAGAATGTTTACGAGCAGCGATTTGGGCTTTTCAATATCCTTTGTCTGACCCTATCAACGTTCACGTAGAGTACACGCATTACGTTGGGGATAGGACGCTTTTTTTTTCATTATTGAGCCTGTTGTTTGAAGATTATTAACCCAACAACAGCAAGATTGTGTTAACTGAGGAAACGGAATCATTTCGATTAACATTAAACCTATGACGAAACGGACATTGAACTGCGGTAACCGACTCGTTATTTTTAACAAAACAATCGTACGCAAACATCCGATGTTCTACTGTTCACGACTCCATGATGGTAACTGGCATATTGGTATTTTGTCTATGGTAACTGGCAGTGAAATGCTAGGAGCCAAAGAATGCAAGACCACCTAGCGCACGCTCCTCCTTTTTATAACGAGAGCGTAGTACCCCTTCCAAAACAACTTGGTTCTCATGCCTCACCCTGTATAACGATATTCTCGAATTAACTGAACGAATTTGCGGTAAGTATTGGCGCCAATACTAATAGTAAAATTATGTAGGTACACAACTTTAGCATTTCGTTTCAGCTAGTATCGATGGAGCGTGGATAAAAGTACAAACAATATTTCCAATTTTTCAAGGACTATTCGCTAGATTTGTGGTAAATTATTTACGGGCGTTTGCGTGTCAGTGTATAAAGGCTACGTCTTCAAAATGTAAATGACGACTGATGAAATAGTGTGTGTGCTCTGCTGGGCTTTTCGAGCAAATGTATCACAATGACTGATTCATAACACCATGGCACCTATAAAAGCCGTACGCAGAAGAGTCATTTAATCATTCTTCAATTACGTTCATTCGAATTGGTCTATAGCAAACCCGTTTCGTGCTCATCGTTACATTTCCAAACTTATAATGGGAGTTCTTAACTTATTATATGTGGGTATTGCGATAAGTTTCATAATGCCGATGGAGTGTCATCATGTGAAATGGATGGAAAATATGAAAATGACGAGTCGTTTCTCGTGTATGCCGAGACCGCGTAGTATACGAGTGTCGAGTTTATTTCTGAACGACGACGGATATGAACTTACTCCGGCGTTTGTGGTTCTTCATAGGTAAGTTTAATTGATATAGGTACATATAAATAATGATCTGTGTATTTTTTTTAAATTCATTAAAAGGTGCAATTATACGTAAGCCAAGAATTTAAGGGGGTATGTTCAGTTGGTGGCGCGGAAAATGGAGAATTTTTGGGGAACTATTATATATTTTATGTCTCAAATAAATTTCATTACAAAATAACAAAAATTGTAGATATATTTTCGTGAACGTCCTCCTATGCGAGGGGGTTTACGATGACCATCCATGCTCGTGTCAGGGTCACTACAATCAAAAATCCAGATTTATTTGGAAAATATACAATGTATCGTCGGCTCGATGCAATAATAAGTCTAAAATTCTTCAAATTTCTGACTTAAAATTACAGCTTGTGGGGTTCAGCCCTGCCTGGATAGGATCTAATTAATTAAGTAATTAATAAATAATCAAGTACATACGTTGTGGAAATTAAAAAAGTACTTATATACTAATAGAGCAAATTTTCTGTTGTAGATACCCCAAAATATTATGAAGAAAAGTTGTTCGTAAAGAAACACTTACAACTAGTAATAATACAAACTTTCAAAAGTTATTTATTTATCCATGTCAAATAAACGAATCAAAGTAAACCGATCGTGTTGAAATTTTGCACACTTTTATATATTATAATTTGTTATTACGAAGAACTTTTAAAAGATTAAATTACCGAAAATATCAAAATAGACATAACGCTTTGAAATTTTGCATTCCTTTTCAGTTCTTCTTTACGAAAGACTTTTTTTTAATAGGGAGAGTGGTCTTAAGTCGGCAGTGTGGGTGAGGTCGGCACCCCCACGTGTTTCAGAGATGGTGTGTATTAGTGATGGGAAACCCCGTTCTTTTAAAAGAACAGGTCCAACCATTCTCGTTATTTTGAAATAACGGTTCGAATATAACACGTCATCGTTGTTTCGTACTCAACAGTTCTATTTGATAACGCATCATAAAATCAATAAAATATGTCATGCGTACATCGCCTTTGGCACCCTTTGCTTGATTTGATATATAGTTTGTTTTTCCCCGACGTTATACTTTCCCATCACTAGTTCTAACATTTTGGTGATTCCCCGAGTTATATGATTGTGTATTGATGATGTAACTGTATCCTACCTACATTAAGTTTTTCGTTAGAAATTCCTATACGGTTTCCTTTTCTCACGATTCAACGCTAGTTTACACACATGGTGTGAAATAAATATAACAAAAACATTTAAGTCCGTTTTCATTGTGGACACATCCGTTTGCTACAAACCGTAGCTGATCCATCGAACAACAGCTTTATAGTTAGGAAATAGGAACAATCATCAAGTAATCACAATTCATTCATCCGGAAATTTCCCAGGCAAAATAATCACCATGGAGAAATATTTAATAGGAAAGAAGTCGATGATGTGGAATTTCTTCTTCAACCGCGTAGGCTGGAGACCGTCCGAAAGGAACCGTTCTTTGCCCAGCGAGATAACAGTTGCAACCATTCTGGATCGAGAACGGTTCTAAAATAACAGTTCAATAACGACCCATCACTAGTGTGTATGTGGGTTCAATTATTTTGTTGTGTGATATCTTGGTAGGCACTGACATAATTTATGTCTACAGTTGCCAGTTAGGTTTGTTCTGTGCAGCGTGCGCACTTTTCTTCCTTTTTTGTCAAATCTGATTCAATTTCAGTACTTTAAACGGAAGCAGCTACCGGTAAGTAAATATTTCGAAAATTCCGAATAAGTGAGTGTAAACCTTTCTTTATTCGATGTTCTAACTGATAGGTTTTGTCGATTTTTTATTCGAATTTTTATCATTAGCATGATGATGTGAAACTTGTAGACAGCCATAGTGGCCCTAAGTCGACACCAAAGAGGTGGTCCTGCGCCGGTACCTATTTTTTGCTTCTTTGTGTTGTTTTTGATATTGTTTTTGCCGAACGACCATTGTAGCATCTGTCGCCGAAATTTATTTATTATTTATTTATTTATTTATTTATTTATATTACAATATAAAACTAGACAAATGAACAAAAACAGAAAAATACTACGACAAGAACGCCAGTCTCCGCAGCCTTTCACAAACGGATTAAACCTGCCTTCTCATTTGTAACAAAGTTCAGTACGCCCCACGAACTGAGAATTTGACGAAAATAACGAGAGATCGTCCCTTTTCCAATTCATTTTTCTTTTTAATTTCAAATTCATGTTTTTCAATCTCAAACATTGTATAATGTTATTCATGCTATTCCGATTTTCAACACTGTAATAGAACAATTATCATTCTTCAAATTCGCTGCATTATAATCGAAAAGAGTTCTCTTCATTTTTAACATTGTAATTAAAGGAGGTTTTATTTTATAACTGAAAATACGCAATGATACGAGTTTCTTCTAAATGTTTGAAATGTGTCTACACTAGGTTTAAATTTGAAGAACATGCACTTTTTCCTATATTTAAGCGAAAAAAATAGGGTGCCGACTCAGGACCAGCGGGGTGCCGACTTGGGGACACTACTTTGAGCGATGGTCGAAATGCACCTTTTCACTTCGCAGTGGATTGCAACAGCAAATACCACCCTATATCTTTCTAAATGACATCGAATTGTAGAATAATGATTGCTGTATACAACCAAACACTAGCTAGCGTCATCAAATCGGATATACCTTCTGTTTTCGGCCAAATGGCTTAGTGGGTCGACTTAGGACCACTCTCCCCTAATATTTTCTGGTATCTACTACAGAAAATGCGCTTCCCTACAGCTTACAATTCCCTTTTTCTTAATTTTTAAGACAGACTTAATGTTTTCTAATATATAATAGGACAGAAATTAGTTTCCATTCAAGCAGGGCTGGATCTCACAAGATGAGATTTTAACTCAAAAATTCAAGAAATTGTTTTACTTATCATTATATTATATATATATTATATTATTTTATTCACGCGTCTATCCGTGGACGAATTGTATACAACAACTCATTTTTTCCTTTTAGAAACGCGTAAATTTTTGGCCGAAAATAGAATCATTACTGGGAAGCAGCAACCAATTTGTCTGCAATCAATGTTTCGGAGAAACCTCCGCTGAATGACTAGGTTATTGTATGTATATATTTTCGCAAACCTCTTCCTGTTGGAGAACGCATGGGAAAATGCGTGCAAGACCTACAATTTTAAATATTTTTTAATCCAATTTATGTAAAATACAGTCTACATTGAATACAATAGAATCCAAAAGGAATTCTTAAAATATTAATGATAATAATAATAAAATAATGCTTGTTCGTTTGTGGCAATGAAAACAATAATCATATGCAAATTCAACATTTCATGGTATTTTTAAGTGAACAAGTAAATTTGGTTATTCGTTTGTCGGTTGATTGGAAATTTATATTTTCTTAATAATTTATTTGGCTCTACCACTTTCTAGGTTGAATAAAAGACACAATATCAATTTCGTAACGGTATTTAAAATGCTTTGCGTAAAAGCTTCGTCAGTGAAATACGATACCGTTTAAACAAATGTTTTGGTTTTATTTTGGGCAACATCATAACTAGCAACACAGATTTATTTAACTATTGACCGTACTAACTGTGGCTAACCTTCTTTGTTCTTATCACTAACTAAACTAACGGTCCATTCCAATTTAAGCCTTGTTAATTAATATTGTCAATTGTTAGTCAAGAGCTTAAACGTAGTTGGTAATTTTGTCCCATTTCTTTTTACCCTAACACTCTGTTATATCAATTAACTTTATAAAAATAGACGTACTAATTTATTTCTATATCAAAAAGGCTTTGTTGAGTCTTCACGGACGATTTTTGTTGCGAAAACGGTTTAAATAGCCGTAATCTGTTGAATTGAAATTTAGTCTTTCGTTTGACCTAAAAAATGGTTGATAGACACAACTCGAAAGATATGTATCTCAATAGGTATCCGAAATATATATGCATGGTAAATAATTTTGATCAGATGCTTTTCGATAAGATATAACGGATACTACAGAAGGACAGATTAAAATGGGTACGTAATGCTTGTTGGTTGAGAATTTGATTCAAAGGTTAATGATCGATAATTACCAATTTATCAAGTTTTTCAAGAACTACGAAGACTACTCTAATAATGTAATTCACATTAAAGCTTCTTTATTTGTCATTTTCAATTTATTTTTCAAATCACTGACTTTCATAATATCGCATTATTATTCAGTTTCGTTGAATTATGTACATAGGTACGTGATGAATCTCACCGAATATTTTTTTTGTATTAGTATACCGAGATATTTCCTTCACAATTTTGTTTCTAGAGGTTCAAGAGAAAAGAGATTGTAGTCCTTGATAGGCTCGTAGGATCTAAGTAAATTTATTCTGATTTAAGAACTTCGTTGATATCCGTTCGACGTCATTTATCATCTCAATAATTAGTGCGGTTGTTGTAGTCCGACGTTCGGATTTCCAATCGATGAATAACCACAGTCTCAAAAAATTTGCCATTGTAGTGACAGGCACTACCATGATTTCGACGTATAATGTAGATTTAAATACATTTATTCCTACTTTTTGAATCTCTAAAAACTCTTCAAAAAACGATTCTTACATAACACATTAACACCTGTGCTTTACTTATTAAACATGAGAAATTGATATATCAAAAAGATTAATAACTGGAGAAGAAGTGCGCAAACAATTGTGAAGTAAACGAAAGGAATCAATTAAAAGCATTGTATAAAGCTGACATAAGGGAGACTGGGGTAAAGTGGACACTCTGAAGCAACATCTTTTTCAGTTCACTTATTTAAAATAAAATACAATTTAAAAAGTGTTTAGCATGTAGTTTCTTTAGTGCAGAATCAATAACCATCGATATAGCAACGATATCTTGAAAGGTATTTTTTCAACGTTTGTCGAGAGACCACTTTGCTCCACTATGTAGAGTAAAGTGGCCAGAAGAAATCTTGAAATGATAAACACGTTTACATACAAAATCAAACTATATTTCTGTTATTATTATAAATCTATATTAATGTCTAACTAACAATAGATGAATATGAAAGATTTTTTACAAGAAGAAACTGTTATTTCGTTTTTTGAAGAAATTGACTTGTATTGTTCACAAACAAAATTGTCATCTTTTTCGCATCCAGCACACGTTTCTTGAGCGCGTTTGTAAAAACCAGAACATTTTATCCATTTCTCGTCCACTGCTTCTGAATAACTCTCGTTACAGTAAAAACATTCAGTGAATTCATCTGATTCAAAATTTTGTTCAAACAATTTTCGTCAAATTTTAGTTTCATCATTAGTTTTTATTGTTTCCGATTTTGTTTTCCACCTGGAGACTTGTCATTTTCTTCCTCTCCTTTGTCTTTCTTCTTCATGTTGCTTTTTAGCTATTTCATCCACAATTTTTGCTTTGAAGGGTCTTGATGCTACAATAGCAGTTTTGACTCTCTTTTGGTTGGTATTTTGTTTAGAAATTGCAGACTTAGACAAAGGAAAAGGTTTCGCTAGGGCTAACTGCAAAAGAGGTGCTTGGCAAAGCATCATTTTTTCCTTGTAAGGCAGTTTTATGTGGTGGTTCTTCTGCTTCAGTTGCTGGGTGACCATCAAATATTCTCCACCATCTTTGTTCACCCTCACTCTCATCTTCAACTAATGCTTCAACCTCTGTGTCTTTATTCTATCCTAAGTCAAAATTCAACTTGAGCAGCGATCCGAGGCCACTTTGTCCCACTATGACCTTGGCCACTTTACCCCGTTACACGCCATTTTACCAAATCACAATTCCCTCAAGGACGAACTTTCTAATTCATCGTGTGTTCTATTATTATTAGACAGACTAATCATTGGAAGATCTGTTATAACTCAAACAATTTGGCAAACTGATCACTGACCCTTTGGCAGAACCCTAATGGCTTCTCTACGAGTTAGTTCGCAAATTACCACCAGATTGGAGTAGTCTGGTAAGTAAGTACACGCCAATGGCCAGTTTATCCCAGTTTCCCCTCAAGGGTATGTTATTATCATGTTATTATTTTCGTAAAATTACTGAATTACTAAAACCAATTCCATTCAAATCGATGTGATAAATGTAAAACCTGCTCGTATTTGATTTAAGTTCATTCGCCTAGATTGTTCCAAACACCTGAGTAATTCATACGAAATTTCAATGACGAATGGTTTTTCCATTTTCTTTTTAAATTCGATTAGCGAATATTCTCGAAAGTATCTTATGTTGAAGGCAATGGAAATTGTTTTAATAGATTTCATACTTTTACTTTAATTTTAATTCACTTGAATATACAAGATCTTTCTGTAGGTTATATCAAGAATTGAATTTTTTGGGAGTATCAATTTTCCGTTTAGAGTAATTTGCAATTGCTTTTATAAAACTTGTTTTAATTGACGACTTAACTATTGATCATTAGACTTACTCAATTTGCGCCAACACTACTACAACTATCAGAAACGACTGTACTAGAATAGCAACATTGCATGGGCAACCTTTTTTGTAGAAGTTTTATGCTGCGAGTAATCTTGAAAAATATGCATTTTTGTGGTATCCTTATGATTCATTATGAATTAAGTTTAGACGGGCCGTGCTAATATGCAACGAAAGAATTCAGTAGCGGGCCGGGCAAATCTTACTCGAGGCCGCATGTGGCCCGCGAGCCGGAGGTTGTCCATTTATATATACGAATACATAATATATAATAGTTTCAATGTATAGTATGAAGGCATCTGTATTCATATAGCGCAATTTGCTATCCTGATACAGTCGTTTCTAATAGTAGCAGTGTTATTGGCCCAAATTGAGCAACTCTATTGATCATGCACAACATAATACATTTCAAGTTCATTTCATATAGATATTTTCAACAATTTTATCCAAAAATCAAATATTTCATTCCTATCGTATTAAATTACCATCACTTCATTTCTTTGCAGATGCGATGAATCAACAGGTTGCTGCGCCAATTCGCTGGAGGTATGTTCAATGCATCAGGAGAAAAGGTTAAAAATAGAATTTCTTTTACAAGCAAAACGCGGAGCATGGAAATACGAATATCGTCACTTCACAAATCACACATCTTGTCTATGTGTTTCCAACAATAAGGCAATTAAGTAAATGGCTCCTTGGGAAATTCACTTAGTTTGCTTTTACTTTAATTTAATTGTATTTATTTATTTATTTATTGATGTTATGTATACTGGTACCTATTCATACGGCTGTGTAATTCGATTTGTTACTTAAATTTAATATATTAAGATTAATTTATGAAGTATCTTCGGTGTTTTATATTCACTTATGAGCTACAGCAAAACCAAATACCTTCGGGATATACAGAGAAATCAGTAAGGAACGAAACCCACGTGATCACCGTTATATTAGTTGCCTACTTTTAGAATTGGTATCTATTCCTAAATTTTTTGACAACCATAAATAATAGACTGAGTGAAATTGACAGATTACTTTTCTCGTCAAGTCTATTTTCATTATTTTCGTATTTATAGCAGTTCAATACAAGTTCTTTTTACAAATAAGCAAGCCAGTGCCAATTTTCCTGCATTGTAGGTCATATCGTCACTAATAAATATTAATATCAAAAACAAAAAATGGACTTTTAGGTTGTAAGGTCTTTAAACGATAATATCTGCATCGGAGCAAAGTGGAAGTGAGGATTATAAAGGGAATTGGATTTATTCAGTGCAAACCTGTATCGTTCAATCTTGATTATAATGCCTTAAAACATCAAAGACATGTTTTTATTCATACATTTGAAAAAGAAATTGCATTTGAAAATAAAAACCTATGGGTAAACCTATACTAAATTAACTGAGCATGTACTCAATGATATACAAGTTCATATACGGTCCATACTTTCCATAAGTCACTGGTAAAATTAGCAAGCCAGATAGGCACCGAAATCTCGTACTATTTATTTAAATTTCCCACAATAATATTACTTCTAGTGCTTTCTGTGGGAACTAGTCACAAGGCAACTACTAAGAAACTTAAATGCATCCATATAAAGTAAACGTTGTTCAACAATTAAATCCATTTTATTTTGAAAAACGAATAAATTTTTGTCAATGGTTTAATGAGCACATAAGTACTAATGCTACATTGGACGTGAGTGTCTTTAGTGATAAAGCGTGGTCCCATTTATCTGGCTAAGTCAATTCCCAAAATTATAGAACATGAGTTACGGATAATTCACATGGGTATGGAAGGTGGAGCTTTTAAATGAATAATAAATGTTAGTGATTGTAATGCTTAACATTACCTATTTCTAGTATTGGTTACATGCTCAAAAGAGGTCATTTGAGTTTCGTTTCTAAACGAAGATGCAGTACATATGTACAAAGAATGTGGTTCTCTACGGTGATATTAATATAGGCGTTTTTAGCTGTGAATGGTTTTCTAGTGTTGTAGAACGTCAAACTCATATTCTTAATGGTTCCAGCTGCGGGTTTACAAGCTTTGTTAGATTCCTGGCAGCATCCGGTATGATCACCGTACCTAAAAGAAAAATATTTTCGGGTTAAGAAAATTGATTCATTTGAATGAGAAAGTATATATTTTTGTAGTTACACCAAATAATTAAACCAAATTGTCGTTCAGATATCTTTGACTCTCATTTCACATGTACATCTATTTGGAAGTAAATTTACTGTGAATGTTAGTTATAACTATAGAATTTATGAAAGACCTTAACAAAATTCTTGATGTTTTGGATAGAGTAATACTGATAAATCGTTATTTCTACTACGAAGAACATTTCGTAGAACTTCTTAAAAGGACCAAGTCTCTCGAAAATAACCTCGCCTATAATTTTATGCGAAAATTTTCACTCAATATGTTTCTCTTAGAGTTATAATAACGATTTGGTAAAAGGCAAATGGTGGGATACATTTTTGCCATCCATCTAGAACTTTCTAAGATTACTTGTAAATATTTTGAAGGAATTGTAAATAAAATATTTCGTTTTCTGGTCCCTTTCATACACTACAAGTAACATTACCTAGTATTCTAACCTAATAATAGGAGAAGCCCTTAATTCGAAGGAATTTATTTTTCACTGTAGGAAAAGTGTTTTCTATAACTTCAGGGATAAAAGTAGAACAAAAGATTACTTGTCCAAAACGGCGAACCACGGGTCTAGATATGCTATTTTCTCAAGATATTTAATAAACCACGAATCTAGGTGGTTTATTTTCGGAAGAATTTCGGAAAATAATTGTTGTGTATCAATAACAATTGGCCGAGCTGTGCTGCACTTAAATTTATCTATTCGCTGCTTATGGTTTTGATACGTTGTGGTATTTTGACTAAACACTTCCATAACTATTACGATCAGAATGAACAAAAATATTCTTGTATTACTTGACATTTTATTCGCGTATGGTTACTACAGTCACTAATTGATCTGCTATTACAGGAATAAAAAACAAATGTTGAATGGATGTATTTGCATCTGCAAGGTATGGTTTTATAGAACGCGACCACGACGTCATGCGGTGTCTCTCAAATTGCCATTTTTCTTTCGTCATAATACCATTACAGTGGATCCGCTAAAGCAAGGACGTCAGACTAGAGAAATATGTACTTTAATCCATATTTTCCTGGTATAACACTGAATTTCATAGTGATAGCAAGTACTACACAGTGTACGTAAACACGTTTAATTTCCTCAGATATGTTGGTCAGATACACAATGTGGTACGTAATAAACGTATCTGAGGAAATGACAGATAAGCAATACTACTATCGCTGGTATTCTAATTGATA
The DNA here is from genome assembly GCA_038088585.1 of Chrysina gloriosa. Taxonomy (NCBI): domain Eukaryota; kingdom Metazoa; phylum Arthropoda; class Insecta; order Coleoptera; family Scarabaeidae; genus Chrysina; species Chrysina gloriosa. Next base: position 92,157,462 of record CM076087.1, on the reverse strand, counting down.
ACCGAAAAATATATCAACGCACGTGATAAACATGTTTTGGAACTACCCTCCAAAATTTATGTGGCATTTTTAAGCAAACAATAGAAATTTAACACCGGATGCTGTTTGAAAAGTTCCTTTTTCTCGTAAAATTGATCGATTCAGAACCTTGATATCTGTGAACTATCTGATGCCCAAATTTATTAAATTATAAAAGAGATGTCCACATTAGTTACAAGCGGACGAATTTCATTTGCAGACAGTTTTTTTTTTTAATCGAACAAATCTAAGTTCACAAATTCTTAACACAAATGAGTTCATTATCTTGATTTTATTGTAATTTATTCCTTAAATAAAACACAACTTTTAATAAAATACATTTTCCTTTACCCCTCCTCTAAATTACCAATACAACCTCGTTGTCTCTCTGCTTCCATTATCCTCGCTGTTTATCCAGTATGATTTCTAATTTTGTTTTTTTTCTTAGTTTTGCTTTGCTTAGACGAGCCTTTGTTGTTCTTTTTGGTTGATTCTCAGTTTTTCTGGTATTCTATTTAGCTCTCCTTTCCCCAGATTACTTACCTTCATAAACATACCCAACTCATTTTGACTAGTATTCTCAGTTATCTTCAAGATTTTTGAAAAATGTCTTTTATTCTCCATCCAGTTTACTTTGCAAACTAAACCTCATCCTCAAAAACACGCGATTACAGCAATTCCTCGAAAGAAATAAAAGGGTTTAAGGCTCTTTGTCCGACTTTAGGCTCGAATGTAGTAACCCTATTTCTAAGAAGTCGCTTCCTTTTTCCTCTTCTTCATAAGAGTGCGATTTATTGTCGGTCGTACTGAAACTCGTTGGCTTATTTTGCCCTTTAGATATCTATTCAATCAGGTAGTTGTGATGAAATCTACCACCCTGTTAATGGAAATATATTTCATCTCTTTTGGCTACAAAAATCGAGATCCAAAGCGTTTAAGTTCAACACTGCAGAGCCTTTGGAATTCACAGAGGATACATCTATCCTGGGTGCCTTGTCAACAGGCTCAGCACCTCCTCAATTTGATTTTCTCTCGTTTGCAACAATTGTGTTGTGCAGTTGTTGCCTCTACTATATAGTCACTCCCTTGTGTTTTATCAAGGACGCCATTACATCCGTTCATTCTTGGACCGTCCTTGATTATATTTGTGCGCTCTAAATTGCTTTAAAGCCCGTTTTACATTATCATATTAAATTGTACCAAACAATTGAATGGCATTTTATAGTACGATGTAAAATGCATTTGTACAAGATAATTGTATGAATTTAGACTCCATCATTCGTCAGGGTTATTACATATGTATTATGAACTTTTACAAAAATTCTGTTTATGATTCTGTACCACGTTACATCTTCGTTTTAAATTGTACACCAGTATTACACACTATCTACAAATATTTCTCATTACCTCCAAAAAGATTCATTTTATGCTTAGCTAATGACACTAATACTTTTAGTAGAACGCTGAATAAACACATTTGGTAACACAACCACAGTATAATGTATAAACTCACGTTTATTTTATACTGTAACAGGATTGGACAAGACGTAAACATAAGAAAATGAGGTTACATTGGAATACGTGCAATGCAGACTAGTGAGCAGGCGCAAGTCAAAACATTTATAGCATGAAAATAGGACAGGTTCTAATTTCATACAATGATTCTGCACAGACAAAAAGTACATTGTTTTATATTGTACTATAAAATAGTATTCAATTTTTACGTACAATTCAATATGATAATGTAAAACGGGCTTAAGATCTGCTTGGCTGTCCGTCGTGATACAGGCTACTCTAACCGTATCTACCCTGTATCATGATTTGCGCACAAGAAATAGCAGTAATCTCCACCTAGAATCTAATCGCAGAAATTCCTAGGTTCATGCTAACGCCTTCTCCCGTTACTGGTCCATGCAAACCCGATGCGTCTGTGAAACGGACGCTTTTGTTTTCCCTGAATAATCCCTGCAGGTTCAACTTTGATCAAGTATAACCAAGTTCTAATGAAGTCAAATCGCATTTGGGGGATGCGGCTTCTCTCCATGTTTTCTAACAAAGTTATAAGGTACTCTTCCCCTTTCTGGGCCTTAGAATTCTTCGAGGTATCTGTGTTATCCTTTATGGGTACACTGTATAATAACAAATTAATTCGAATCCGGTTAATCGATCTTTACAAGTTTAATATTTGTGAGAACTAATTTATGTAAATATGTTTCGTTAGTTTGTGGTTGTTCGTACCATCACCTACTATGAATCATTTAAATGCTATAAGGACTTTACATTAATTTGATGCAAATTGAAACGTTGCTTTACGTAAGAAAATAATTTATGTGACAATTTACTCATTCCTTTTTGTTTGCAATACTTTCAATTAACCAGAAAGGTTTTCATCAATAAAATGCATAAAGTTTAGAAAAATTTCAAAGAAATGAAAATAAGATCTTTAATTTCGGAGTACATACTTTAGTCACCGAATACACGATTTTTGAATGATGAAAATATTTTTAATCAACGTCCTATTGTGCAAACCAAAGTACTAAGAAAAAGTTTCAAACGAAATATGAAACCTATTTTTTATGTATATAAGAAGTCCAATTAGAAAATCGAGCCCAATATCCCAAAACTTTACGTTTCTTCTCACTGAACCTCACAAGGGAATGATCATTGCATATTACGGCTGTTTAAGAAGGAATACCTATAAACATTAATTTTCATCATGCATGACACGGGGTGAAAAATATCAAATACAATTTCTTCCAATGTTAAAATGCCATGTTATTACTTATTACAATTACCTCCAATGGCATGCTTAAAATAGCTGAAATCTTGGAAGAAATTTTAATTGCAATATTCATGACGTAATTTGTCCAGTTTAATAACGTAAAGTATGCAAATATGCAACTGCAACCGATGATAATTGTGTTGGGTTTCCAAACAGTACGTCACCGAACAACTACGTCACCGATTAACTACGTTACGACCAACGTTGTTGGTTACGTAGTTCCGGTCGCAATAAAAAATAATGACGTCAAGAATATTCGACCGTTGATGAATGATAATTTTTAAATTGCACAGGTATCTTAAATGAAACGAAATGTTCGAACGTTAGAATATGAATAGTTTCTGACGACATTTTTATTGATTAATTATTACGATTCTACGTGTAGCGTAGAATGTCGCCATGTTTCATGAACCCCATGGGGAAATTGTCAAGGAATAACGTGTTAAAACCAAATTTTGCATGAATTTAGGTAAGAACTTCGACCGAAACGTTAATATTATTCAAAATAGTTATAAAGTGCCTGGATAATCAGGATTTAAAGGCGATCGAGAATCATTTGAAGGCGAAAAGTAGTGTAGAAATTGTGTCAATATTAGGTACGAATCTAAATGTAACCAGGAGAATTCTAGCAGAAGAGTTGGCGGTCCAAATCCCTACACTCCATTTATATCGTCTTAAGTCCATCATTGGAATCGTGGAGAAAAGCAAAACTTACATTGGTTGATAAAATAAGTGAGATCTTAAGTTCAGAACTACAAACTTATACCTCATTTGCCCAAAGACTGCAATAGCTTTTTAGTAAATGATGCTTTCCTATCTATCTTGTACTTTCAAACTTTATTCTGCGAGATCCACATTCCTCGAATTCTACACATCATTTTTTATTGCCCCAATTTTCTGCAAACCATTTTTAGAGGTGTTGAGACATGTCTTGCAGTATTAAATATTACACATCGATTATTTATTAGTCTTAGAGAGTTATTGGAATTTAAGTCTAAGGGAATTTATTATTAATCATGAATAATGCGACAACCTGGGCAATATTCTTTGCCAAATACCTATAACTCTTACTAAAGGTGTGGGAATTCGGAACTTTAAGGGGAAATGTACCTTAATATTGTCAAGTATAGAGGACAAATGAAGGTTTTGAGCGTGCATCCAAATCCTCCAGCATAAAGGCTGAGATGACTAGCTAGACGAGGGAACAGGCGCCAAATACCAGCAGCAATGTGCACTTGAGGGAAAATGTGCCTTAACATTGTTTTATAAGCATAGACGTCGAATGTGGGCCTTGAACATGCGTCCACATCCTCGACCATAAAATCTAGGAAGCCTAACTGGAGAAAAGAATACGCTATGTAGACAGTGCTCTTTCTCGAAAACTTAGTCTTCGCTATAGGTCTAGGAATTCCGGAAAAGTTAAGCCCTAATATTCTGAACCATTGAGATCGAACATAGACCTCTGATGTATGTTTAAACTCTCGATAATGAAGGCTAAGAAGCTTAACAATAAACGGTGGTAAATACCCCTTCTCCCTGACAACTTATAGGCTTTGTTAAAAGTTTGGATATTTGGAGTTCAAGGGAAATGTGCCCTAATTTAGCATAAAGGTCCAACCTAGACCTCAAGTATATGTTTAAGTCCTCGAAGAGAAAGGTTAAAGGTCCTAGTTAGAAACAAGGTTCAAACACTGCGTAAACCTTGGCAATGCCCCTGCTCGGAATTTATGATATATTATATGATATGTATATAGAATTGAGAGCTGATCGTTAGGGCTACATTACAAAAGATCTGTGAGAGGTCGAGATAGTTGAGAGGCAAGTTGTCCAATGCCTCATTTCAAATCTACAGTCACACAAATTTCATCTAGTAGGTTCTCCTTCGTTAAATTGAATATTATCAGAATTGGCCTTGAAAATGTGATTACAAATATGTGGACGTATTTTATACCTTTATACTTCACACATCTACAAATCAACATAAACGTTTATGTGCTAGATTCACAGTTCTTAAGCTGAGAAGGTCAGAATTATATTTTCGGCTCAAATTTTAGAGCGTTAAACCTTACATCCACTAATTAACATTGACCTTCACGTGGCACATCCACGTTTCCAAAGTTTCCAAGACTATACTACTAGTAACATAAGTGTTTACAGGGAATTCACAGAACTTCAGTTCTCGACGTTTCCAGAATTGCACTACGTGATCGAAATAATTTATGGAGGTTTCGTATTTATTTATTTGTGTTTCAGACCTATCTGATTTGGATCCAAACATTAAGCTCCAGCCCATAAAAAGGATAAAGAAATCTCTTAAAATATCTATTATTCATCCCAAATGTTTTATTGGTATAAATAGAGTTTGTTTTGAATAAATAAGAATAGTTAGAATAACTGTTGATAAAGGTGAAACCCAATTACTACCGGAATTTAAACAATTATGATGTGGAAAACCCAGATTTTCATAGAGAACGAGCTGATTCACTTCTTGATGAATAAAAATAGCGACAATTAAGATTCAAAGATTCCGATACACTAATATTACCTACCTATTAGTCAACGATTGGTTTTCTTGTTAAAGTTAGAAAAACAACATATCATAGGTTTAACATATCCTTCAGCGCAACTACAAAAGCAAGAACGAAAGATGCCACTTCTAAAGAAATAAAATGAAATAGAATTCATTCTTTGATAATTGAAGTTATAAGTGTAATAAAAAGAGATTTATCGGATTGTTATATACGTAGCGTTCAACGATAAACCAGATTAAAATATATTCTGGAGACTTCAATGATGTGGAATGCGGGCAACTCAACTGCAGCAGCCAAAAAGTTTATTAATGTTTACTTAACCGTACATTTCCGATTATTTTTATAACGAAATAAAGGGAAGAAGAAATATGGGATGAAGAAAACGATAAAATTTAAATGGTCATTTAGAATAAAAAATTTGGTCAGAAGACGTTTACCGTTATGAAAATCTCTCACTAGACACGGATCAACTTGAAATTGTGTTAACGTTTTATCGGATTGACAAATTTTTTATAAGTTGTCTAACTGATCTGTTATATCAACTTGAATCAATGATTACCCTACATTTTACAGCATTTACACCCTGTCCAATGGCAGAATGGCAGATATTTTTATCAAATTATGAAACTGTAGACTAAAGACTATGAAATGACCTTTCTATTTTATGTATCACAAATAGCACGCAAGTTCATCAATCAACGTACGTACGTACGTCCAAATCCTCGTATGTAAAGGCTAAGGAGCTTATTCAGAGGAAGAAACAGAGTGCTTCCTCGAAATCACTGGCAATTTTGGGTTTTAGGGAAAGATGTGCTTCGTTTTCTTTGTTTCGCATGAAGGTCGAGTGTAAACCTCAAACGTATGTATGTAAGTTTTTGCAGACAAAGGCTAAGAAGCATATTGTAGTTGTAATGTTGGGGTTATGGTCTTCAAATATCAATCGGTTTATTTTGGGGTTCTATTTATATCTGTTCGATACCACGCCCACCACCTTTTGAGCATTTTATTTCCGTACGGGTGTCTTATTTTAACTCCAGCCAGAGGCGTTTAATGGGAGAAACAAATGTCACTAGAAATAAAATTAATAATTATTATAAAAAGCATTCTTAACATTCAGATACTACATACAAAATTTTTACATTACAAGAATTCATAAAAAATTACGGGAAATAACCAAGGATATATCGACATTCAATACAGGTTTCTGTAACAGCTGATGAACTGGAGTCAAGGTGAATTAAAGTTTTCGTTTCGTGGACAACTTAGAAATAAAGCAGTGTAGTCCTGGTTTCCAAAAGAAATAAGAAGTTATTTTGGTTAACGACGAAGAAAATTGACAAAATAGATAAGTCAATAAATAAGTCAATAAATATATTTGGAATAAAAGGATTTTAAGAAGAAGTACCAGTGAATAAAAGAACCTCACCATACCGGAGAAGATAGAATCTAAGAAGGGGAAGAATCCATAGAAATTAAAGGTGCATTGAGAATAGAAGTTAAGGGAGGAGATTAGGAAGAACCATCATCGAAAGAGAAATTACACTCACACACACGCATAACACTAAGTAATTATCTTGATTTTATGTTAAATATTTCTCAAAATTTATAAATATAATTTGTTATAATTTATGCTTTCTATATCATCAATTAAGAGCTAGGCCGGTGCAATTTTGTTTAAGGAATTTAACTAAATTCTCAGTACAATATTCTGATGGAGGACCAGACACTAACACAGTGGCATTGTAGGTACTAGTTCTTCCCACAAACGAATACTTGATGAAGGCACGCATATAGAAGTTTAAGGATACTTTACAACAATTTTCTTCGCATAGCATCTCTTACAAGCTGGACTTCTCCAGAATCTGTGCAACAGGTACTTAGCTGAATAAAATTTTCCCGTACAAGATACAGATCTGATGCAGGTATTTATAGTGTACACTTTACAGGTATGCAAATGGTAGAGAGTATTTAGAAGATAATTTATTCAATCAGAAGTATTTGAAAAATGTGGCCTCGATTGGTCACCATTGTGAAACGATCAAATTAATACACTTTTACAAAAAAAAATCGGCACCTCCTGGATAACACAGTTTAATGCAATACTAATAGCAATAGGTTGTTCCCTAATTTTAGTACAAAAATGTTCGCATCAAAGTTGAAGTTAGAACGCTTATTTCCGTTAACATGCAATTTTTTTACACGTAAGTTTAGATTATCTACAAACACCAGTAGTAATAGTACCACAAAATAATCTATGTAAGGAAATGATACATGCTTTCTTACATATCTATTATTGTCCATGTTATATACGCCACAATTATGAATTTAGAGTACTTCTTTGGTCTGACAGGTTAATTTATGTGGATCCGCTGTTGAAATAAGCATTCATAAGTTTCAGTATGACATGTTGATTTATAAGCATTTTCATTAATTTGCATTTTGTTAGTTATTCGTGCAGTAGCAGATCAATTAGGGACTAGTAGTTATACAGGAATCCAATGTTCACCCGTACAAGTATATTTTGGTTCATATTGATTGTAATGGTTATGGAAGTGTATTCACAAAATTTAACAGCTTGGAGAAACCATAAGCAGAGAATAGAAAAATTTAGGTGCGGGAGAGCTCGGTCGATTGTTATTGATACCCAACATTTATTTTTCGGAAATATTGACCACATAAAATATCTGGATCCGTGGCTTACTGTTTTGGATAGGTAATCCTTTGTTACTTAAAATACTCTTATTTACAGTTTTAAATAGATTCCTTCATATTAAAAGCGTATTCATATTTTTTAATGTAACTTGCACTTGTCTTCAAATGTATTGAAATCAAAATAACTTTTATGCCCGCCAGATTGTTCACACCATATGGGAAAAACTTCCATCTTTAATTATTTCTTTAAAAATATAAATCCCCCAAAAGATTTTTAGTTTTAAAGAAATTTGCATTTATCGAAACTTCAGAAACCGAAAAGCTAAATTATTTCTTTTAAATGATAATTATTTTTGACGAAATTTGGGTAACACTAGTTAGATATTCAGTAAATGCGATGGCAACTATGAGTAGATGAGTTTCTTCAATAGATATCCAAGAAATTGTTATTTTTCAAATTTCAACTTTCTCTTACAATTTCCACTTGTAATGTTGAATCTTATTTCATATAATTGGTTTGTTTATATTTGTCTTAAAAAAAATAACTAAATTAGTACAATCTAATATTACAAAAGACATTTTTAATTTAAAAAGAAATTGTGTCATGTTATTTTACATTTCTTCGATAGCCGAATAGCTGTTTTATGTTTGAAAGTTTAAATATTAATTCAGTCACATTCAGTATCATTAGTATTTTCACAATTAAACGTAAATTAAGTGAAAGTGAAAAAAACTTTTTTGTAGTTACAATGCAAGAATACAAAACAAATACTGGTTTAGTCAAAGTAGTCCAATATTTGTGAAATTTTGCATAATTTCATATTCTGAACAACTGTTCTCGACAACATTTTCCCGTATTTTTGACCAAAATGGTACTTCACTTGAACAGAAAACGTTTCGTTTCGTTTCGTTGTCATGACTTGGATTTTTAAAAGTAAATGTATGCTTGAAATTATTTTCAGACTAAGTAGGGCGGCATCTCAAAGCATTATGATCAATTATACCTATTGTAAAGACAATCCGGGGACACCTGTATGTATATATATATATATATATATATATATATATATATATATATGTTCTGACCTATTGCAGTTATCATCTAAATATTTAAATTTATAAACAGCCCCAACTTTTAAATAGCATTCTCTACCAGTTCTAAAAGTCAATTAAACAACAAATTTAGGATCTATGAAAGTAATAGAAAATATTTAAAAATTAGTACTTTTTATAAATTCTGTAGTTGAAACTAACATACACAATCATTTCAGTCAGTTTCCTTTAAAATTAATTTCTTAAATGTGAAATCAAAGTCAAAAACAACTACTTAACAACTACCATTTGGCTTTATTTTCTCGTATAATTAGAAAGATATATAATGGTGTTATCAAATAAATCGAAATAATATTTGTATTAATTGGGAATGTTTTCCTTTTAGGTGTGATAATCGTTCCGGATGTTACCACGACTCTCATCAAGCTTGCAAACCCGTATTGAAGCCATTAAGAATGTGAGCCCGACATTTTTAGACACTAGCAAATAATTCGACTCTGGAGACGTGTTTATAAATATTACGGTAGAGAACCACACTCTTTGTAGTTGTCAAAATATTTCCTAACAAAAATTGCTGTTATTTTAATTTATGGACTGGATATTTATTACAACAGTTAGTTAAGGACCTTCCGGAATTTTGAATTTTATATTCGAAATGCATTTCTTTTGTGTACATAATATATTAGTATTAGTAGAGTTTGTGATATTGTATGTAAACATATTTTTTCCATATTTCTAAGTAAAAGGTTTAAAGCAGTATCGTGTATATTTTATTCTATTTTAATTCAATGGAACCAACGTTCAACTGCGATACTGCGTATCTAAATAGTTCTAGTTCCAAAATTTATCAGCTTGTAATTGAGTTTGACGAATATCGATTTGGATTCGGGAATCTATACGCACCATAGCAGATTAGTGTTGAACATTTTCAAAGTATTCTTTAGGCAATTCGCAAAAATTGTCTGAGATTGGAAATTAACCCTCTAGTGGTGAGACATCAAGAGAAGGTAATGGTTAGAAGAAAAAGCGTCTGTAATTGTACTTATTGGACATAATTCTAAAAATAAATAAATCTTGATCTGTTAATATATTTATGGGGGCTCAAATTAAATTTAAGTTTTTAATGATTTTAGAATAGTTTGAGTGATTCTTAAATACGAAACACTTTCTAAGCACAATCCATCATCAACGAGGCTTCTTGCTTCGTGCTTTATCGCGTACCGTGTGTTGCGTAGGGTACGGTACCCAGGAACAAAGCAAATCCAAGTCTTTAGGACTCCTGAAGATGAGTTCAAAGGAGAAACACGGCGTTTAGGAATGTTGTGGTTGTCAGAATATCTAAGGGAGATTTGATGATACGGAGAAACAGATACGACTAGCAACAGCGTAAGATCGTGAGACTAAAGTTAACTTTTGACAATGAACAGATGTTAAAACGCTGGCTGATGGTACGAGAGATAGGGTGAATTAACCGGTTCTACACTGACGGGAACAAAAACTAGATTATTATTTCAGTGGTACGTCAAACAGGTAGGATGTTTTATGAAAGTACCTAAAGATTTTCTACTTACACTCCCCCTCTTCCCTCCCCCTCTCTCTGATGATTTTGTTCAAGGTGCCGGACCTGAAAGAAAAATGTTTAAAAAATAAGCGGTAATAAAGAAAAATGAAACTATCGAGTAAAATGAATAAACTCGGCGTTTATTAAATAGTGTTTGACATCTAGGAACATTTTAAAGGATTTATTAGGAAATCTGGAAGATAAATCAATTTGGAACAATGGTTGAAAATTTATAAAATTGGAAAAGCACATATAGCACAGTCCAGATGCGCAATAGCTACACGATTCAAGGAACTTGTGGCACATTACCGTTGTGGTAGGATTTTAAACCTGAAATTGAAAATCGATAAAACGTGTAAATTAACTCCGAGAACTAGATGCGCACGAAGTGATACACAAAAGTAAAAAAGATATCAGTCCTATCAGTCACTCCGCGCTTTTCGATCTGTTATAAGCAGGTATGTACTTTCTTGTCCGACGTGTAATTGAAATTTCTTCGGAATGTTGGATAACAGAGTTGTGTATTTCCGCAATGTATTAAATATCATCGGACTAAAATTAAACACAAAATATTATCATATTATTACTTCTAAAATTCAATCAAGATACATAATGGTAGGGGAGATTGGGGAGTTGTGAGACGGGTTTTGTTTTTGAACTTAAACTACTCCAAAATCACAATATTTTGCATATCTGAAAGCTTTAAACTTTATTTCGAGACTAATGGCAGCTATTGGTAAAATTTTTTCTTCGAAAATTATAATTTTTGTCAACATTTAAATTGCACGAAAAAACATTCATTCTTCGAATGTTAAAAAGTTTGGGGAGTCGTGAGACACTACTTGAAATCAATAAAAATGACGTATTTTGGTATTTTTTTTTTATTCAAGATGGATAATAAGAAACATGAGACAATTTTAATGAAAACGTCTTATGAAAATGCAATACAATTAATCTGATTCGCAGTGAACACATGTATAATATTCAGCTTGTAAATTGGCATACTTCAAGTGCACAGCTCGATCGCATACATTGCAATGAATAGAGGTGTTTCTGTTCAACTTTTTCGGCATTACACCTTTGCAGCTAATGCAGAAGTCTTCGTCTTCAGAATCCGATGAAGATAAAAGATGCGTAAAAACGTCAAAAAATAGTGTCTAACAACTCCCCAAATCTGTTTTCTCACAACTCCCCAAATCGTATATATTCTAAATGGCCGCATAGTTATTAGCACATTGTATTTTCATGCAAAAATGAAAGTGTGTTGAAACTTTATTAACTAACGATTCATTTGTATATACTGACCTTTGCAATTCGCTTGAAAAACTGATTGAAAGTATCAAAAACAAAATTGGTCAAGAAACTTTTGGAATAATTTTAAAGCACATTACCAGGAGAGACGCTCAGAATGCATGTTTACTTGATGAAAGCTAGCTAAAAAGTGAAGTTGCATTGAAAACAATATTGACAATCATAATCGAACGTCAAACTTGTGAAATATGAAGGAAAATGACGCTGTCTCACAACTCCCAATGTCTTACAACTCCCCAATTTCCCCTACATGTAAATTAACTTGAAATGTATTTAAGCGTGAGTGCAATCTTATAATCGAGTAGCTTGCCTCTACATGTATGTTTAGAATGTATGTAGGTGTTTTTGTTCTGGGAGTAGATATGCGCAGAAAGTGGACGCTATTTATGAGAAAGGTTTGATAAAAGAGTGGATGACGTGTTATCAGTAAGTAGTGTAAACTGTACTGACGCCCTTACTTCTCCGAATTTTAATGTCGCGCCTTGCACGTAAGTGGAGACAAAGAACGGTTTACACTAATGATAACACGTCATCCATTCTTCTATCAAACCCTATATATAAGCTTTGCGGTGATCTGGGTGTCCATTGTCTAAATTATTTCCCTCCCTTGTAGATAGAAACGTACGACGTAAGTGAGGATGGGAATATAGTTTGCATGAATAGAATTAAAAAATTCACGTTCCATTAATTAAATAATTGTGATATAGTTTGTACACTCTAACCTGGACGGTGGGGTCTCGTAGAACGACAATAGATTCCTACCTTAATACACCGGGTTTCTTGCAGGTGGTTGTCGAAAAAGGGGGTGAGAGTCCTAGTTTTGTTCGGTTATTCTTGTTCAGATATCATCACGAATGAGAGGAAACAAAAGTTTCCGAAATTTGGCTTTATGGAACTGGGTAATACGGAGAAATTATTCTATTCGACTTGACTTACAACAGCCGTCAAACGATACTACACATACTTCGGGTAATTAGTACTTCTAATTATCGAAAAGAAATATTCCGTGTGTAAACCTACAGGATGGCGTCGACCATGATAGAAATACATAAGATACAGTATATTAGGTATACACATTAGTATTGAGTTTGTTAAAAAGGTTGACATGTTCTCATTAAGTAGTGTAAATCGGACTGACGCTATCACTCCTCCGAATTTTATTATTCAATGATAACTCATCAATGACAACTTATGATAACACGTCATCCACCTTCTTAACAAAGTCTACTTACTAGTTTACCAAAATAGGATTTTCTTGCGCTTTTACCATCATCATCGTTCTCATCACTTGCCATTAGTTCTGGATGTTGAGCTGTTGTTTATTTCGCTACTGTATTATAGTAGGCGCTCCTTTATCCGGCACGTTCGGAATCACGGCTATTCCGGTAAATCGATTTTTCCGGATAATAGAATGTTTATGGTTTTTAACCCCTCCAAGTGCTAAGCATCATTTGGTGAAAATCCCTGAAACGGGCAAATGTTAATTTTTTCTAAATACATATGTACATATCAAGAGTGATTTTTGCCTCGAATGCTTGTATCAGACTGCTAAAACCGGGTCTAAAGCCTGCCTCCTACCTATCTTGCATCTGTTCTTATCGCGACGTTAGCACTTGGAGGGTTAAAGGGAATAATGTAGACTCTATACAAATCACAAAAGAAATAAACACATATGTAGTAAATTCTGGTACATATGAAGGAAAATGGAGAGCACAAAATCGAGTTTAAACACTGAATGTTTACTTAAGTACATATTGTACACATGTTTTATAAAACTGGAAAAGTTATATTAAGACAGAGAAATCAATGAAGTACACTATACATACCGAATGATGTTTACTTCAGGCAAGAAAAGATGTATATCTGTTACTTTTTAAAACGTTTCTGATATCACGTTGCTTTCGTGATTTGGATTTTTTCTTCAAAAAATCGTTACGGATTACACGCAAATTTATGAATTTTGCGGGGTTGTAGCTTTTATTGGATTCGGCATATGATATAAATATCTTTAATGCGTTAGCAGCTTGTTTTCCCGAGACTTTAGATGCATTTTGTATGGCTCCTTCTTCGTCGGATTCCAGCTCTAGAACCCGAGATTCTTGTGGGTTCAGAAGACCCTGAATGATTTGTTCGTCAATTCTTCAGTCACTGGCACGTTCTTGTCTTTTTCAACCTAGGCTATAACCTCTCCACGGGCTAGTTACCCATAACTTATTCTAGATGTTAGCGTCTGACTTGTTACAAGTAAAAGAGTTTTCTTCGATTTCTCTTCATTATGGTTGGTTGCTCCTCGTGGTTTGAAGGAAATGTCTTTCGTTTCTGTTGATTACGGAAACGATCGGCTGTGCTGGTATTTTTTCTGCAGTTGATTTTACTCACTTAATTTAAAGGTTAAGGATGGGCGGAATAATGCACTATTTTGTTTACAGTATATTAAAAAGAAAAACCAATAAATAAATTATACACTTAACAAATAATTTAACGTAAATTAACGTAAGCGATAAACTTAAATCTAGATGTAAAAAAATAAAACAGTTAACCGGTTCCAGACCGCGTTGAAACTGATCGAATAGATTGCAACAGTGTTTTGAAAAATGCGACTGTCTGTTTTCTGTGACAAACTTGTAGTGCCTTACTTCTTCCTAATTCTTCCAGAAGTAAACTTTCAGTGGGCGTTACAAAATGGTTATTTGAAAATGAGGACATATTATTGGTAGGTCCATGGTCAATAGAGGTGACCCTACCCGGGAGTGTTCCGTGAAATTTGAAATTTCCAGAAGGAGGCACCTTCCCCTTAAATGGTAAAGTATTTATTGCTTGAGAGGAATTCTGCGTTAAACCTAAACAAAACTAGATGTATTTATTATGTAAATTGCTAGGACAGAATGTCGCGGCGGATTTGTACATGTTATAAAATACGGGATAATTCAGTGAACTTGGGGCTCGCAATGGTATTCATAATCCATTATCAGGCTAGCTTTCTAACGTGATGTCCAGCAAAATAAAAGATTTAAATACTGACAATTTATAAAATGTAAAGTCGGTCGGAAACGATTAAGGTAATATTACGCTTCTAAATACAAAACTTAACTCTAGTACATTTCTCGTGAAATAAAACTGATATAAAATAAAAATTATTAGATATGCCAGATGGTCCTTAACAGTGGTAATGATAATAAAAAAATAGTTAGGTGGGCACCTCAAGCTAGCAAAATCGTTTAAACCCGCAACCATAACTGGTTCCTATGTCGTCAATTTGACACAAGGGAATGTTAACCAGTTCAAGGAGTTATGGCCGTTGCATTGGTGATAAACAGAAATATTAGAACCTACATTAAATCGTAAATTAAATTTCCTTCTAGTATTCGTAAATGCAACAAACAAATGGAACTTTGCGGTGACATATCTTAAATCTACACTAAACAATTGTGCATGAGTTGAGTAAGAAGATAATCGCGGATCGTGTAACAGGTATAAAATCCGCATTGCGAAATTTTGAGGGGTATCTCGGAAAGTCTAAAATAATTTGATTCGAGAAATTTCCAGATGCGTAATACGTATTTCAGCAAGCAAATTATCATCCTCACTGGAGAACAAAGGAATCAAAGATTGTAGCATAACTTTGATTAATTGCATGGAGAAGATCACGCACGGACAGTAGTACACAACAACTAGTTGCACAAGGGATAAAAGCAAAGATCAGTTAATTGCAATCTGTGTTCTTCCTAAGTACTTTTCCGTTGTAATCGATTCAAATTAATTTAAATCGAGGTAGAAACTAGAAATGAATATTTGTAGCACAATATGTATAAGAGATGTGCCTAGGAATGTGGTTTCTCGTTTAGTGAAGATGCACGAGATAATTTATGATGGAAAAATTTTATCTACCAAACTATATTATGAAAACAAGTGTTCGAATTTTCTTGTTTACCTTGAAGTTGATTTTATGTGGTGCCTTCTTAGTAAGGTATTAGTAGTTAGTAAAATACAATATTCGATTAGCACCTAAAATTCCCGCATTTCAGATTCAGTGGCGACAATTCACACAAACGTCGGTGTTTCTGGGGATCGTTCTGGTGGAGTGTGAGTCTGTCTCATTCAAATGCATCCGATAAGAATAATTCAAGATATTTTGCTTGAAGCAATTAATATTTTACTTTTTATTGTAAACTTTTGGAAATATCAAAGTACATGACATTTTGAGGACTAGAAAACAAGAAGGTGAATTTTCTAGATGAATATTTAACCAAACAAATTATGAGAATACAAATATATGACGTTGATCTCATACTGTTGGAATTAATAGTGGCGGCTCTTAATAGTAATAGGGATTTTACCTTGCAATGTCTTGCATTCTCCCTGTTGAAATTTGATTAGTCGATTTTGGTTTGTTTATTTTCAACATCCCCAATTATCTAATTTCTTCCTCGTACCCTTAACCGGTTCTAGTTTCACTTCTAATCCCTTTTCTTGTTGTCCATTATTTTCACCATATCTTATTTTAATGCAAACACAACCAAGAACTATCTAGGAATGCGGAGATGCACTTTCGTCTCTGGCAGAACACAATAAAGTGAATCTATGGCGGATGCCGGGACACCGGGTCGTAATGAAAAATGTAAAATGAAGTGTTATGTAACTGGAGCGAGTGTTTTATATCTTATTATGTAACCAGTAGCGAGAGATAAAAGTTTAAAAATAGTAACGTTATTCTCTTTCCGGCCGCGTTAATTTGATAAAAGCTATTTGGTGTAATTTTGCAATAATAATAATAATGATAATAACAACAACAGTAATACAGTGTCTACAGTTTTGTTAATTTTCAAACTTCAACTGGAAAAATGCAGTTAAGGAAATTGAAAGAAATATTAATTCACAGATAGCTGCCTTCATTTAAAGTAGAATGGGAAGGAAGTAGAAAAACCTGTGGTTTAGAATGTTTTCAAAATTAGCATTATGCGCATATCTATTTATGATTTATTTACTATTCCGATAACTATGTTGTCATCTGCAGTTATACGTACGTATTTGGAATTATCCAAATCGATATGCTAAGAATAAGACTTACTTTGTCAGTTTAATTTGATTGTATTTATTGTTATTATTACTAGTAGACCCATAGTTTGTTCCATAACTTTTCTCCATCTTCCTTTTAATTTTCTCTTATCTTCATATCTTTATATTCCCTATGTTGTTGTTTAGACCAAGAATTTTATAAAATTGGGTAAAATAATGAAATAAAGAATAGAACAACAAACATAGA
This sequence comes from Chrysina gloriosa, assembly GCA_038088585.1. Lineage (NCBI taxonomy): Eukaryota > Metazoa > Arthropoda > Insecta > Coleoptera > Scarabaeidae > Chrysina > Chrysina gloriosa. The sequence goes on along the minus strand of CM076087.1, from coordinate 92,140,291 downwards.
CGTATTTAAAATGGAAGAAACTGGAAGAATGAAAGAATTGGAGAAACTGAAAGATTTACTTTGATGAAAACGCACCTCAGATAGATCAAGGAAAAGATGTGCGAAACTTTATACTTTGCCCTCCAAGCTATTTCTCCACGAGGAAACCAGCGACTCCGCGACATTTATACAGAAATGTGAAATTAGATCATATGTCGAGTTTTTCATAGAATACGCATCAAAGTTGTAAAGCAAATATTTTCCTTTTCTCACACGAAAGCGATAATTAATTTTTCAATTTTAAAGTTTCGTATGAAAGATTTTTAGAATCCGTTATCTCGCATAGACATCAAGAACGATGCTTATTTTTTAGATGTAGAAACAGAAACGCTAGTAAAATCTAAGTGGATGTTTGTTTTATTAAAAAAGAGGACCTAAGATGATGACATTTCATTGAGAAGTGAAGCCGAATGTTTATACTTTAGATAAAGAAATGTAACCGTGACTAAAATTAAGTCAATATGTTAAGTAAGGTCGTTTATGTTTACTTTCGGGTAGCTCGTTAGCTTACGCTGAGTTCAACGACTCTCTCGCGATAAATACATCCCCGGTCCCCAAAACAACACTTTGATTTGCCCAATTTTTCTAATCATTTTCTTTCTTTGTCACTCATTGACTTGCTTTTACCGCATATTATGTAAATAAATTTGACGCATTAGTTATGACAAACCCTGTATAGTCAAATTGAAAATAATTTTTTATTTTAATGCTTTATATATTTCTTCATGCAAAAATATAATATTTATAAATTTTATGTACTGTAGTTCCGTTGGGGATGGTATTTTAGGAAGCACGCACCAAGGTGCATTACAAACTTTTCGGGACAAATTTCATAAAAGCATATTGTTTGATGTCTGCCACCGTTTCCTCTTCTATGAGAGAAGACTCGAGAATCTTTGATTCTGTCTGTTAGCATAACAGGAGTCCTCTATTTAATCGAACGCTTTGGTGGGTATCGATCGATATCGAAGCCGTTTTGTAGTTGATCAATCAATAGTTTCACGTCCCGCCCGCCATTTACTGTTCCGTCCGTTTACACGATCTATCAAACTTACTTCATGAGGGTACTACAAAAATGTATATTCTTCAAGATTACTTACAGCCTAAAACTTCTAGCAGCTGCATCATGAAGGTGGAACCTTAAAATGTCGAATATTTATGTACGACTAACTTCTAACTCGTCTCCCGATACAGAGATGTCCGTGAAAGCGACCGACAAGAAGACGAAGTTAAGAAGAAGAAGTTAATTCAAGAATAGTCCCGAACATTAGACCACTCGCTATATATGGAAAAGTGGCTGTGGTTGCTGCCAGTTTGCGCCAACATCAATTGGGAAATCAAAATCAAAATCAAAATGGTTAGTAAAGTTCCGATTGTTTTGAAAATTTCTGCCGGTAAAATATATCCGGACCGTCACAGAAGGGTTGATTCTGAAGGTCGCACATTCCAGGGCAAGTAGACTGAAAAATATTTTTTGTTATTTAAAAGGACAAGCCGATTTGTCTGATATGTAATGCAGCCGTCGCAGTTTTAGAAGAGTACAAAAGAACTTCTTGCAAAAGAAAGACAATCCCAAGTTTCTCACTAATTAGAGTTATAGCAGTAGGGTAAATCGACCTAATATCGGATACCTTCCTAATATCGGATATGGAAGTTTTTCAGCTGTAAAGTGCTGCTCCTAGCAGTAAACATTCGAATTAGGTCCTCTTCCTCTTCCTTTACGTCCCATGTCAGTCTTAGTTGTCAGTTAATTTGCATAACTATTCTATTTGAGATTGATTGTCTCTGAACTTTCGGAATATTTACAAGGCTCACTTAGAGACGTCGTACGACCCTTAAACAAGGTATGTTTATACACTTACTATGCATAACATAACTGTAGTATAGTATAAATTTATAATCTGTAGTGAAACAACACGCAATTAACTTGGTTTTAAGGTTAGGTTTAAGTTTATCTCGATGTAGCTTCCGCCCTAATGTCGGATACAAAGACAGAAAAGAAACATGGAACAAGAGAAAGAAAGCTCTGATTCTGAGGAGTCTGATGCTACTGTTCAACTGGTTTCAACTGATGATGAAGACAGCGCTGATGAATGTGACTCTTTGCATTGTGGACAGCCTTAAAAATCGGATAGTAAAGGAGAACAATGGATTTTCTGCACAAAATGTCTACTATGGGCACTGTGTCCAGGAAGTCTTTCGTGTGTGATGTTTGCAAAGTTCATTAATAGCGAGTCTATGTTTGTCTAGCAGAACTTCTCTGTAAAATTTGTACCTTTTTACTGATTAATAAAACTTTTTGTAATTTTTCTATCTTTCTTTAAAATTCCATGTTAAAACTCTATCCGATATCAAAAAGGTATTTTTGGAAAATCAAAAAGCGTATGCTTTTAGAAAAAAAGTTCATTATTTTAATCTACATTTTGCATGTTTTATTATAACAAAAGCATGCATGTAACTAATAGGATTCTTAAAAGTTTGGGAAGGGTTGGTGATGAATGTGATGATACAAATGTGTTTAGACGGTCAAAACTTGATTCAACAAAAAGTATCCGATATTAGGTCGTTTACCTTATATGACTATAAGAAGTTATTTGTTTAATAAAGTATATACATTCTAGTTTTATTCTTTTATTATTTTATTATAAAACCAATGTTATGTATACTTACATTCTGTACCTTTAGTTTTTAAATAAATACTATTATTATCAATTGCTTTTGTTTTGGCTCGTGGTCCATCCATTCTATTTTTTTTATTTGGCCCCCTATAAAAAAAGTTGTCCATGCCTGATCTAAGGAATAGTGCAGTGAGTGAGACTAATCGTTTGAGTGCAAATGGTTAAAAGATTAAGAATGTAATTTGGGTTAATGCCTATATTACTACCTTAGCCTTTGTAGATAGACACTCCAAAAATCTTATCCTATTTATTAGGTATTCCACATACTTCCTCGCTGTTGTAATTGACGATGCTAGTAATTACATCAAATAGTTGTCTATGATATTCTTCGAAGAAAATGTTGGGCATTCCAGGAAAGATGCCTCTTCATCTCCAAAATTTATAAAACAAAATGTTAATAAAATGGTGTTGAAAAAGATTGAAACAATTCGATAAAAACTAGCGAATGTGTTAATTATATGCAATTTTTTAAGAAAACAGGTAGTTGCATAAGTCGCACACGTTAGTACACCCATCGAGAAAAACCAATGGATTACCCGCTTTCTTAATGTATGCAATTTTGAAGGAAAGGTGTGGATAACCACCCACAATGACGTACGCGAGCACTCGCTTATAAGCATTGGTTGGATCGGACTTCGTTCATTCAGCGGCGCGTATCCGAACAAGAAAGTTGATAAAGCAACTCCGAACGCGATTTACGCGACTTGCACGGTAAAAAACACACTTAAAAGCGAAAAGTAAACGTAACACAGTTGAGGATGGTTGCGGTAACCGTAAAGAGTGTTGTGTGCTATGCGTTTGTGTTTTTGTGGCGGCGATAAATTGTGCAGTAATCAATGATTCAAACCTTCAATTGTGGATGCAACACAAGAAACGGAACCAAGGATTCGTATGCGGCGAGCCAAAGCCACGGAGTTTCAAGGTTTCCAAATTATTCAGCGACCTGTCAGGATTAGATGTGGATCCTATAGAGACCGTCCTATATAGGTAAACCTTACAATTTTAAAATCTTAGACTTATAGGCCAAATTAGGAAATTACGATTTATGTAAATATAATAGAGACTGATATCCTCATCAATAATACTTGAGCAGTGAATGCTATAATTTTGAGTCGCGCAGAAAATTGCGATTTTGTACTACAATAAGGTTTCTTTTTCAGATGTGACGATAGTGCAGGTTGTTGCATGGACAAGTTTCAAGAATGCAAAGTGCAAGGTCCTCCAGAAATTGTAGATTTGGTATTTTTATTACTCGCGAACGAGACATTCTTGGTACGGAAGGCGGAAAATCACACGTCTTGCAGTTGTCAAACGACCAACGATACGATAAAGTAATTGTTTTGAGATGAACGATAAGAATCGTTACTTCTGTTACTTAATTTATAATTTATTTATTTATTTATTTGCTGCGACGACTGTGATAGATTTGTATTATTAACGTATTATCTTACATGGACTGATCTTAACTGTATAAAATATGTATTATCTGTGACAGTAATTATTTATTTGTAAATATTTTTTTACTCGACCAACGCAATAAATTTTTATTATAAAATATATATGGTTTTTTTATTTATGCGAAAATCCGATTACATACAATCTGGTCATAAAGCTGATTTTTCATTTTCTCAGAACAGCGGAAAAGTTCAGGCATCTATTTGTGTTTTCTAATAATACAGTAAAAACATGCCCAAACTGAAAAAGTTGCGCTGAAAACTATGCATTTTCAGGAGTGATATGACTAGTTCTATTGCAGTCATTTCTTGTATATGTTTTAATAAAGTATAGTGACTAAGTTTTGATGGAATTCTATCAAACACATCTTGGCTGACTCCTTCCGAAACTATAATCCTTTAGTTGTATAAGTTTTATAAATTATATTTGCAGGAAACATTTGAATGAGTGTAAATATTGTTGAAAATTTTCTCAATTTTTCTGAGAAAATATGGGCAAACATAAGAATAGCAGGTAAAATAATTTCCTAGTTATTGTAATCTCTAGACAGGCACTAGGGTCGGGACTTTTGGATCTCGTTAAGAGTGAAATAAGTTTAAATTACAAGAACTGAAACTATTTTTTGTTACCAGATAGTATACTTCAACTTGTGCACTTGGGATCAGTATTGCTCACATGATCTCTTCAAATTTGTGAATACGGCGCAGTAACAACCTGTTATCTAAACGCAAATCATTGAATTTTCTACGTTTATGTATATTGGTACTGGGTTACGAACTCGATTAGGATCATTAATTTTCAGGGATTGTAATCTTAAGCGAATCCAAGTGGTAAAATCTCTAACAAAGTTGCTGATTATTAAACCTTAACTGACACGCCTACGATGATCAGGAGGATATATTTTGTCTGATGTATCCATTTGTTATATCTCCTTTTTCTACGTCTCACCACTCCTCCAGGGATCAAGAGGTCTCTAGTACCGTTTCTTTGCTAATCCCAATTGTGATAGTAGGATAGTTACTCCTACATCTCCGTTTATTATATACTAAGTAATTATTTATAAATGGTCTGTTTGAATACCATTTGTTATCATTTTCTTGCATCGTCTGTTTACATATTAAACTTGATGTGTTTTTATTTCGCCTGATCAATAAGCACACATGTATGTGACAATTGTAGTCGAGGATGATTTGCTTCAATCTTACATTATAAGAATTATTGTTAATTTCGCGTCCAGGTAAGTTGAATAAGTGATTGCATCTAAGATATTATCATATCTGTCGAAAGTTTTGTTCATTTCACTTTTCTATCATCTTCTTTTATATTTTTGATATTTCACATTAAGTATATTCTGTTTCTGCTTTTCTCATAATTTTTAGTAATTGTATACTACCAGTGGAATTTTTCGGTCTTTTGGTCTACGGTTTGGAAACGTTCTTCAAGCCCCTTCGTCGAAGCCAATGCAACTTATTTTCCCACTGTAGCAAGTTGATGGGGAGATTCAAGTGATGTTGATCAATCAATACACCTAATCTTTCAAGGTTCCCTTCTGATAGTCATTGTCTGTCTTGTACCCATCTCATATTAATTCGTTTTGCCCTAAAAGCATAACGTTTACTAAATCTTATTACATTGGTGATATGATATAATATTTCGCCCACAAACAATATCTACAGTATTGTTAGTAATAGATGGAAATGATATATATATATTTGTTAAAAACTATAATGATTTAAAAATACTGACAGCACATCCAAATAATTGACGAATATCAATCATAAGGCGACAATTGATCTTCTTATGATATAGCACTAGTCGTAATGCTGAAGTATGAGTAGTGCTATGCTGGACCTACCTATTCACATGCATGGAAAACCGCAACTGATTCCAATGATTTAGAAACTTATGAACTACTGTTTATTCATCCTTAACCCTACTATAATATCGTGTAAGTTTAGAATAGATTTGAGGTTTGTGATCTTTCACTGTTTTCTGCTTCTGGACTGTATTGTCTTCCCCTATTCAACACCTTTTACTTCTTCTACCCTGTTTGAACTCTTCTCAACTATTGCTTCGTCTGTCTATTTCAATGTTTGTATTATTTGCAAAACTCAATCTTGCAAATCGCGACACTAGAAGTAACAATTTCTCCCATTAGACTTAATGAATAGAGAGAATACTGGACGAATTTACTAAACGCACAACAAACATAATTTAATATATAAACTACGAGTTGAAAACGGTGAAGAAAGCTGCAAAATCTTAATTGAATGAATTGGCAGTTACAATACGGGCTAAGAACCCTGGAAAAAAGATAAGGACTGGAAGTGGTACATTTGTATCTGTTAAAATGCTTCATGTTTAAAGTTACTTTATTTTTTTTTGTTTTACAGAAGGACTTAGTGAATGAAAAATAACCTACATTTGTTTAATAACTGGGCACACGCGAGGAGAATTTTCGAACGATCGGTTTTGCCACGGATTAATTCCAACTGTTTATCTGTACGTTAGTAGCCCACAATGTATATATACATATATAATCAATACTGATTACTTCCTTAACAAATGAAGATTTTATTGCACCACTTTCGTAATTTTCTTATTACTCGAGTAACTGCATGTGTACGAAATCTCTCCATTCCTTTTTGTCTTTCGCTAGTTCTCGGGCTTTTCTGTAAGTACACTTTTTCTTTTCCAATATCACCTCCATGTTTTGCTCCCATGTTTTCCTCGGTCTTCCTCTGTGCCTCTTCCTCACCACCCTTGCTTCTCCGATCATTTTTACTGGCCTTTATTTTTTCATTCTTGTTATGTGTCTCCACCATGCCAGTTGTTTCTTTTCGATGTAATCATGTATTGGATTTATTTCCATGTCCTCTCTCCTCTTTTCATTTCTGATTTTGTCGTCGTCGTTAGAAATCTCATATTGGCTGCTTGTATTTTTCCCTTGTCTGTCTTCCCTATTTTTCACCATTCATAACCATATGTTAGTACTGGTCTATATATTGTTTTAAACACCTTCATCTTTGTTTTCCTCGATATTTCTTTTCTGTTCACTAAATCTCCGGTGATTGTGAAAAATAGTTTGTTTGTGCTATTAATACGCTCGGTTATGTTTATTTCATCGCCTCCTTTTTCGTCTATCACTACGCCTAGTGATTTGAACTCTTTCACTTCTTCAATTTCTTTACCATCTATTTTTATCAACATCTCCATCTTTTCTCCTATTTCCATTATTTTGGTTTTTCCTAGTTTCATTGACATTCCATATTGTTCTAATGTATCTTTCCATATATTCATGTTATTTTGTAGGTCTCTTCCGTTCCCTACCAAAATCACTGTATTTCGTACGAGTGTAAAATATGTACCCCGCAGTCCAATTCCCTCGAAAGTCTAAAGAATTTAAGTGATCTGTCCCTTCGCAGATCAAATCCTTCAGCGAGTCAGAATATCTGATATTTATGTCAGGATGGAATGACGGATTTGTCCCGTTGCAGACGAAATTTGCAGAGCGGAATGACAGAGCTGGACGATGGGACAGATCGTAAGAGAATTCCTTTCGTGTGTGTCTAGCTAACCGGCAAAAGGCGAGATAAAGAGGCCTGAAGTAATTGCATTCATGGGTACAACACTTCATGTTAGTTTCTTGAAAAGAAACATATAAAATCGAACAAGAAATATAAAAATTGATGAAATGGAGGAGTAGCAGCATGAATTTCGATCAGAATGACTTTGTTTAGCTAATTTGTGCTGTTTGAACTAATACGGAAAGAAGGCGTTTGTGTTAAAGCTACTGATGTTATACATATTGCATACAATTTTTACCTTAAATATGCGGATTTTCTTACAGGTGGTTGTCTGGATGAGATGAATCCCTTAAACGTTAACAAGGGGTCGTACTGATGCTACCCGGTTCTCTCGCAGCCTGGTCTCAAACAATATCAGGAGAGAGGAAACAAGCGTTTTCAAAAAGGGAAAAGGGAAAGGGCGTGGACGAAATATAGGGTGTTCGAGAAATTTAAGGAGAGAATTTAGAATTTGTAGATTTTCATTCTAAAAATTTTTAAGAATGAAAGGTTACATTTGAAACTATAACACATTAATAGAAACCACCTAAAAGGAATAATAATGGGACAGAGCTATTTCAGATGCTTCAGAAACTAATGCAATCACAGAAAACTCCACATAGATCGTACGCCATTATAACTATTTTTTAAAGCAAGTGAACTTCGACAAAATTTGTTTTACCTGTTTCTTAATCACTTAGAATGCACCGCTAACAGGTGACTAAAATGTTTTGTTCTCACAACGCATTTTACGTCTATTCAATGCACTTATTTCTTTCATTGTCAGTGTACACATTGATCTTTACGATTCCATGAGTGTTTCTGCAAAACAAATAACTCAACTTATCCTAAGAACAAAATCTCGTTTAACTTGCTCCAGTATTGTGAAGTACATAGGTATGCCGATGTTACTTCAAATGCTCAATAATGTTTGATAATTTATCAGTATATATTGATATGTACACAAAAAATGTATAAGCATCATAAATATTCCTGAAGTAAATTTATCTCCGTAATACGTTTGGGTTATAAACTTCTATTATTAGTTTACCCTGTTAATAAATCGGCGAGGCTCATTAAGGTGTTGCATTAACTTCTGAATTTACTTTTCCGTGCATTCTATTTTCGTAAAACACGGCAATTTATATTCCTTTTAAGTTGTTTCCGTTGTAAGAAAAATGGATGTTTTATAAACTTATTTGCCAGATGGTTCGTTTGTATATCATTAAATCTTTACAAGGCTTAACCGCAGAATAACAACTTGACAACACAAAGCCAACCAGTGGCTTAGCTATTAGACGGCAACTGGCAAAATGTTAGGAGGTCTTGAAGGACTCCTACTCGTGGTGTTACAAGTATATAGATACAAAGACCCTAGTGACGAGGCCGAAAAGTAAATAGATGTGTTAACAAAACGATTTAACAGTATTATAAAAGCTGATTAAGCATTTAGAAAAATGAAGTAGTATGTACTTTTATAATTAATGTTACGCCGCTGTGAGAAACGCGACCTGAAGAATTGGAAATGTATTATTTAATTGTTAAAACAATGCGATTGAGATATCAGAAATCGACTTGCTCCCACTAATCACCAAGTCGATAAGCCGCAGACTGAAGTTCTAATTTGGTACATCCTTTCGAACGTGTATACATATTATACGTATTAATACAGCGCGTACTAGAGTCAGATTTTGTAGGTCACTATTAACAGGTCTACGCAAATTAATTACTACCGTATTGACTCTTAGAATTAGCAAGAGTCACTTTATTTGCTTAAATAAATCGTTCGATTATTCGAACCTTGTCGTTAGTGGGAATCACTTAAAATGTTTATGACGCTGATTTAAAGAATTAATAAGAGGATTGGAAGAACCAACCGAATTAAATTAGTAAATGTATTTGCAGTGATTCCGACAACTATGACATGGAGCCAAAGAACAAGGTTTTGTTGGTGGGCACATCTCTTTAAATCATGATCTCAAAACCGAAATCACCTTATGTTACTACCTGTAGAATAGCTATGGAACATCCAATATACAGTTCTATTTTATGCGTGTATTGTAATAAACAGATATACTAAAATCTGTATTTAAGATATTGAAGCTATTTAGATATGACAGAATGTCTTAAAATATGTCTAATGTAGTATAGTAATACTCGAATGGTTAATTACCATTAGAAAATTCATCATTTATTATAATTCAAGATATTAAATTCACAGTTAATGTTGGGGTTATGGTCTTCATTTGACATTTGGTGTAGATTTGGGGTTCGATTTATACCTTTTCGACACCACGCCCACCGCCTTTTGAGCATTTTATTCCCCTACGCGTGTTATCTCCTTATTTTAACTCTAGCCAGAGACGTTTAATGGGAGAAACAAATGTAACTAGAAATAAAATTAATAATTATTATAAAACGCATATATTAATGGATAGAAAAGCATTGTAAACATTTAGACACATACATACAACACTTTCACATTACAAGAATTCATAAAAAATTACTGAATAATAACCTAGGATACATCGGCATTCAATACAGGTTTCTATAACAACGATATGCCTGGATGAATTGGAGTCAAGGAGAATTAAAGTTTTCGTTTCATGGACAACGGAAAAATAATGCAGTGTAGTCCTGGTTTCCAAAAAAATAATATAAAGTTTGTTTGGTTAACGACGAAGAAAATTGACAAGATAGATAAATCAACAAAAAAGTCATTAAATATATTTGGAGTAAAAAGGGTTTTAAAATGAAGTACCAGTGAGAAAAAGAACCTCACCATACAGAAGAAGAAAGAGTTTATAAAAGGGAAGAAGAGAGGAGATATAGGAAGAACCGTCAACGGAAAAGAAATTACACTTACACACTAGGTAAATATTTTGATTTTATGTTCAATATTTCCCAAAATTTATAAATATAATTTCCTATAATTTATGCTTTTTATATTATTATTTACGAGCTAGACCGGTGCAATTTACTTTAAAAATTTTAACTAAATTCTCAATACACTAAGCTTCTAGTATTCATACACAAATCTTTCAAACACATTTAGTAATATTCTCCAATATTTTTAGGTTTGAAGGTTTAAAAATTCTTCATTCCCTTCTACGATGCAATTCAATTTTTCATCCAATCCCATGGCGTAGGACAAAGATGATTTGTGGATCTGTCTTGAATCTCCTGATTAAATTGAAACTTTAAGCATGAATTATAAGGTTTCAATTGTCATCGAGAGGTTAGACGCTACTTCAGTTAATACTGAACCAAAGTTTAAAGATTTTACAGGTTCCCTCTAGACATTCTGACAAAATTATAATGCTCAGATCTTAATTTGCTAAAACAGGAGTAAGCTCTTAAGGCTGAATTATTTGCAGTGGTACTCTGCGCTGAAGAATTCGGAGGACGGAGTGCTGCACAAATAGAAAGAGAAACATAATGTAATGAGGCGACTATTGAAACCGTTATGATGATTATCACCAGTCCAAACTGGTAAAGCATTGTAAAGAAGCCCTCAATGAACTGACACGGGATAACATTGTGTCCATGATCTAGATATCAAGACATGGGGACATTAAAACCAGCTAATTTCGGATGATCTACACAAGGATTCCGTTAGAGGGGAGATGTGGTTATGACTGGAAAGGGAATACTTAAAGAAATGGAAAGTGATTGAAGCTCAATTCCACTCTAGATACTGTTAGATAGGCTACAAGGAATGTTTACAAAGCTATACATATTTGGCTCTTTATTTTATCAATTTTCAGCATAATTCTAATTATAATAAGTTTTCAATATAATATGCATTTAATATCTTTTTAAAACTGTTCTCAAAGAACTTTAAACGTTATGCTTTAGTTAAATCTTCTACGTTACTGCACAAATGGAAAGGAAACCAAGATTAATGAGGAAAGTAATCATCATTTATTTTGCAACGGTTAAAAACCTTTCTTTTTATTGTTAGTTGTCTATGGTTTTTGCACAAACACTTAGTTAGTAGTTGGAATAGAGCATTCAAGTTATAAATCTGTCGCACTGCGCACTGATATAAACTAGCACTTATTGTGAGTCAATCCGTTGATCTACTAATTACGAGAGATGTTTTCTAAGTTCTAAATATTTGGCTATAATTTTTTTATTTTGGAAAGTTTCATTAAAATTACAATGTAGCTTTCCAATATAACCTCCATTTAATTGAACGTGAAACATTTTTTAAATCGTCCTCGAAGAAGATTTTTCAGCAATCCAACTATATATAGTAAGTTTGCCTCTTGGTCTTAAATCGAATACCTCATAGTGGTTCTTGAAAATTTGGGAACATATAAGAAACATTAGGAGCCAGATCTGGCGAATGGAATAAATGTGGAAGCAATTCCCAGCGCAATTTGTTTAAAATATCCTTCGTTCTTGATTGTAGCAATAACGGATACTTATTGTACTGAGAATTTAGTTAAATTTCTTAAACAAAATTGCACCGGCCTGGCTCTTAATTAATGATATAGAAAGCATAAATTATAACAAATTATATTTATAAATGTTGAGAAATATTTAACATAAAATCAAGATAATTACCTAGTGTTGTGTGTATGTGTGTGTGAGTGTAATTTCTTTTTGATGATGGTTCTTCCTATATCTTCTCTCTTAACTTCTATTCTCGATGCACTTTAATTTCTATGGATTTTTCCCCTTCTTAGATTCTATCTTCTCCGGTATGGTGAGGTTCTTTTATTCAGTGGTACTTCTTCTTAAAATCCTTTTATTCCAAATATATTTATTGACTTATTTATTGACTTATCTATTTTGTCAATTTTCTTCGTCGTTAACCAAACAAACTTTTTATTTCTATTGGAAACCAGGACTACACTGCTTTATTTCTAAGTTGTCCATGCAACGAAAATTATAATTCTCCTTGACTCCAGTTCATCCAGGTATATCGCTGTTATAGAAACCTATACTGATTGTCGATGTATGCTTGGTTATTTCCAGTAATTCTTTATGAATTCTTGTTATGTAAAAGTATTATATGTATGTGTCTGAATGTTAACAATCTTTCTTCATCCATTAATATATGCGTTTTATAATAATTATTAATTTTATTTCTAATTACATTTGTTTCTCCTATTAAACGTCTCTGGATCGAGTTAAACTAAGAAGCTAACACCCGTAGGGTAATACAATGCTCAGAAGGTGGGGGTGTGGTGTCGAAAAGGTATAAATAGAACCCCAAAATAAACCGTATGACAATTGAAGAGCATAACCCCAACATTAACTGTGAATTTTCATATATTGAATTGTAAGAAATGATGAATTTTCTAATGGTAGTTACCCTATATCGCATACCATAACATTACAAAATCTAATATAAGAAGATTCTGTGCATACAGTACCCCAAATGGGACACTACTGAATCAAGTTTGCTGGTGTATGGCAAATGGCAGCACCAGTTGAATATTAAATTTGCCATTTGCAGTTTTGCAATTGGATAATGTCATTGGCCAATGCATGGTAATGTGAGGCAACGTGTCAAGTTAGAAGGCTGCAAGACCAAAGGTAGAATATATTGCGAAAAGTGCAAAGTGCATCCTCGTTTATACGATAAAGAAAACTGCATGATGTACCCAAATGGGAACAAAAAATAAATCAATAAAATTTTGGCTTTTAATGCGCCATGGATATGAGATTCCTAAGACGAATAGAAAACAAGACCAAGAAAGACAAGATAAGAAACAAGAATTACTGGCAAAACCTAGGAATAAAACCCATATGGAGAATAGTAGAGGAGAGTCAGCTGAGATGGTTCGGCCATGTGTGTCGTATGAGTGATGATAGACTGACAAAGAGAGTGTATGAGACCAGAGTGATAGGAAAAACAAAAAAGGAAGGCCAAGAAGAAGATGGAATGACGATATCAGGGGAGCAGCGGCAGAGAGGGGAATTGAGTGGGAGGGAATAAAGGATCAGACCGGAGACAGAAAACGGTGGAGAGAACTATATGGAAAATAGGAAACTTGACCCCATCCAAGCCTTACACCGAAAGGTAAATAGGAATATGATTAAGAAGAAGAAGAAGAATTCTGGCTATAATTGCGGAAATACCGGATTATTGATCTCTATCTTCAACAAATGAACGAGATATGAACTGGAACAGAGCTTTGTTCTTATTGAAATCTATTAAGTATTTGTTTTTAAACGTAGCTTACGTAAATTACTGATTAGAGGATGTTGTAGATTTGAGATTTGTCTTTTATTTGACCTATGTTCGAAGCAATGGAGATAATCCGAAAGATAAGTATTTAAATAGGTTAGGAAATCTGTTATACTTAATTACAAATAACAGTAATTATGACGCTGTATCATTCAGGTATTTTGTTTGGGTGATACCTTTATGGACTTAGGTTAGTAAATACGTACATATATGAGGTTTGGTCCAATATTTCGTCAAATTTCTAAGCACGTAATTCTGAAAATTATAGTTGTTTCTTCAAGTTCAAAACAATCTCTACCTGGTTTTACAGAAATAAAATAAAATAAAGTGCAATGTATAATAAAACTACAGGAATCCAATTTTCTACGGGTTCCGTCTGCACTTTATATAATAACGGTCGGGGAATTCTTGCCTCGTAAACACTTGCAAACAATCGACTGAAGTTTCAACCTGAATGCGTTTTTACTCCGAATTGAGCGAATGCGGCACTCATCTTGCGGAAGGCTTTTAAAAACCCAATTCATTACGTAAAATACGAACTACTCGTTCATAAGGGATGCCCACGGCTTCCTTAATTTAACGCACTTTTCTTCGGTGATTTTCCAAGACCATGCCATAGATTTCCTTTCACAATTTGTGGCGTGGTAGTCGTTTTCGGGCGTGCTGAACGTGGCTCATCACTTGTATGCATGAGGGCACGCTTAAATTCCGAAACCCAAAAATTCAAGGCGGAAAATGAAGGTAATGAATCAACAAGGTTACGATGCCGTTACCTTTATTTGATTTGAGGTTTTCTCTTCCAAATTGAAAAATTTGATGACTGCTCGAACTTCGTTTTTTATCTATAATTGAAAATACAAAAAACGTACTCGACTTAAATGCTTGCCAAAACCAGATTATTTGACAGATCGATTTAACATTTGCAGTTAATTGATATGAAAGAGTTGCCAACACAACGGCATAAAGTATTTGGAAAAATTGCAACCCGCTGGCAGTGATTCCGGAAACTTGTCAATCTACCCTCGTAGTTAGTAGACCAAGTACACAATTTTACTTTTTACGAATGTTATATTTTTTCAAAAATATATCTATAGTAGTATTTAGATCCATATCTTGAAGATTAATAGCTAACGACCCCATCATCATTTGTATTTCTAAAATTATGAGAGGAAATATACATTTAATTTCAAGAAATGAACGATAAACGTGCAATTTAATAAAGATAGAGAGTTAAAGAGTTTCTGATTCCCCACAAGTTGGGTTTTTAATAGGCATTTTCGTAGAAATCAGTCAGGTGGTTATGAAGTAATCGACGATTGATTGAACTGAAATTGCGACGTACCAGTTCCAAATGTTATTTCAAACTTGAAATGGTTATCAAAATTTTAAACAATTTCTTGCATTTATGCATTTACGTGCATTAACTAAATAAACAGTAGTTTTAATCGATAACTTTCCTCAAGTGATAGTAAATAGTATGTGTTATGATATGGAATAAATAAACGATACGTGTGAAGGAGAGTCATTTTCTACGAAGTGAACATGTGTATTGTTCTTTCGTATTGAATCATAACTTGGATGAAGTGTTTCCCTATCACGTTAAAAGTTCGTGTTCATGTGTAAGCACAAGTAAAATGTGGGATGTTATTTGCGGTGTAAAAGAATTCGTGGAAAGAATTTCAATAGGTGTCTATGTAGGTTGGATGTCGAATAAAGATCCATCTCAGACCATTCCACAGTTTGGTTGCACTTTTCTGTTATTTTCTCCAACGAACATACCTGAACAAATTATTTGTTCGTAATGGGCCAAATGATGACAGTAGTTTAAGCAGCACCATTTCTGGCGAGAAGGAAACAAGATACTACAGCGTTCCTTACAGTAAGCAATACCCAGTCAAGAATTTTTTGAAAGTCATCTATCAATATTTTTTGTTTGTTTAGTTTGTGGTTTGTTTATGCAAAGAGTGCATGTTATGTTCTTGGCAATATGTTTTGAACTGCAAATTTTCAAATATAAAAAACAATTTGAAAATTAAAAACTAGGATTAGAATTTTCTAGATCGAACTTGAATTATATTAAACACTTTCGTTGTGTGTTGGTAACTTTAATAATTATAGTTTACGTTGCTATTTTCGGTTACGGGTGTTTCTAATCGGTTTCTAAATGCAGAATAGCGTTTGGAATACATGGAATGGCTACGTACTGTTATTGGCTTCTAAAACTTTCGGTGAAAGGGAAATAGAAAAAAGAGAAGTCAGAAATGTGGCCCATACGAAAGTTCGGCGTTACAGTGCGGATGACCCACCTCGTTGGTGATAAAGATGGAGATCCAGGCCATAAAAGTCCAAGGAAAACGGCATAGGTTCAAGTTCGAGAATTTGGTAATAAGGCGCCACTCTCCAATTACAGAACTGGATCACATCTGAGTGTCTGGAGTCAGAAAGATCCCCCACCTTCCTTCGTAGGTGATACGAGGTTATCCGAACCGCAAAATTACTTGAATACTCTATTTAAAAATACCATGAAAGAAATAAAAAAGAATGAATTGAGGCAAGAGAATAACGTTTAACAGCACTTTATTTGTCACTTGAGATGTAACGATTAAATTAAATTCAATTAAGCTAGCTTTTTGTCTAAGGTTTACACACTCTTGGTAGCCGTTGGAATTCCAGAGGGCTTACAGCTTTAGCCGAACGTAATTAAGACAAGAATATATGCAAGAGACCAATAACTGATATATACAAATATATTAGTTATTGACTAGCAAACGTAAGGAAAACTCTTTTTACCCGAAAACCAATCTTATCTCCCGCCCCTTCCCTTTAAATACTAAAAGAATTTCCAAATGTAAGAAAACACCTTTTTACTCGAAAACAAATCCCGGACTTACTAACTCCAAATTAACTACTAACGATTCTAGGGAATTTTTCCCAAAAACTCAACGATACGAAAATAAAACAAAATAAAAGCGGGACTTCGTGTGATTTAGCTTCAGTTGTCAACCTCCGTGCGGCGTGGTAACCGGTATTGGGACGAAAAATGTCAAAGATGGCGGGTTTTCTCGCACTCGATGTAAAAATGTCGGGAAAACAGCCCTACACAGCAACCTGAAGATTAAGTCGGCTTCTAGCTTCTACGATAGTTCTCAGTTGTTCTCGAAAATTAATCTTAGCTCTCTACTAGTTCTACATTCTAATATGCAAGTTCTCTACTAGATTATACTAGCTTACACTAGTTCATACTAGTTCCCTCCAAACGAGGGAAAAGCAAATTCTCAATGTGGACGATTAGTTTCAATAATAAAATTGGGGGAAACGAAACCTCCAGATTCACACAATACTATTGCACTCCACAGTCGAATTTCCGTGTATATCCTCGACAAATGAGAGTTACAAGCGAAAACTGATTAACCTATTCACAGAAAACGCCTTGAACGTTACAAGCAAAATGCCAACACGTCCATCAACAATGGGCGAGTTGTATCAGAAACCTACGAAAGCGGGGCGCCATCCCACGGCAAAAGTGGAAACGAGAGGCCAAACAAAATTTGGCCGTAACAGTACTTACACTACAAGTAGTATGAATCTATTGTAGGGGTGTTTGGATATTACAAAAGTCTCTGCAAAATCTTCAGATCAGAATACGGTGAAAAAGCATTATGTAATTGTCGTTCAAGTTGATATTGCACCAGAACCGTAACTTTTAAGTGATTTAAGAACAGCTCAGTGTTGCACGCATTTTATTTCTCCGTAATCGCAAGAAAAAGGAAATCATTTAGATTTAACTCAAGACTATATGGAAAATGTGCTGCATATACGGAACAGCAACCAGGATATTGGAAAAAATTACACACGTTGTAGACAAATCTTTGATCCGCCAAATCAACAAATCTTTTATGAATGGCATTTTTCCAGGCGACTCGAAAAGTACAAAAATAATACCTCTCTGGAAGGCACAACATTGGCAAAGTTTCTAATTGCCAAAATTAACAATTCTATCCCAATCTCTAATCTGTCAGTTTTTTTTCAGAACTAACAACTCTTTAATAAGATAGCAGATTAATATTCTGAATAATGCCCAATCTCGTTATAGATCTATGGAAGTATAAATTTCTATTACTACGGATTATGAATGCAACATCTGTGGTGTGGCATAGACGAATGAATGTATTTCCCGCGATATTATTGGGTATGTAGCGCAGATGATTCGATAGTAAAGCGTTCAAAATTTCCTTATGTATACGGGTGAATAATTCGTATAAATAAAAAAATTAACAAATATTTGTAATCGCGGTGAGGATCTTACAAAGCATTCGCATTTGTGAAACCCTCTCTTCTCTAAAATTGCAACAACGATGGTGGGGTTCCCGATTTCCAGACACTGAAACACTCTCGGCGCCAAGGTCATATTTATGATAATCAAACTAAAATCATTTTATATTTTGAGAATATACCACCACATAGTGTTATTTCCGATTTTGAACGAAGGAAAAAACGTTTAAAGAAATATTATTATCATTGTTACGATAGATAAAATACCATCAATAACAATAATAATGATGTGATAATAATAATCATAGTATCGGGAATAGCAACGAGGCAAAGAAAATTAAGTTAGCAGATGGAATTTGTTGGAAGTTGTAGGAGGAAAAACAGTAGAAGAAACAATGTTTTACATTTAAAGATAACAAGGAAATTTAACATGGGAGGTAAAAGATGAATAAAATTATGAAGAAATAGCAGAAAATGAAAGAAAAATTCATATGGAAAAAGGATGTAATGGTGGAAACAGAGAATACGATTGCTATAATATCACGATGAAAGTAAAGGGATTAAAAAACTGTAAAAGCTACCTATTTATTTACTACTACCTAAATGTAACTACATAAAATAATAAACGACAGACTAATATTAATTTAAAAAGAGTAATAAACAATGAATGTCGTTATCTTCTTTCATAACCGGTGGTCACTCTTTCAGTATTCCTGAAGAAATTTAGGGAAAAATGTCATTCACTTTCTAATACAAATGATGGTACACTATGGAAGTCCACTTATTATTATATATATAGAATAATAGTTAAAGATAGGAGAGAAGTATAAATGCGAAAGTTAAAGTAACAGAACGATTCATTCATGTTTTAGGACTGGTCGCCAGTAAATTAGGCACTTGAGCATTTTACTCTTCGTACCCATATCCAATAAGATGCTCACTTTGGTTAGAGCCATCCCGTGTGCTCTAAAAGGACCATTACCTTACTCACGGGAAGCCTGAGTAGGCTTCAGTAGATCTTTGCCGAAATGGTTCTGTCTTAGTGCCTCCAGTTCTTTACAGGCGCAAATAATATGCACACTGGCTTGTTGTAGTATCTCTTACACTACGGTTCGCTTTCCATTCCCATGTTGCATAGATAATTTTTCAAGGGACAGTGTCAGGTTACTATACGGGTAATAATCTTGCATCATGAAGACAATTGTAATATGATGTAAGAGTCAGTGGTCTCATGACGCAAGAGCACAGATACTTAATTTTTCTTGAAAATATGTAGAAAACAAATCAAAATCATGTAAAGAGTGGACGAAAAATCGAGAACCGAAGTTAGGGGAAGACCAAAAATAAGACGCTGAAAAAAGGATAGGTGTGGAAAAGAAGATAGATATAAGTAAAGTAAAAAGGGAAAAATAGGAGGAAGGACAAAACATATCAGAACGTATAAAGGGAACTATAATAGAAAATTTCCCGGCTAATAGGGGTCTATACGGAATATGCCTAGACGACGAAGCCTAGATGTTCTTCGGCCCAAACCATATTGGCTGCTGAAATGCGTAAAATCGATGGAACCCAATGGGATTAGTTG
Source organism: Chrysina gloriosa (assembly GCA_038088585.1). Taxonomy (NCBI): domain Eukaryota; kingdom Metazoa; phylum Arthropoda; class Insecta; order Coleoptera; family Scarabaeidae; genus Chrysina; species Chrysina gloriosa. Next base: position 92,120,491 of record CM076087.1, on the reverse strand, counting down.
GTCTTGTCTCACTATTTTTCCCCTTCGTCATAGCCCACGCATTGACCTTTCTAAACTGCTTAATCGGTTCGCCTTCACCCTGTATATTCCACTGATCCAATATCTATTGGTATGTAACTGGGGTTCATGTAAAGTTTCACCACTCGTAAAAATCCAAGATTTCCGATCACGGAGCCACTAAAACGACTAACATACAAAGCTGATAATCCCCTGAGAAATATTGCTTGCACCTTTTAGTTTTTGATTTTTATTTATACCTATCATCCGAAGAAGACAATTTGTATGGAAACATAATTCCCAGTTTTTGTTGTTCGAATATGGACTTTATTTGTTCAAGAAGGATACTAATTAATAATACAATATTATATATATATACAATGTTATAATCCCAGGAAGACATCACCACTTGATTTTAACACCAGTAAATATTTACTTGACAATGAATCTACACAAAGAAATATACTGGTTTGACCCAAAAGCACTCCCGAAGCGAATCTATATTTAGAAACACACAATACACACAATTTGTAATAAGCCCATTTTAGTAGTAGATACCTTTTGTTGATAATATTTGATGAATTTATTTTATTTTTTTTTTTAAATTGCAACCTGTACTTTTTTTCTTTCATTTGATAGAATAGTCCGTTCCCTATTCGATAATTACAAAAAAGTTTCTGTAAAAAACGATAAACACCATCTGACACTTAATTCGCCATGGTGGGTATAAAAGTAGGTACTCGAAATGAATCAAAACTCACATTATGACAAGAACGACAGAACTTTATGTTGAAATAAAACATTTTTGTTAGCAAAAACAAATAAAGGAAATTAAAGAATTACAGAATAATAATAAAAAAATAAATAATTATAGCAGATGTTCAAAATGTTCTCCATTTACAACTTGAGAGTGATCAAGGCGATTAATGAATTCTTGTTGTACATTTCGAATTACATTGGGCGTAATTAATCGAACCTCCCGACGAATTCACTCTTTTAGTTCGTCTATAGTCTTGGGCTTATTTGGATAAACCTTCCTTTTGAAATAACCCCACAAAAAAACTAATGGGTATATATCTGGCGATCTTGCTGGCCATTCTGTAAATCCACGCTTGCCGATCCATCTATTTCTGAAAATGTCGTTCAAATATTCTCAAACGGAAGGGCGTAATGAGGAGGGGCACCGTCATGGTGATACCAAATGGTATTATTTGCTAGATCTGGATCATCCTCGTTTGGAAATAGCACTGCTAATAACGGAACTAATTCAAACTGGGAAAAAAATCTAGATATCGATTTCCACTCAGCGTTTGATTAGAGAAGAAGGGTCCCAAATCTTCATCAACGATTTATGCCCATACATTAATCTTTTGTGGATGCTGAATACGAAATTCTTTCATCCAATCTGGGTTCTGAGCCGACCAATAACGATAATTTTGTCATTAACTGAACCATGCGTACTAGAACTAGCCTCGTCTAGGAAAATAATTCGTTATACAAATGAAGGAGCATCCTGACACATGTTCAATTCTGTATTCTGCGGTGGAAATCGTCTTCCCCTAGTTCCTGTAATAATTTCATTTTGTAAGTTGTAATTAGAAAACTACTTTCACCATTCGCAGACGCGTTTCGTGGTAATACCGCTCATCAGTGCGACTTTATAAGAAGTAGTTTTCATTTCCAGTGTTATTTATCCAATAGACCCAGCTGTGTTTTCTATAATGGATTTAGATCATATGAATTTGTCGCTTCTGCTGGTGTTCCCCAGTGTTCGAGCCTGGGGCCTTTACTATTCCTACTATTTGTAAATGATCTCCTAAATGCTTTAACGTGCTCTGGGCTGGCGTACGCTGATGATCTAAAGATATTTTCGCGTATAAATGGCGTAGCTGACGCTAACCACCTGCAAGAAAATCTTTATATAATACATAGTTGGTGCAAGAGAAACAGAATTAAATTGAATGTTGAAAAATGCTGCGTTGTACGATTTACTAGGAGGAAAATCTGTCACAATTTTTCATATAACATTGATAATCATCTATTGCGTAGTGACTCTGAGATTACTGATTTGGGTGTTGTTTTTGACGCAAAATTAACTTTCACTAGTCATGTGATGAGCTTGTGCCAGTCTTGCAGCAGAACATTGGGATTTGTTATGCGGTCAAGTGAATATTTTAGTAATCTTGATGTCATGAAGAACCTATTTTTTGCACTTGTACGTAGCAAACTTGAATATGCGTCTGTTATCTGGCATCCTGTGTATACTTCTTACGAGCTTCAAGTTGAATCTATCCGTAGAAGATTTCTTAAGTTCCTGACCTACAAGCGCGATGGGGTGTATCCTTCCCGCGGAAAAAATCATTGTGGGCTTCTTCTGGATCATGGAGTTGATTCTTTAAGAGGTCGGCGAGAAAAATGTGCAGCTAACTTTCTCAGCAATTTATTACACAATAAAATAGACTGTTCCTGCATACTTGACATGGTTGGATCCAGGCATTGTACAACTTTTCAGCTTCCCAAGTGTAGAATAAACATAAAGATCAGAAGCCCAATTTACCATATCAGCAAATGTGCTAACAGACTCTTTAGTGATATTATGCTCGATACTGTCTGTAGTTCTATAACGTGTGGATTTGTAAGCACTTATATTTTTTTTTGGTTTGTTATATCTATGCATATATTTTACTATGGCTATATATTTTTCTATATATATATATATATATATATATATATGTAAAAACCTTAGTACTGCATATTCTGTTTTGGTATTTCATGTACAATTTTCTCTTTTTGTTGATGCGTCCGTCTTGGAATTTCTGTTGCGCGCTTAATAAAGCACTATTATTATTATTATTATTTCCAAATAACCACTATATATGCTACTATGTTTGATGTTTGTACATATGAGAATTCAATTCATAAATTCCTCCAATATGTACTTACATGCTCATTTTTGCAGCTATTTAATTCTATAGAAGTGGAAAACTACTTCTCACAAAGTCGCACTGATGAGCGATATGACCGCGAAACGCGTCTGAGAATGGTGAAAGCAGTTTTATTATTACACATTTTCCCACGGTGGGTTAGTCGAGTAGCGTGACTACAGCTACTGCAGGAGTCAGTGGCAACTTACTTGTTTGTTTCAAAAATTGAAAATATTTTCACATAAATGTAAGATTTATTTGTAAAAGACGAACAGAACATCCACATTAAATCAAACGTTGACATAAACTAAACATTGATATTTGACGGTTCAGAAATTGTTTCATTTCCAACGTCTGTCCGCCGATTTTGTACACACCATTGCCAACAAACAGTAAGTGTCAGATGCTTTCTACCGCTTTCTTACAGAATACATATATCTTTTCTGCAATTATCGAATAGGGAATGGACTATTCTACCAAATGAAAGAAAAAAATAGAGGTGGTAATTTCAAAAGAGTTGATGACGTCATAAATTCAACAAATATTATCAAACAAAATACATGTAATGTAAAAATGTAGTATCTTCTATTAAAATGTGCTTATTGCAAGAAATTATTATACGTGTTCAAGCATATTCATAAAAACATATCTTCGATTTTATGAAATTTATTCCATACTTTACGACGTCACTGTATATTTTTTAAATTATGATTCTTATTATTACTATTACTATTACTATTTATTGTTACCATCTTTTTTGTTGTTGTATTACCACTTACATCCATAACTGACGTACATTTCATCAAAATTTCGAAACATGAAAAGTTACTATTAGTGGGTATTAGATTTTTCTTTTTCTATCAACTATACATTGAAATTTTCTTTCATGGTTACGATAAAATAGCGCACATAATTAAAGGAGATATACAATTCTTGTTAGTATCTATCATTAACTGATTCGGGAATTAGCTCGCATAGTTTGATGACATACATTATGCACGCAAAAGTCCAACCGATTACGTAAATACCCACCTCGGCAGCTTTGAATCCGAAGAACTACATAATGACGCGCGAGCGTTTGCTTTATAAATCGAAACCAACCAGGGTAGACATTCATTCCACGACGACGACTTGACCACAACGCTTGATAGCAGATTAAACGCTTGCTTTATTAATCGAGTTAATTTGTATTCACGATATAAATTCGACGGTCGTAATATGACGAACATCACAATCAACAGTCTCCTTTTGCTGGTCGTTCTTAGCGTGATAGCCACAGTGCATTCTCGAGCAGTTGCTGAAATGCGGACGCTGTGGATGCAGCAAAAGTTAGCTACGGAACGGTTTAGTTGTCAGCCTAGACCTAGGAGATTTCGCGCTTCCGCGTTAATCGGTGAATTGAGTAATGCCGATATTCTGCCTTGGGAAACCATCCTCTATAGGTAAGAAATTTTCTCCAAAATGCGCTTGAATTGTTTGTTTAATTGTTGATTTTTGTTGTGCAGGTGTGATGCCCAATCAGGTTGTTGTAACAGTCCCGACCTTGAATGCGCTGAAAAAGAATCCGAGACTGTGAAGTTGGCTTTCTTCTCGTACGACGTTTACGATATTTTGGTACACGAAGCGAAAAATCACACTTCCTGCTATTGTAAATCGATAAATTTAGGCGCAATTAAGAAATAATCGGGTTGTGAAACTGATGTTGTTAATTTATTTATGTATTTCTCGACTGTGATGATTATTATATAAGCATCGCTTGTATACGTTTATTTATTTATTTATTTATTTATTTATTTATTATTGTCGGCGTCGTAATAAACTTTTTACGTAAAAAGAACCTGTTTTGCTTTGATTCCCGGAAGCAACCATTTATAATATATTTAAATTAATTGCTACAATGTTGATCAGATATGCAAAGATACGTTACGTAACTTGGAACGAAACTTGGTTAGTGTCCTACCGCTTGAAATGTATGTTTTCTTACATGTCCTTATCCCGCATTGAATTCACCAAAACAGTAATTATTGGTGTAATTACGAAGGTCATGAAACTATAAGTGCTTCCGTAGTGATTGGTGTTAATAATGATGACATTGGAGTATGTTCAAGTGCAACGCGCGTAACCTTATTACAACACAGGAAAAGTAATAAAAACAGTAAAACGTTTGGAAATCTCAGGAACAAGCGGAAATACCATAGTTGTTGGGAGGCTGAGTACTCAAATATAGCTCCTGTCGTAAAAGGAAACTGATATATAACTGAGAGAATCACGTATCGGATGACTTAATTGCTTAGTTAGCTCGATTGGTTGATGTAGTAAATAATGTGTGCATTATTCAAAATATGTTTACTGAGCTTTCCCAGTCAGGAGGTGTCAATCGGAAGATTAGAACTTTTTAGACGCGTGTAAGTTATAATAAACATCTTGTTTACGTTTCAATCGTATACTCAAAAATTTAGAATTTCGGGATTTACCAAACAAATATACAATCACTGACATGAGTAGAGATAAGTAGAGACCGGAGTATATGTTCGGAATTTGACTTACAAGGAGAAGGTAAGGTAATCGGATTTTTGTAATTTTTGATATTTATGGTACGTGTAGTTTGGACCTGAAATAAGAATATTTTGTAGTAGTTCGACATAACGTTCATGAATTACCGAGATAATCGATGTTGAAGTTTCACACACCATTTAAATCCACTAGATATAATACGATTGTCAACTGGAGTCGTGGCTTACTCGATAGCGTTTTGGTGCGATACTGACCAGATCGCTGGTACGAGTCTCGTCACCGGGACTTTTCTTTCTCTTCCATTCAAAACGCACCATATGTTTTTTTCATTCTTCTTCTCATATCAAAAATTATGAACAAACGAAATATATCAGCGATCTCAGTCAGTATCGCACCAAAACGCTATCGACTAGGCCACGAGTCCAGTTGACAATCGTATTATATCTAGTGGATTTAAATGGTGGGTGAAACTTCAACATCGATTATCTCGGTAATTTATGAACGTTACGTCGAACTACTACAAAATATTCTTATTTCAGGTCCAAACTACACGTACCATAAATATAAAAAATTACAAAAATCCGATTACCTTGCCTTCTCCTTGTAAGTAAAATAAGTACATACATATGTCTTAAATATAACCATGTTCCCCATCTTGTGATTATTGTTTCCAGTGGCAAAGAAGTATGAGGTAGTTTTTCTCTGTAACACTGAATCCTCAGATGTTAAAAATATATTCTTTACGTTACTAATTAAACTATTAACTATAGGAAATGAATTTCTAATATTTTCCGCCACTCTGTTTAAACCGTGTGCTAAACACGTCACGTGAATTAAATTGGGATACAAAACTTTAAGTTGTTGACCAGCTTTGCTCATGTATGATGCAGTATGGGAAACATGAGCACAATTTTATTAGTTGGAACAATGTCGGGAAGAAAAAAATTCAAGAAAGTTCCATTAATAAACCTAACCATTGTTACATGGTTAGTCTTTTCAATTTATTTACACGAAATCAAATAGGATCTACCAGGAATGTTGTTATTTAAACAACCTATCAATAAATTTTGCATAAAGCGTCCACAAGTATCTGTGCTTTCATCTACTATAAAATATATAAAACTGTTATTTACATTATTTGCTTGATTTAATTAATTACGTCCTCAAATACATTCGTAACATAATTTTTCCTTAAAGTACTTTTGTCAGGTACAGTATTCCTGCAATACTTTTGCAAAAATATTTTAAAATTTACGTTTTGTAATTTATAAAGTGGGATATTAGCAGAAAGTGAAGCTTTGGTTAATTCCGAATTAAATACTTGTTTACTCTGATTTTTGGAGATGAAGATGGACCTGCTAGCGACTGACCTACAGACATTTGCACTAATTTTGATTGTCTCATTTTTTCTAATTTTCGTTTATGAAGGTCAGTCGAGAGATGTTGAGTAATTTGGCTATCTTTTCTCACATGGAATCTATAAAAGAAGAAAATTATGGTTGACTAGATGAGGTATGTTAATTCTTCTTGCAAATTTATTCGGAAATCCATACATAGAACAAATTTCTTTCCAAAACTTATTTAATATATTCCCCATTAGTCACGATACTCATTCGATTGGGAAGATTCTCAGTGGGTAGCCTGACATTAAGTGCCTTTCACATTCATATAATTATACTCAAAATTATATTAGATTGGATTTCAATTCTAAAATTTTCATATCCGTTCGATCTATATGAGAATTATATTGGATAATGATGGGTGTCCGATAAGCTAAAATAGCTTAAGTACAATCAAAGGACTTAGATTTGTCTAATTATATCGAGATATTTTTGGGATAATAAAATAATAATGTCGAATTACACCAACATCTGTATGGCTTTAATTATAATATTGATGTTTGTACATGTGAGAGGGATTCGATATGAATTCTCCCACTATGCACGTATTACGCATTTTTTGCAGTTATGTGTAATACGTGCATAGTGAGAGAACTCATATCGAATCCCTCTCACATGTACAAACATCAATGTTCAGACGATATATACATAAAATTTGTATACGAAATTACAGCTCTTGCAAAGCCGTACTGACGAGCGGTATAACCACGAAACGTACGTCTACGGATGGCAAGAGAAGATCAAAATTTTGTAATTTTTAATTATAAGCACTTATCAAAATCCTTGACATTGATTGTACGGACAGTGGTTAATAATTTTGTGATGAGGAGTTTACCGATGTAATCTAATGTCAATATCTCAGTCACTGAAATCGGAAAGCTCGTAATATTGCGCTTGCTTTAGAATAAAAATACAATTTTACGTTTTGAATTCGTATTGTATCGCATTCTGCTGATTACATCGTCAGAAAACAATTCTTCGCTTCCTCAAAACTGGAACAAAAAAGACGGATGACCTAAAATGAGAAGACACGTGTTGTAGGATTTTCAAAGCAGGAAATTTATAGACAAAATTAAAAAATTATTATGTTGCTTATTCTTCTAAGCAGTATAGTTTCGGGTTTTAAGGAAAATTTTATTGCAATTTTACTTAAAGAAATGGAAACTGATTGAAGGTCAATTCCACACGAAGACACAGTTAGGTAGGCTACGAGGAATGTTTCCAAAGTACTAGGAATTTGGCTATAATTTTTAGATTTCGTCAAATTTCATCAAAATTACTGTAGTAGTTTTGAATATAATCTTTATTTAATTGTATACACATACTCCAACGTAAAACTGTTTTCTTAAACCGTCTCCAAAAATTTCCATCGATTCTCTGCCAAACATTATTTATAGCAATTTTACCTCATTCAAGGTTGAACATCCCGTAGTGGTCCTTTGAAATTTCGAATGAAAACCACTAAGAACCACACCTGGCAACTAGGATGGATATGAAAGCAATTCTCAGCACAACTTGTTTGAAACATTCCTTTTTCTTCGTGCGGTATGGGGCCGTGCATTGCCCTGTTGCTATAATGGACGCTTTTGCAATTTCTTCGACCATTTCTTACAAAGGGCCTACCGCAATAAGACAGATTAAAATATTTCCCGTTCATTGTAATACCTTTCGGTAGATAATCCGCAAAAATGGCTTCGCACCCAGCGGGTCGAAACATTGTTCACGCCAAAACGTTATTATTCTTACGTTAACACTAATTTCATGAATAGTTATTTACCTGTCATCTTTCAGTAGGTGTTTCACTCGGCCTTTAACTGCACGGATTGTTTTCTGACTACGATAAGTCAGCTTTAAAATGAGCGACTAGTCGTTAAAGTGTAGTTTAACTTCTACAGATTTTCCAAAATCCGTCTTGTAGAGGTTGAACGCTTCTGAAAATTTCACATCAGCTCTTTGTATTTGTCTTAGTCGCGTTTTCCATGATTCCAAAATCAGCAGTATAGAAATACGTCCGTAGCAATTTACGCAATTGAACTAGAACCAAATCCATAGGACATTCGAAACATCTCTCGTACATGATGCTTTTCATTCCTTCGCCAAATACATCCTTCATCCCTGAATTGCTATTAAGATTCAATTTCCTTTTCCTATAACTTTTGCTTTTAAAGTTTCTGTTGATTTCGTGGATTCATCCTACTGTCGTAGGAAGCCACGTGTTGGAGTGGTGTTTCAGTTCTTATAGCATTCCAAAGTAGATTTTAGAATTAACCTTCGATGGAAGTCACTAATATTACAGCACATCAGAAAGTACTCAACGTTTAAAAGGATGTTTTCATATAAAATCGATATTTCGATGCATGTACTTGCATACGTGCTGTTATACACATGTACATATATCTTTTCGTCTGATTGCTCGTTTGAGGCTTCTTCTTATTTGCATGTAATTGCTTACTGATAGTTTAGAATAAACGCTCAATTAGAAAAAAATTCAAAAGATATCGCACTATTCCTTGAAATGCTTAACGGATCTTATTGAGAAATCGGCATCGTTTAATGATTCTTTGTATTACATGTTAACACTGGAAGTGAGGTTATCACTGTTCCAATTTGTAAACTTATATTATACAACGTTGTTTGCGGAATTTTATTTGGTTTTAGTTATAATTAGATCGAAGAAATTTATTTTGTTTGTGAAACGAGATTACAGCCTGGAAAGTCTAGGTTTGTGTTTCAGGATCAACAGCAAAATGAACAGCTGTACGTGTAAAATAAGAAAAAAAAAACTGAACTCTGTTAATATTCATCTTGAAGCACAGACTAGGACTTGCATAGCTCTACCTAGCTGTACGTCTTTCCTTTTCTGTCCTTTCTTGTTTTGTGTGAAGGGCATCTTTTTTGACGCCCTGCTTGGTCAGAAAAGCATTTCAAGCAAATTTTTACTTTGCAAAAATCAACGTGGTCATTTTCTGTTGAAGTAAAGTGCCACTTCAGTCAATTAAATGTATCCCGGGGAAACAGCGGTAATAGCGTACAATTACAAAATAAGTTACGAAAGCCTACATATACACAGAACTACTCGCATACAGTTGTTGTAACTTATTTGGTAATTGTATGATGTTACCGCTGTTTGCCCAGAATAATAATGTGGCAAAATGTTATTGAGGAAAGTTGCTCGGAATATGAAATAATGATTCTATACAAAATTTCACGAATATTGGATCACTTTGACTAAATCGGTATTTGTCTTGCATTTTTGCATTGTAACTATAGAAATATCCACGAACAACATCGCGAAAGGGAGAGAATGTAAAAAGTGTACAAGTTGTCAAAAAGCAAATTAAAGTGAGTTTGTAATAAAGTCTTTTATTCAAAAAAGAAAATACATAACAATGACTTAATTTGAATTCCTCCACGCTCAACACATTTTTCCAGCCTAACTCAAAACTCCTCAAATACTTCTGGTATGGTGGTTGCGTTAATTTCATCATCTATAGCATCGCTGGTTTTCTTTTCATAATTGAGAGCTATCATGAAGATCACATGAATAAACATTTTATTTCAAACAACTCAGGCGATATTGCTGGTGGATACATGTTTCATTCATGGTGATAAATCGACGTAGAAATTCGGTTTTATTGCCCTCAAACGCTCGATTAAAACATCCCCATTATGTTGCTATTGCTCCATTTGCACTCATGCACAAAAGTTTTCCATACCCAAATTTTCGATCAATATGCGATGTAAAACATTTTCTGAAATGCCTAGGATTTCTTCTATTTTGCGTTTTTGCCTATGATTTTCTAATAAGATTTTGCGGATCTTCTAATAATTACAGGTGTGGTAACTTCATTTGGACCACCACTCCGATATTCGCAACTAATATGGTTTAGTTTAAATTCTGCACCTAATGCTTTACCGTTCTAAAGGACGGCGAAGACTAGACCAGACTAAAACGGGCTCGGTCTTGATATCGATTGGGCTTAGACTTTTCGAATGAAAGATTTTTATCCCGTAACGATGACCAATATATTTCTTCTTCTATTTGTTTACAAATTCACTGAAAGAGTGCAGTTATAGTGGTTGTCATACTAATATTAACGCATCTGCTACAAAATAATGCTTTTAAAGATTGGAACTTTCTACTTGATCGATACTTCAATACAATGGGAGGGCTTATGTGTAGAGTTGTTCAATTTGTGCCAATAGCCAGTGGCGGCTGCATAAAAGTTTACACATAGAATAAATGGTCAGAAATAAATTATAGTACGCGCTCAAACACTTACTGTCTAGAATTATCCCTGAAATCACAAAGTAAATAATATCTGTAAAATATCTGATGCTTCGTCCACAGATAATCGTAGTTTTTATCTTCCAACTCCGATTTAATGCTTTTTTCAACATGTTCACCAGCAGATGGCACAAATCTTTGTAACGATGCCCGACTTGGTAATTTCCAGTCGGAATATTTATTCTAAAGGAAGACATATGTATGCTTCGTTGTCCATTAAATCAAACGTCAGATTACATAAAATAAAAAGTAACACATAGGGGAGAATGGAGCAAGTTCGATTACGGGGCAAGTCCGATCACTTATTTCTTAGAATAAAAAAATATTTTTAAATGGAATTGCTGCCAAAACTTACTTCCTCTAGTGATCTTACTTCGCACATGTAATCAATGATAAAGAACACTCAGATCTCGGTGACATTCCACTGATACGCCGAATTCATCTATTCTTGGTAGGAACATCTCCAGAAGAAATCAGGGGATTTCTAAAAGCGAAACCAAGAGAAACCACGCAAAGAAGACAACGCGGTAAAAGCATCATTGTTACAAACGGTCCAGTGGGGAAATTGATCGAAGATAAGCAAAAGGAGAAAAATTTGAAGAAGAAATCTGGGGAAAACATGCCTGTATCTAAGAAATATAATAAATCAAAAAAGTAATAGGGAAAATGTAGGCATCATCATATTTTATCTTATTACAATCTAATGAAACGACTTGTTTAAACTATGTTCATTTAACAGTAAAAACATGTGTAATGTAGTCCAATTATAAAATAAAAATTTATTGGAATACTTCTTCCTCGTCCAACCTTCATTACAGTAATACTACAAGTAACATTTTCAACTAAACTAAGCACTGCAAATTTTGTTTGTACATTGATCGAACTTGTCCCAGTGACTACTTCCATCAAACGAGACGTTAGAGTAAATGTCCGTATTACCTATTATTAAACACTATGATGAAAATATATATCGATTATGTATAATGTAGAGGGATATTTATTCTTTCAATTGACCACAAATAAATAAAAACAATTGTTCAATTTCTTAGAAAAAAATTGTTGAAAAAGAGTGCTCAAACCTGGCCCAGTCTCCCCTAAACTAGATTAAAAATTTTCATAGCGTCGTATGCAACTTTCTTCTAAAGAATGGTGTTTGTTATTTACGTGAAGTTGGCAATCCCTTTTGGACCGACACATTAAAAGGATATTCCAAACTACACATTGAATTTTAACGCCATCATAATTTACATAGGTCAGGCATTTCTGCTATAAATTTTGTCCAACATTGGTCGTTTTCGCGATGTAGGCAACATTCTTAAAACAAACCTAGAACTGCGAAATAGTATTTAAGGCAGCGTCCATTTATACACAAGAAATCTTATGGAGACTGCTCGTTGGCGTTACTGAGCAACATCGCTTATGTGTCTGATCGGGTATATTTGGAACCATCCTCGTATGAAGCACTACGAAAATAATACTCGTATACACTACCGCTCATAATAGAATGGACAGTTGAAAAAAATTGTAAAAATGGAATAAATACTTTATAACATAAGAACACAAGGAAAACTATACCATCTTTATTAAAAAATAATTCAAATTGAATAAATTAGCGTAAAAAGAACGAAAGATTTCCTTTCTAAAATTACATTTTCTTTTCGTCGGAGAAGCCACCTTTGGCTGCCATTACTGCTTGCGTGACCCTCGGCATTCTATTGATTAACTTCTGCAGCGTATATCCTGGAATATTGTTCCATTCTTATTGAAGGATGGTCCACATTTGCTGCTTTGAACCTGGAGCTCTCTGTCTTACCCGTCTATCGACTTCATTCCATAATAGCTCAATAGGATTAAGATCTGGACTTTGGGGTGGCCATACCAATATTTTCGTCGTCTTGAGCTACCAAATAATTTCTACACACCTTAGCAGTATGTTTCGGATCATTATCCTCCGTAAATATGAACGGTTGTCCAATTAGACGCATACCCAATGGAATCGCGGTTTCTTCCAATATCTTTCTGTAATTTTCTTTCCGCATGATACCGTCTATTTTTACGAAATCACCTGTCCCTGTATATGAGGAACATCCTCAAACAAATACCGAACCACCACCATGCTTTATAGTGCGCACAACACAATCGGGAAGCATTCTCTCTCCTTTGGAACGGCAAACAAATACTCGTCTTCTTTGACCAAACACCTCAAATTGTGATTCATCCCTCCAAAGGAGTTTTCTCCATTCCTCAACTGGCTAAGTCCGATGTTGTCGTGTCCACTGCAGCCTCTTAAGTCGATTCCCTCGACGTAAAGGAGCTTTCCGGGCTGCTACACGTCCGTGAAGATTCGCATGTATCTGCATAGGGTTTATCTGCAGGGTAAACCCTAATATTTTGGGGGTGGAAAAGGATGCACCCCTCCACATAAAATTAAATTGCTTGTTTCTGTAAATCCCTAAGTGAATAAATATATACATACATATATTTGCATTTTCTTAATTGGTAATTCTTAAATTATTACACTATAATACGTCTAAATCTTTCAGAAATTTATTAAAGATTGATGCAAATAAAAATACAGTATTTTTATAGATTCAGACTATTCTACATTTATTTTATTTTTATATCTCGCAGTGTCCATTCTGTTATGAGCGGTAGTGTACATTACAATTGCAAAGTCGCGGTTATGATCACTATAATGTCAAGTAAAATTTGTTTACAAAAGATAAGGTCGTAAAAATAATTCGTATCCCGTGCTTCGGGATTGGGATATAACCCGTATAACTGCAGATGAATCAGGAACGTAAATGGGGAATCCAAAATGCTTTTATAAACTCACTGAAAGCATGCGTATGGGACCACATATCCTTCAGTATTTCTGTCATAAAATCTTTGCCGATATCGCAATATCCCTAATAAATTTAGATTACACATCTGCGCGCTTTTATTAATTTCTTTTCAACGTCATTTGCGGGAAAAGTATCTACGAGCTTAACATTCTTTTCTATCTCCAGCGCAATATGTCGCAACTTATTATAAACCTAGTTATCACAACGGATAATGATTATAGATTTATTTTCCGACTGTTCGTTTGACAAAGCTATTTATAAATTCTCATCATCTAATTCGTGCGGTTTGATGATACTTATGTATGTATACGTAGATATATTGTAATATCCCACATCTATATGAAAACCATCGTTTTAATAACGTAGAATTTCAAGAATACTTTCCTTCGTTGGGATATCCGATATGAAAAATAACCATGAAAGAAAATCGCTCGGGGAATTTAGTGCGGTATATGAAAGTAATTAGCTCGACCGGGAATCCCGCTCGTGCGGCGTACGGTTGTTGCAGCTGGCGCTTTTCGATCGTCGACACTTTAACACGAGCAAACACTTGTTGGATAAAGATCTAGCGTATCAATTACGATGTTATCCACGTTATACGCGTGAGTTAACGTAAATGGAGTGCAACAGCATCATCGTAATTTATGGTAAACGGAGAGAAGTAAAAAAATTATTGGTTGTCTCTTTCTGTAGTACAATCTTAAAAGGAATACAAGTCTGTTGTTCTGGTTTTTATCGATAAATTAATTATTAAAATCCTGAACAGCATAACTATCACAATATTTTAACCTTGAGAATATTTTCTGTTCTGATCTTAATTCCTTTTTACTATTAACGAAATGAACTTAAATTCCAAGGTAAAATCTTCCAGATCTACGTAGATAATAAATAATTAATCGGCTAAATATCCTCTAGTTTACCACTTTCAGATCAATTAAACAATAAATTGGGAATTAATAGCGAAATTTTGAGAACGTTAATAAATCTTTTCGTACAACCTTCGTCAGTGAAAATATAACAGACCCTATACAGTGCGCGCCTAAAGTATGGAATAAATTCAGTAATAGCGAAATAAAATTTTGTTGGAGAAAGTCCTTGAACAAGTCGCTTTTATTTGATAAAAATACAAATTTTCATTAGTCGGTTTTGACTAATAACGTTATATCTTTAAATAGCAATCCCTAATTTTTTTTTTTGGTTTTAAGAGATATTTTCATTGCTGAACTGCCAGTATAGGAATGTTGCCGCCTTACATAAGAAATTCTTCGAGTAAAAGACAACTAAATGTTAGAAAATGTAAATTTTATCGTTAACACAAAATAAGAAAGAATTCCGTGCTGAACAAATAAAATTTTAAAGAAAGTGTTTGAACTGCAATACGCAAGCCTACGTAGAAATTCTTCTCGTACATTTCGAATCGTTTCCAGGCTAATTCTGCACATATCATTCAATGCGATGTTCTAGTTCAGCTAAATTTTGTGGTCTGGTGACGTAGATTTTGGACTTTAAATAATCTCATAAAAAGTAATCAATGAGATCTCGCGGGCCATTCTATCGGTCGTAGCCTGCCAATCCACCTCCTTGGAAAGCAATTGTCTAGAAAATCTTTGGACAGGCTGGGCATAGTGCGGGGTGCACCATCTTGCTGTAACCATATGGTATTATCTGGTAGGTCTGGATCATTGTCATCCTGAAAAACCCCTGCAAGCGCTGGAACAAGATAATTTTGCAAGAATTGTAAATATCTTGCTCGTGAGAGTATTCGTTCAAAGAAAAAAGGCCCTATTTATTCTATTATCAAATATTTCAGTCCACATATTCAACATCTGCCGATGTTGAGTATGAGTCTCAATGATCCAATGAGGATTTACTCGATATCAATATATGTAACTTTGACGACTCACTGTGCCATCGAGACAAAACATTGCCGTGTCCGAGAAAAATAATTTCTGGTGCAAATGTCGATTTATTTGGCATAAATTTATTATAGTTCCACAAAACTGTATTCACCAGTCGGGGTCGACCTGCGTTAACTTTATGTTGCTTTTCTGTACGTTGCAATGCAAAAATACAAAAGAAATACTGATTTAGTCAAAGTGATCCAATTATTTGTGAAACTTTTCTCAATATTATTTTATCGTAAATCGAAATGGCACTTTACGTCACTTTACTTTCTTTTCAGACGAAGCAAGGCGGTATCCTAAAACGTTAAAACGAAATTCAAAAACTTTGGATCAATTATATCCATAGTGAAGTCAATCCGGGGACACACTATATATACATTTAATTAGTATTAATGTAGGTTAGCAGCTATAAAGCGAAAGTACGTGAGCGACAAAAGTAACTTCTACTGCACACAGTGTTTCATAAAACAAAATATAAAAAGTTTTATACTTACAATCATAAAGACAAATCCGTAATAATCTTTCAATATGTCATTAAAAATCATTTTATTGCTTCATTTCACACGTGTATGTAAATGTTATCCCAATCATCATAAATCCACCTACCAAGGTCAAGCAAAATTTTGGATAACATTTATTTTATCAGAAATTGTCAATATACAGAATGACCATTTGATAATTTTTACTGGGCCGTATTTAAACAAAGGAAGGAGGTATCGTTAAATGCTCAAAAGTGTTGCGGTAGAATGGAGGGAGAATTAAAATGACTTTACCAATGAGGAACCATATTCAGCCTCCTGTTCGTCAGACCCCGCAACTTCAGAATCTTAAATAGCAATCCTTCGCATGTAAGACGCCGCTGAAGAGCTCTTGAAAAATGCTTTTTCATTGACACCCAACCAAGATTGTTTTGGGTAAGTTATTATTAACTCATTAAATAACAGATGTACCTATGGCAAAACATTCTCCTGAGATGTGTAGCATTAAAACCGGTAGCTATTTTTAATGATTCGTAGTTCTCACCCCCATAGATAAAAATTATTTCAATGTCCTCTGGCAAAGTGTACACTTTCATAGCATTTGACTCCACAGGTTTATGATTGAATGAGTTAATAATTGCTTAGTCAAAATTAGCTGTATATGGTATGAATGAAACGAACTTTTTCAAGAGCTTTTGAAGGATGTCTCATATGCAGGCGGTTGTTATTTAAGATTCCGAAGTTGGAGTGACTGACAGAAAAGAGGTTGGAGGTGGCTCCATATTAGGAAGGTCATAGTCATTTTGGTGCTCCTCCATACTACCAAAACGATTTTGGGTCTTTTTACGATACTTTCTAAAAATATTCAGCCAATTGAAAGTTTTCAAGTAAACACCTACTACACACTTTCCTCGACAACTCAACAACAACACAACAATTCTTGTCGATGTTAAATTTTCCATGTATTTATAGCTCATACCATCAAGCAATCTTCGCGATAAATATTAATATACAAAGAAAAATTTGCTGTTGACTTAAATTCTTTATTTGGTGTTTGGAATTTATTTCCTAGTATGGTAGTAGGCGCCTGAAGCCTAGTTGTTACCCACACTACCTTCTCTAGCCGATGGTTGAAGTCGGTAATCCTTGCTAAAGGGGACCCAAACTGGCCTTTTATTTGTATTAAGGGATACTTTTTGCATACATACTTGTAAAGCCAAGTTTGAAATTTTAATTCTTTTTCTGATTTCTTGGGAGTGATTAAGTTAGCTTTTTATTTTTCAACCCAAGTATGTGTAGATTTCTACGTTCTGTAGATAAGTGTGTTTTTGAAAAATATTAACTAATATAGATCTGTCCTCAGTGAGCAAACTAATTTAACAAGATTTTTCTAGTAGACCATTCCTATATCCCATTTTCAAGTTTTAAGAACAATAAATATGCTTACTGTTTATAACTAACACCATATACACTTTGTTATAAAAATAGGACGCTTTAAGAAGCAACATATCCTCGGACAATATAAAGTAATGAAATCGTTTCTAATAAGGATGATTAATTCTGAAGGACTAACAAAGAAACTTCAAGAACGGAAATTTGCTTTTCTTTAACACATTGACTGCCATGGCTATCATATTTAGTAGCCAGTGATGTTTTCGTTGAGGCTTTGGCTATCACATACGATAGCCTCAATATATTCACATGTCAGGCCATAGCTATCAAAAATTTATCACTTAGACGCAAATCTTGTAGCAGTTTGACCGCTGCAAAAATTCGGAGTAACGACAAAGATTGTCTGACTTTAAGTAGGAAAACTTTCAGAAGAACTACATTGGCATCGACATCTTCAATTTGATAGACAGCAAACGGTGTACGATGACAAGAGGAACCACAAAATTTGGGTCTTGCACTGGATACCCACAGTGATAATAATAGTTCATATTCCTGTTTTCAGAGTCAACAAAATGTTCCTTGAATGACTTTCTAAAATCCTTATACAAGAATTTCAAACAATCGTCTAGTACGTCGCTCGTATTTCCGAATTCCATTCGGAAGAATATACTATTAAATTCCTTGTTTATCGAAGATGGAAAGAGAACATAACATTCCTGTATAATGCATAAGGTTAAAAACCATAGAATTGTAAAAAATATGATAATTTTTCATTGATATTACTCATGAAATGTAGAGTATGTTAACTAGAAACCTTGGACGGAGCACTCTTTATCTGAACATGGAATTTTTAGATCTAGGGACGAGATGCATTGAATTAGGTAGGTGCAAATGCGCTTGGATGAAGAGCCTTAAAAACAATGAAACGGGTCCCAGGTTTTCGCTTTTGTTCAATTCAATGCAATTCCTGTCCCTAATTAATTAACGCATGCTTCTATTTGCTGCATCACAAGTTGGCGCACAATCCTCAACCCAAAAACATAATCTCAAAAAAGGATAAGGAGACTGTGGCTAAAATAATATATAAAATAAATAAAATTACCCTTACCACACTTTTCGCGAAACATCCAGATACGTATTTCGACAACTAAGTTGCCACTGGCAGGGGAAAACTGGGGGAATTCAGTATCACCAGTGATATCCGGATTAGTTAGTGTCAACAGTGATTTGATGTGTTTCGCGCGTTCAGTGTGTGATGCTCATTGTGCAGTGCTTTAGTGTTGCGTAGTGTTCCTCTTGAGCATTATTCGGATGTCACTGGTGCTATTGAATTCTCCCAGTTTTCCACTAGGGATGGTAAGTTATAAATACGTAACTGGATTCTTTATTGAAAAGTGTGGTGAGGGTAATTTTATTTATTTTATATAAACACAAAATCTAGTGATCGTCGGGATTCTGAGCCGAGAATAACTGTTTTTCATTCGAAAATTGTCCATCACTCAGTTACAATCTTAAGTAGCATATTGCAGACATGCCGAAAATTCCACGTTTACATGTCGAATATGTTGTTATCCAACGATAAATATTTCGGTAACTTATTGCAGTCGTTGCTACAGAAAGCAAAGTCAAGGATAATTTATGTATGTAATTAGCACGCCTGTTCCTCGTTTATTGTAGCACGACCATTTCGATTTGTTTGCAGTACCAATTCTATGCAAAGTGTTAAAATATTATTATAGTCCACCTTGATGTAGTGTACAATGAAATCTACGAATCAATAGTACTATAAAATTTATTGCATCACATTCACAGATACATTTACCAAAGAAAATGAACGAAAACTCATTTTTAAACAAAATCCTTTACGTAGGAGGGATTTCCTTTTCCATTCGAGTCAGAACAATGTTTCTGTCCGTTTCCGTAGCAGGCGTACCGTAAGCACCGGTCCTCAATCTCATTCTCAGATCCAAGCATCTCACGTCCGTCATCAGGGAATGCTGCTTATTCGCTAGATCTCTATCGATAATCACTTGTTGATCTTCTAACGCGTTATAGGTGGCTTTAGCGCAATATATTTTATTTTGCAGATCGCTCTGAGTCTGTCTGAGTTGCATGACCTCATCTTTTAATCCGATTTCTGGCTCGTCCCTGGCTAGTTCTATTCCGGGACGGTTAGTCCTATTCTCTAACCTGGTCTCCGCTAGTTTCCTAGCGTCGTCCTTATCGTTCAGCGCGCTTTCTAACGTTTGTATCTCTTTGGCCACCTTCTCCATTTCCTCGCGCATTTTCAACTGTTGCCATTCGAGTTCGTTTCGGGCTCTTTGCGTTTCGTAGATTCGTTTCCTCAAAGTGAAATCGACATAATCGCGTTGAGCGCGCATATCGTTACGAGCCCTTTCGCGCATGACGAAGAGAGCTTCGCGGAGTTTCAAAGTATCTTCGAGTTCTTTGTCGGCGAGCAACTTGGTGTATTTGGAGTGCTCGAGCCATGTGTCATACGGCAATGATCTGAAACAGAAAAGAGCAATGTCCTACATATAATTAATACTAGAGTTACTTAAAGATCTACAAACTCTTTCAAGAATTGGAAGTTGATACCATTTCCTCTTTATTGAGATTCATTAGAATTTATTAATTAAAAAAACGCCCATGGAAATTTTCAGGAATTTCATAACGTAATTCCAAACATAAAAGTAAGCAAGGTGTGGGAAGACATTATGGATCGAAATTAGAAATATATTTAATGTTATCGGTAATACTCAGCTGGATAGTTCAATTCGTTGCGATACATTACGAAATACCTCCACATCATAAACGATCCAATTGAATTACGGGTAAGATCCTTCATATTTCGAAGTATTAATATCTTTGGCTTCCTGTGCGATTCATGTTGCTAACCAGGAAGAAGCAAGCCATAATCAAATTTGATTGCAATTGCAACGATAAATATTTATAAAAATATTTGCTTAAATAATCCTCATTAACTAACAAAAACCAAATGATCAATAAAATGTAAACGAATACGTAAAATATGAATGAAATACGTAACACTGAGGTAATCAAAAGATGTAAATAAAACTAGAGTAGAATTGCGAAAACTGGTGTCATTGTTATTGCTAATCGCTGTTAAAAGAACTAATAAAGAAGAGTGCAGATGTACTGATGAGTCATTTATTAGAGAGCTCACATCATTTGTAGTGTTCGAATCGTATTTTGTAGTTAGTTTAGTTTTTGTAGTTGTGTAGTTCGAGGTTTTGATTTTCCGAGGATCGTTTTCTCTTCATAATTTTGGACATACTATCAAATTAACTACAGATTGTTGCATTTAGCTTATTTTAAAAGTTTCAGAATAAAAGTATTACTGTCGGGACAAACAACAACACATTAAAAGAAAAAGATATCCTAGATTCGAAATTTAAAAAATTCCAATTAAAAAAGTGACCAGCACTATGTAATGTTTCATTAATATAATTTTGATTTAGCGCTTAAATTTAGTATCCTCCATATTTTTGATCTCTTGTGGAATTTTATTGCACCATTTGATTCTCACGTAGCTATTAGTTGGCTGGTTGCTGACTTCTCATAATACGATGAAAAGGGTATATTCTTCTTCTTCTGTGTCAAAGTTGATGTTTGAGCTACATGTGGCTCAATTCATACACCATGTATAAGTGTGGTGGGTACCAGGTACCCCGATTAAATCCAATATATCATCGTAATGTTTTCTTCTTCATCTTCTTCTTCTTGTCCTTTGAAAGGATTCTAATATAGCTTTTTGTTTCTGCCCTGGAGTGACTTAAAACAATTCCAAAACACAACATGAGAGCCACAACGGAAGTCGGGTTATTCGGGTTATCTATGTTTGAAATTTTGGGGCAAACTTTTCGGTAAAGGGTATTGTACTGAGAATTTAGTTAAATTTCTTAAACAATATTGCACCGGCCTAGCCCTTAATTAATGGTATAAAAAGCATAAATTATAACAAATTATATTTATAAACTTTGAGAAATATTTAATATAAATCAAGATAGTTACCTAGTGTTGTGTGTGTGTGTGTGAGTGTAATTTCTCTTTCGATGATGGTTCTTCCTATACCTCCTCTCTTACCTTCTATTCTCGA
Organism: Chrysina gloriosa; assembly: GCA_038088585.1. Lineage (NCBI taxonomy): Eukaryota > Metazoa > Arthropoda > Insecta > Coleoptera > Scarabaeidae > Chrysina > Chrysina gloriosa. The sequence goes on along the minus strand of CM076087.1, from coordinate 92,098,627 downwards.
TGCACCTTTAATTTCTATGGATTCTTCCCCTTCTTAGATTCTATCTTCTCTGGTATGGTGAGGTTACTCTGGTATTTCTTTCTCTCTATATATTTATTGACTTATCTATTTTGTCAATTTTCTTCGCCGTTAACCAAATAAACTTCTTTTTCTTTTGGAAACCAGGACTACTGCTTTATTTCTAAGTTGTCCACGAAACGAAAACTTTAATTCACCTTGACCCCAGTTCATCCAGGTATATCGCTGTTATAGAAACCTGTATTGGATGTCGATGTACCCTTTGTTATTTCCAGTAATTTTTATGGATTCTTGTAATGTATAAGTGTTGTATGTATGAGTCTGAATGATAACAATGTTTTTATCCATTAATATATGCTTTTCATAAAAATTAATAATTTTATTTCTAGTGACATTTGTTTCTCCCATTAAACGTCTCAGGCCGGAGTTAAAATAAGAAGCTAACACTCGTAAGGTAATAAAATGCTCAAAAGGTGGTGGGCGTGGTATCTAAAAGGTATAAATAGAACCCCAAAATAAACCGTCTGACAATTGAAGACCATAACCTAACATTAACTGTAAATTTTGATATATTGAATAGTAATAAAAGATGAATTTTCTAATGGTAATTAACCATTCGAGCATTACTATACTACAGTATGCATAAGAGAGGTAAGCAGAGGTGTGCTATCTGACAAGTTTCTTTCGCCAGTTTTCCTTCCTACGACATTATTGATCACACACGCACATCAACAAGGAAGGTTAAAAAATAAGTAAATCGATAAAGTTCCTCTTCGTCTTGGCAGTCCGTTTATTGATTCTTTCAATGTTTTACGTTTCTTTTATCAGCGGCTTTCTTTAAATTTGCACATTGATTTAGAACATTTAATATTTTTGCATCAGAACCTCCGTTCATACGGAATCACGAAGTGATTACATAAAATAATTTTCATTCCTGAAACTAAAAATCAACAAATTAGAGTTTAACACCATTTGTCGTCTGCTTCGCTCTAGCCTTATTTCTCCATTGTTGAATGGATTGCCTCTGCCTTAAGAGTGTGAAAATCATTATCTTCTATTACAACCTGTTAAGTAAAAATGTGCACGGGAAAATTTCCAGAAATTTCCAATTAAAGTAACACCATTTGTCGTTTGCTTCGTTCTAGCCTTATTTGTCCATCGTTGAATATGGGCCTCGATCTTAAGGGTGTGAGACAAAGAATATCCCATTACAACCTGTTAATTGCAAATGTGCACGGAATTTTTGGGCAAATTTTCAATTAAAGCTTAAAACCACTCCTCGTTTGGTTAGTTCTAGCTATATTTGTCCATTGTTAAATATATACCTCAACCTTAAGGGAGTGGAAACCTCAATCTTACATTGCAACGGGATGGATCGTAAGAGTGGTACAGAGAAGGATCCAAAACGCCCCAAGGAGTGAGGGGAGGAATAGTGGGGTCTAGAGCACACAGGTCAATAACTTTGAGCGAGGACACCACAATTTTCCAAGCGGAACTATACACAATTTTGGAAACTGTAGGAATCCTATCCGAAAGGGAACACATGGGAATACGAATCAAAATATTCTCGGACAGCCAATCAGTTCTTAAGGCCCCAAGCAATTAAGTCCAAAATATTATTGGAATGTTACAACAAGCTTAACGACCTGGTGACTCAGAATCAGATCACTCTGGTCCGGGTACCAGGACATGAGGGGCACAGAGGTAATGAGCTAGCAGACATCTACGCAAAAAGGGGTTGAGGGAAACCTTACTGAACCTACCTCATCTTTTGAGTTTAACAAAGGTCTCCTTAAAGGGGAGATAAAGAAATCGACAACATCCATCACAACAAAACACTGGAATGACATCAGTGGTCTGGAACATTCCAAAAAGTTTCTGAGCTTCGATGCTATGAGGGCGGACCTCGCTCTAAAACTGGACAGAAAATGCCTAAAGACACTGACGGTGGTACTCACAGGCCACTATACCTGCAACAAGCACCTTTACAGAATAGGCTTATCCAATACGAAAATTTGCAGATTCTGCGCTGAAGAAGAGGAGTCAATGGAACACTTGATTGCCAATTGTGGGGCACTGGGCCACAGGAGATACAGAATGCTACATGCATATACGCTGAGTGAAGAGGACCTACTAACGCTCCCACTGAAGAAGCTGATCCTGTTCCTGGGCGTATTAAATAAATAAAGACAAGAGGAAGCACAATGGATCAACGATGGTCGCAGTGCAAAGGGCCATTTAGGGCCAGACCCCACCTCATTACATTACATTACATTGCAACCTACTAATTACAAATGTTTTCCGAATAAGTTTCAGAACTTTGAAAAATAATTCAAAAATTAAACGTAATTGCTTTAGGAAGATTGCAGTGGACTGATATTCAAACAGATTTCATTCTACCGGATGGTTTACTTCATTACGTCATATTACGAATATGACACATTATGAAATGTTATAAGGAAAAACAATTTATTACCCTAAATCTCCAAATTTAGCAGCACTTTTGATTTTGTTTGCAGCCCATATTGATAATAAGAAGGAAGTAAGTTATATGAAATTCCAACGTTAAATGTAAATAAAAATATTTAACTAAATAACGTTGATCACCAACTAAAAAGAAAATCAAACGGTTGATAAAATGAAAGCGATAACATAAAACGTGAATGAAACACGTAAAATTGCGGTAATAAAATGTGCAAATAGAAATAGACCTGGTAAACTGAAATTTAACATTACAATTACGAAAAATGGTGCTATTGCTATTGTTAATGATTGTTAGAAACGTTAATAAAAAAATATTCACATGGTTGAGTCATCCAATTAGCGAACTCGAAGAAAAGTTCGCCATCGTTTACAGATTCCATTTGCATGTGTTCGAATCGAATTCCGGCGAACACGGTTCCAAGTTTTAGGTTTTAGTGAAATGATTCTCTGAATGCAGAGTAGCATATGTTTCAATTATTAGGTAATAAATGTTACACACACACACACAACTTATCAGTTAGTTTGCATTATTGAAATTTGTTTTCTTTTTTGAATCCGCGTTATTTATCTTTCTTAACCCTGCTGTTAGATTAAGCCCATGTCGTCCAAATTTTTTTTTATGTAATTTCAATAACTTTTTAACGGTGTAATATATTGCTTTGAACTTTCGACTCATGTGTTTTATTTTTGTAACAAGCCCAAATCCATAATTTTAAGTATCTGACATAAGCCTGAACTAAAGAAGTTAAAAAATTACTTATCTTGTATCACGGACCATTTGGTCCACCGAATATTTCAATTTGATAGAATACAAAATACTAAGCTTATTTACAAAAAAGTATGCTTTAATTGAAAGTGTGTTTCATTACATGCTAAACAAAATATTTTGCGGTTTGTTTTGCAAATAAAATTTCCGCAAATGCAGCATTTTATATCGGACTTAGCCTTGCAGCAACTACATATTCCCCGATTTCTTGCCCCCGCTTTAGAAGAAGCAATATTTGAAGAGCTTGCAAAATGCGAGGATGACATTTGTATATCAGTCAATAATTTCGCTGAAAACTGTTGTTGACGTAATTGGCTCCGTTTTATCACATGCGCGTTGGCCAAAGAAAGTGCTAGTTTCCGTAAAAACTCTGGTCTCCTGCGATTTTGATCAGCCGGTGCCCATGAAGCATCGATCTCAGAAAAAAGTATATATGCATTCAAAGCGGATATATCTAGCATATTTGCAACTTTATACAAATCAAAGCGAATTCATTTTACAAGGTGGCTGTGCGACAGCAACAAATACAACAACACAAACCAGCTGGACACTCGAGCTAACATAAACACATTAGAGCGCCCAATTAGCCGATAAATGGACGGCAAGTTAAATTATTAACGGTTCATAATGATATTTATAAATTACATTAAAGAATTCGATCAATATTCATAAAGAAATTGCATTTGTGTAGTATGGACCAATTGGTCTCTTAAGTTTCCTATATTTTCTTCAATCTAAAGCAGGGTTAAATTTCCTTCTTGGCCCGTTTTACTAGCCCTATTTTTGATTCAAAAATTGCTATCTTCTTGATATTTTCATTTCTTCATCAAAAAGTCTATTTGAAGTTTATAGCTTTATCCCACGCCTTTGATTGTCCAAAAACATGTTAAAATCCAATTTTTACCCTGACAATAATTTCAAGTAGAAGATGACAAACAGGCGTGTCATCGAATATGACTGACCTTTCTATTATCGTTATAGTTCCAAAGGGGTGAAATATATAACTTACTAGGCAAACACAAAAGGTTGTAAAAACTAGAATTACTGGATATCTATTTTTAAATCGACTCTTTGATGAAAACAAAAGATTTTCCAATTTCCAAAGTTTGAAATACAGTTGAAATCTATTCATAGCTTTTAATACAAAGAAAAAGAAATAAGGCAACATACATTCATACCCACACTTATTTTTAATTAGGACAACTCCTTTCTTGTTTTAACATTTACGTTTTGCTATACATGTGTAAAGAAACAAGAGAATATTATAAAATTACTCCAGAAATTCCAGGAGATCATAATTTTTTTGTTTCATATTTACAGTTGGGAGTCACTTTTTAACATTCACCTCTGTGCCTTTACGAAGACAATCGTAAAAGAAACAAGTTCCACTCATCAAATTGCGTAAGAATGGATATCGGATTACTTTATTCACGGAGGGGGTTTTAACTTCCTTGAAAATCTAGGGAATGAAACATCACTGTAAGTTGTGGTTTACGCCAACTGAAGAGTGTACAACGCATTTTAATCCTACTTTCTGAATAATACCATTTCGACTCACACGCTTACGCATTGCAATTTGACTCATTATAAAGCTTCGGCAGAAGCCTCTCAGTTAGAATATTTATTTGTACAATTGCGTATAAGTATGACTTGTAATGTCAATATGTCTAAGTTTAAATAAATAAACAAAGGTCATAGCACTTACACATTCATTCACAAAATACGGTGCCAATGAATAATATTGTGAGTAATGTAAGCGGCAGCTTACCACGTTTAAGTAAATAATAACGTAACTGATTAAACAGATGTCCGATACTCGTACCTAATCTATAATGTTGTCCCTATAAATATACTTTATAGATATCTGGGGTACAGTATTCATATTATAATTGGTTTCACAGATCATTTAATAAGATACAGAATTTAAAAATGCAAAGATTGTATGAATAAGTATGAAGATAGTCAATACTCTAGATTACTCTTACATAAATTCATCCCATTTAATATTATATGGATAACATGGTAATTAAAATTAAGTTAGTTCGAAAATTGAGAGAAAATTGACAGAATCATTATTTGAATATTTAATATGAAATGCTTACAGTTTTCTATTCTTGGTTTAACCTCTTCGGACCCAATCATTAAATAAACAAAATATTTCCAATATGATCTTGTTTTGGTGCTCTAATCGTCAATTTTTAACTACTGACTGTTCATTTTACCAATTTCTTTTGGCTCATTTTCGAAAGAATGGTATCATATGTGATACCTTACAGTCAAACCTACAACTATGCAAAATGACATTTATATGGTGATTGTGGCACTTTTATTCAAGAAATTGTGCTATATGTAATGTTTTATTTTGTATAAAAGTTAAAAAAGAAATAATTGCTTTTACTAGAGCCGCAAAGAAATTGGAATGCATGCAAAACAACAAACAAATGTTAATTTCTTGCATCGGGGAAATCTGCATTTGGAATGGTTTTTCTGTTTTTGGGTTTGAAAAATTGGAAGATTTGGCGTATAGTAAATTTTGACGCAGGCATACGACGTGACTTTCTGGTTCTCTTACAGATTTTCTGTCACTTCAACTTTTACGTCGAACCGTTTGAAACTCGAGTATTCAAAGAATATAGGATTATATCCACATCTTAGGTTTTCATGAAAAAACTTAAAATGTCAGCTAACCTTCCAACTACTAATATTACTTAATTATAATAAACGGAATAAGGCGAAATACTGAATCGCACCACTATCGCGATTTAGAGAATTTGTATTTTTAAGTATGTGTATCGTTTCATACGCATCAAGTTCTCGCGGTGAACATGTCTCATAAATTTTAAATTTTCAATTTTTATGTCGTGCCCCATGTCGTGCGTATGCTTCGCGATATCTATCCTACCATAATTGTTATGTGTAACATGTTTTTTAAATCGCGTAGGTATTGCGCGTCTCAACTGCCCTATTATATGCTTTATCGCATTCACTACAATCAATTTTATAGATGCTCGACCGATCTATATGGCAAAAATAATAAGAAAATGTACAGATTCTCTCAAATTAAAAAATTTAGAACCAAATCTTTTCAAATGGTTTGTAGAAGTAATTTGCTAACCTTCATTTTGTCATGTTTACGAGACAGATGTGAGGCAAGATATTAAAAAATATATAACAACGTGGCGAACTTTAATCCGAAAAAAAGAAATGAACAAATTTCGTCGACTTTTCCAACGTTTAGAATCAAATACTTCCAGATTATTTTAGAAACGATAAACAACTACTTTTCTATAATTCTGACGATTTTTTCACAATTTTGTTAATCGTTTTCTTGTCGAGCTTTCACCACAAGAAGGAAACAACATATAAAAAAATAAGTAAATCAACCAAATATCATATCTATGAAAATATCTATAATGCAAAAACTTTTTTTTAAATAAATGGACAAATTCTCTCAAATTTTATCGACTTTTCCAATGTTTAGAACCATTTTTTCAAATAATTTTAGAAATGATAAACCGACAATTTTGTTACAATTTTTTGCGATCTTTTCGACATTTTACTCATTTTCTTCAGATTTTCGCCACAGGAAAAAAAAATTAAAATAAAATAAAATAAAAACACAAAAATATAATATACAAAAAAATCAATAAGAAAATAAAAAAGCGAAAAACAAAAACATATCGCAATCTATATTTAAAAACAACAGAAAACCAAAAAAGAAATGAGCAAATTCATCGCCTTTTCCAACGCTTTGTTAATTTCTTTCTCTATGGTACTTCTTCCGCTCGTTTTTATATTACACCATAGGAAAAGGGATTCAAATATAAATCTATGAAAAGTAATTGTGAATTTCCTTTCCATCAAAATTTCTGTAACTCGGTCGATGTTCTTGTAAATTTTCTTTTCGTCGGAAGTTCTCCAATTTTTGCTTTTAATGAGCGATGTAGAAAAGGTTAATATTCATAGGAAACACGTTTAGAGCGAGAATTATGACATATATATATAAAAATGACGACCAAAGAGGCACCGACAGATGTTTTTATAATTTCGTCGATGTTCTCAACATTTTTTCGCCACTTTTTTGTATTTATACAGAATCACAAAGAAAAAATCAATATCTAGATGTATAAAACGAGTTTGTAAGCGACAAAGAAAAATGCAACAGATTTTTTCCATATCGCCTGAGGCAACGTCCTCAGGCCTTCGACGACCATCAAACTCTATATTCAACGACGACAAATAAATTATTTTAAATAAAAAGATGTTTTTCACTCCCCATTTATTTTACACAGTAAACTAAATTTTCATCATCACCCCCAAGTCTGCGCAATTGCAGCAGTCACACTGTTCACTGAGATAGGAGGGTTGAAGGCGTTTCCCGTTGACCCCAGAATTGAATTGAAGTTCCATGACCTAACGTCTATGAAATGGAAAATAGCAATGAACAGTCCACAGTTAGTTTTGGAGCTTGTTGAGTACTTTCCAATTACTCTATCCAATAAATCTATACTGGCCATGTTGCTACTGTAGTTTTTTACTACCTACGCCAGATCGTTTGATTTGAATAGACGATAAATGCTGTTTGTTCTAACGTCATATATTCAGTTTCTGGTTAAGAGTCATTATTGATGGTAGCAAGTGGACCAGTCTAGTATCAATCGACTTCACTAAAATCATTTCTGAATCGAGTCTATCCAAGTGTACAGAGCATCCCTTGCCAGATCTTTTCATGTGGTTATCGGACGCTAAATTCGCGTTTTTGTAAGTAAATTGAAACACGGTGTGGGTTGAAACAATCGAATTGCAAAAATGTTCTTGAATCAAGTATCATCATCTGTCGTAAATATCGAGGATATGGAAGAAAAAAGATATCTAACGAGTCTACATTGACGAGAAACGTCAAATTTCTAACCTCAATTTTTCAATTGTTCATATTTTTGTAAATTATGTTCGGGACGGCTTGAAGCACTACCTATAGAAAAAATTTCATAGAATTCTCCATGTTGAATTTTTAATTGTACCCGAAAAATGAACCTGTCGTTTTGGAGGAGAATGCAGAAATATAGAAAGAAAACCAACAAGGGCGAGATCCTAAGATGAAAATGCGATAAAGGATATCATGAAAGGCGTAGAAACCTGTCGGATAATTGCGAAGGATAATGATATGAATTATGTCACTCTTTCGTGTTATGTCAAAAACGGCCTGAACCCATTATTGCTTGGCGTGGTTTGAAGCAGATAGGGAGAATGACTTCAGCAGAAAGACCAACAGTCGTTACAATAGTCGCAGCAGTTTCAGCAAGCGGAAATAGTATGCCCCCATTCCTTGTTTTCCCCAGAGTCAATTTAAAGGGTTGCTTTCTGAATAGTGCTCCAATAAACAGCAGTGGTGATGCAAATTAATCTGGTTGAATGAAAGAAGAAAACTTCGTCAAGTTCATTTCGTGAAGTATGCAAAATCATCCAAAGAAAGACCCGTCCTCTTATTACTTGACAATCATGATTCGCATTTCTCCATCGAAGCTTTAGATTATTTCAAAGAAAACGGAGTCACCATACAAGGGAATTTCTTCGAACCATATCTTCAAGAATACTTCTTCCCTGCAACGTATGAGGAGTAACTATTTCTTCCTTCTCAAATTTTTGAAGGTATGGATTTGAGTATCACAGATAAGGTTGAAAGCAAATGACTTTTATTAAATTCTACATTCTCAGTTGAAGCTTTAGATTATTTTAAAGAAAACGGAATCACGCTACTTTCATTTTCTCCCCATTGCAGCAATAAACTCTAGTCCTTCGAACGCAATGTATATGGACCGTTCAAGAAATTGACCAATAGCACTTGTCACTAGTGGATGCCAAACAATCCAGGCAAAAAAATGTTCATTTACAACAGCCCAAATATCGTCCCTTTGTCATACCATCTCATACGCACTTTTCCTTGAAAAGGTATCATCGGTTCATCGATAGAGACGGCAGCAGTTATTTTGTTTGTCAAATATGCTTTCTGAATCCTGATCTTCCAAAATCGATCTAAGCGTCTAGCTTCTTCAGACGCAGCAATATCATTTACCACCTTTATGCAAGCTTTTAGTTGAAACTGCAGATTTGGCGAAATATTATCAGTTACCAAAGGTACTCTCGATTTTCTATACCAAAATGTTTATATTCCAGGTAGGACGTAAGTTCCAATAAGTATCGGATACGCAAAGAACTTGCAAGCGCAGTAGTTTGCGATGACTTGCAAGTAACAGGGGCTTCCTCTATATTAGAAAAAAAGTGTAATTTACTCAAAACAATCACCATCAAGATATCTGTGAAAATAATCGAATGGTTCCAAAAGCAAAACAGTGTTGGCATTGGAATGTCTTATTTCTATTGTAATAAGTTGGGGCGGTACGAAATAGTTTTTGTTAATTACCACTTCCTTTTTCACTAGGAACAAAATTACTTAGATATAGATCATCTTGGGATGAATATCCCTCATTCAGGCCATTCTCAAACGTATAGCATTCAAGATTTTAAAGATCATCTCATATATCCTCAAAATCCTTTTTCATCTAAAAGTAATTTTTCGCCAATGCCTGGATTATCTAGATCAACGTTGCTCGTCAGTTCGTCTAGTGCTTACTGAGTCAAAGGTCCTACACCAAATATAGAACCAGAAATTAATTATAACATGAAAATCGAAATGCAAATAGACAATGTTTATACGTCAGTGAGAACTTGCGCCATACGACTACATATACTGTGAAAAAGTTGCGAGTGCAGTTTCCAATTCACACTGAAAAGTGTATTCTATTTGATACTATCGGTAAAACCGCTTAAAACAGCCGCACGCCTCCAACACGCGTTTAAACAATTATTTGATTTGGGGTATCATGTATGTGTGATATTTTGGATTCAAAGAGTAAGTGATAACTAAAGGTTCGTATCCGATCATCATATGCAAGAAATTATTTGTAATTGAATGTCTGCAGTTTTTTAACGCTATAAATTTTTAAACATTTTATTCTCGTTCCAAACTTATCAATTCCTTGTTTACCCGGTTAAGTAAATTATATCAGCCGGGGTCACACACATCAATTAAGGATGGTCTACAGGATGACCTTGATCTACGAACTCGAGAGAATCGCTGTAAGTTAATTAGTGGGGATCAAAGCCCCAATCACGTTGACGATAACAATTGTCACTACATCACAATATTGAGTTTGGAAATATAATTAAGGGTATCTTAATCGCAATTATTACTACTTGTAGAGCAGACATAGTAATGCGAATTACGTAAACATGTTTTATTGATTTCGCTTCGTTAAATTAACAAGACTTTTCGTTAATTTTTGCGATTTGCACTAGTTGTTTTCTAATGTATTTAACTTTGTGGTATCTAATATATAGAGCTGATCCAGAGAGTAAGTACCGCCTGGGTATTGAAAACAGATTAGTAATTTGTTTTCATTTGTATTTTATTACACACCTTAAACTACTTTGTCATATCTTGGCACTAATTTGCACACACGCTTGATATATGCTTAACACTGGTACGGCACTGGAAAACCGTTTTACCAATTTCCTCCATATAACATGTTAACTACATGCTGTGCATCTTGTAGCCGAAACTCTTAGCGTTCCTCTGCAGTTGACGCATTACTCAATAAAACACACACTTCTGAAATTTCCTAAGCGAATTCAGAAATTTTAGTTGTGTCCAGGAATTCCGATACCACCACTGCTTGTTATAATAAGATGGGGAGCTTGACGCAGTTTATTACCACAAGCATTTCAACGAAGTGAAGAAGGCAATTTAAACTTTACACTTTAAATGCGCCACATTACGCAGTTATCTCCTATTGCATTGTGACTTTACAGGACACTTACTTGTCATGGGAACAATTAATGATATTTATACAAACACTCAAAGCCATTAAGTTCTACTTTGCTGAAATATTCTGATTATATCAAACTTCCTAGGATGTGTCCGAGTAATATTGATCCATATTTAGAATTTGCAAATCTTATCTCGATTGTTGCCGAACATTTTCTTTCTACATACGAAGGCATTTTTAGTGATAAACGCCGAAAATTAGCAGAACGACCATAGGAAGTTGGTTGATGCTGCAATTTTACAACAGTAGTTGTCGCTTTTTGTAATGTCACTAAATTTCCGGTAAAAATAAATATTCTACACTTTGCCTATTTAGAGTCTTCACGTATATCATCAATTTTTGTCAATAGACTCTCTGTCTATGGAGTCTCTGTGAGACAAGCTCAAATCGTGCCTCTTTCTTCACCGGCAGCACTTCAGAAAGATAGTCAAATTAATACATTGTCTTTACTTCTACGACAAAAAAAATAACGTAGTTAAAAATTTAAAATAGACAAAATTTATATATTTGTGTCTGTAAAAGTTATCATAATTTAGTAGTACAAGCACACGCCCACATTTGTTCCATTCTGTAGCGCTCATATATTCATGATGTGTTAACTAACTCTTGAGGAAAAACTTGTTTAAAAGAAGCGGATTAAAAATAAAAACAACAGAAATTGATGGAAAGGGCGAATATTATTTTGTAAAGGTTTAGAAGCAATTCTGTAAGCAAAAGAGAAGATAGTAAAATAATTGACAAAAGAACAAGCGGGTGAAGAAATGTGAACATTCTAAACGAACAAAAAGAGAACAGAACAGATTTCAGACAAAACAACTCTTTTACCTAGGACAAAAACAAGTAAACGGCAAAATAGAGACAACAAGAAGGGCAACATAGTGCCTGAACCAGAAAAAGAGAGAGAAACAAACAAAAGCAGATTAACTCTAGAAAAAGCTCAACCTATTCTTTGCAAAGAAGAAAGCAGTGGAAGAAATATGAAGAGGTAGTCAACAGATTCAAATATTATAGGTAATGGAGATGAACAGAACAAATAGACGAAGAAATGAGAATATTCTAAGCAACACACACAGGGTAAAGTAAAATCACAACAGAACAAATCATCCATATTGGGTGAAAATCTAAAGGATGACAAAACAAAGTAATATGTTAACGAAGGTTTCATAGACGTGAATATGGGAAAACTTAGAGGTGAATTACGATTTAAATGAAGAACTCTGCCTACAGTAAGTAAAGTCTAAGGCAGTGGAAGGAGTAAAAAAATGCAGAAAAAAAGGAATGGGTAATGAACGTAGAATATGATAAGGCAAAGAAGGATACTAGAAGAAGAAAGCAATATTTTGGACATGAAAGAAAAATAATAAATAAAATGAAATATAAAAGTGTGCAATGGTGTACTGACAAGGGGAATCATAAGTTTCAAAGGAAATTGATGAAACGAAATGTTTAAAAAATTTGAATAATAGAGCTGCAGGTAGTCTAATTCCGTAGTAAGGAAAGATGAAAACAATGACAGAAATACCCATTCGAAACTAATAGAAACACATTTATTTCTAAATAAATGTATACTTACGTGGTTGGAATTCTCAGTGGATCGGTTTTGTAGCTGATGTTGGCACAGTTTCGATCTAATTTTAATTGGTCCTTATCTATGTCTATAGTTTCAGATTTATCTGTGATATCCAAAGTTAGCTTAAATCGCACCTCCTCCAGGCTATTTAATTTTTCCCATGCTGATTGACAACGATCCATTAGGAGCTTCTTAACGCTTTCGAAAACACACAATTCCTAAAATTTACATACATTTTTATAATACATATGTGCATATTCTTCTAAGATCAGTCCTTTTTCTGGCGTATCATACCGATCATAAAAGAGATTTCCACCATTTCACAAGCTGCTATCCGCGAATCCGGCTTTCAAGAATTGAAACATTCACCCCTAGTGATTATAATTTATTTTTAACTTAAAGAAAGATTTCAGGGGAAATCGTTCTAAGGACGATAGTGAGTTGGAAGCAGCTGCAATGGAACCTTTTAAAAGGAAAAACTTTAGATTGTTTTTACAAGAGTATAGAATTATTAATTGATCGTTGTAGGAAATGTATTGAAATTAAGAGAGATTATATTAAAAAATAAAAATTGTTATGTTTTACCAATTTTATTTTTCTATACGCTACCTCGTATGTGCTGGATGCATTACCAATTGTATGGTACAGAGCTATCCATACAATTCAGTATCACTTAGACTCCAAATTAAGAAATAGAACTGTTAAAACTCATTTAAAAAGTATTATCGTACAAAATACAACGAGAATATAAAGTTCGAATAAACGCTAAAATATCTACCTTCTTTAATTCCGTATCCCCTTCATCGTACGTCAGTTCAGCACCTTGCCTGCAATCCCTGATGGAAATACATTCCGAAACGACACCGATAGGTATCGCGAGGGCATCGAGCTCCTTTTCAGTAGAGAATTTCTCCTCGCGCAAGTTATTCATCTCTCTGTTAACCCGATCAAGGCACGCTTGGAGCGTGTTCTTCCATCTGCTGACTTCGGTAATTCGATCCCCTAAGCGAGCGTTGTTGTGATACGTTTGCCAATCAGTCAAGATCCTGGTTTCATTTCTCAATTGGCGAGCTTGGTGTCGTAGGTTGAACGCGTCATTCCGTCGGGTGTCGTTAGTTTGCTGATTTTCCCATTGTTTTGCGTACCAGTCCGCCAATCCTATGTGAGGAATGGGCTTCTCGAACGTTACGACCGACGATTGCATTTCTGTGTCAACAAATATAAAATATAAGAAGATATATATATATATATATATATATATATATATATATATATAGGGATATATAGGAATAATCTGAAATTACTGAGAATAAAAGAACACGGTTAATATTTTCTAGTATTTTATTTTAAAAATGCTCAAAGTGATTCCCTTCAGCAATGACACACTTGACTATTCTTTCTTTTCATTGTTTAAAGGGTCCCAATCAATCTTCTTTCGGAATACCTTCAAAATAAGCGTGAACTGCAGCATTAATCTCTTCTTCAGACGAAAATTTTCTACCTCTCATATTTCAAAACCCAAAAAATTGCCAAAAGTCACACATTGCTAAATCAGGTGAGTACGGCGGATGTTCTATTACTTTTATATTTTTTCAGCCAAAACTGGAGAATTGAAATTGCCGTATGGGATTGTTATGGTGGAGCATAATTGCCTTGTCTGGAACTCCACTGAACACTTTAGGCAAACACTTTTCAGTGTGTCACTTAGCAGTAGCTATCTTTTGTCCATCTAGCTTAATTGCATTTACTAAGCCCCTACTTCTGAAGAGTACTGCATATATAACCTTTTTCATAGCTCGCTGCTTCTTAGTGATTGTAGAAGTTTCATCTTTGTGAATCCGTACACGACTCTCTTGGTGGGTACGAAGGTCAAAAAAGGAAATATAAGTTTTGTCACCTGTCACTATTTTGGAAAAAAATTGGTGCCCGCCTTTATTTAATAAATTTAAAGGTTCATGGCAAATTGTTACACGCTCTGATTTTTGGAAGCCAGAAAGATGATGCGACTAACCACTTTTTTAAATGCAAGTGATCGTATATGATTGTTTTAACTGCTGAAGATCCAATCTTGAGTTGATGCCCTTACCGCATAAGTGGCTTTATTGTCCCGTTCATTTATTTTTTAACAGCTGCAATGTTTCTGTCGTTAACAGCGGTAGGAGGACGCCCTGCTCCTTTTTGAAACTGAATAGATTTTTTTCGCCTTCCAGTTCCTTATACAATCGGTAAATTATAGCCAACGAAGGTGCTTGTTCATTAAAAACTGAATCTAAATTCTCTTTGTGCTCATAAGCGCCTAAACGTCTTTTGACATCATAGTAAATTATAATTCGAAAGTTCTCTCTGATTAATTCTAATTTAATTTTCTTTTTAAAAATAGATAGCTGAGTTATAACGAACGTAACAACTAAACGTCAAATGCCAGATAAAAAGTTGTTCAAAATAAACACTGTGTGATTGTTTTTCACAGTCTACTAGATTTTCTTATTTTCAATAAATTCAGCTTATCCCTCGTATACTATGGAAAAATAAATTAGGTAAATTAGCAGTGTATAGCGGGTGTGAAGGCCTGTGAGGACATTGTTTATAGCCTTGATTATAACTTCACATTGTATTATAAGTAGTGAGGTAAACAAACCTTATTTAATGTGAATAATGCTTATAAATCTTAATAAAATTTCCTAATCCTACATTAACAGTAAATATTTTAGTTATTGCCGCCTATTCATGTTGCGATTCACTCTTCCACAAATGTGCCCCTCCTTGAGCCATATGCATTTCGGTCTGCTTCTTGCTACTCTACTCTCTCTTACTGTCCCATGTTGCATCTATTACAATTAAGCGGCACATTCGATTGTACCATTCATGTTATTGTCGGTCTCTGACATACATCTAACCAGCGACAACAATGCATCTTGCATCGATTTCCTCCCTCCTTTTACCTCATACAATATTATTAATGAATTGACGCATCTCTTGTGAAAAGCCCGGGTCGCTTCTCCAACTTATAAATCTCATTAAAACATTAAAACGTTTATACGTAATAAGACAAAATTTGTAAGGGAAAATAGTTTTCATCACAGGAGAGGCGAAAGGAATTTTAAAGTTGCAGAAGAAAAATATTTTCAAATGCATATAGAGTAAAACAGACGCGTATGTTCACTGCCTATACAAAGAAATGTAAACACTAGTAAAATTAGGTCAATATGTTAAGCAAGGTCAAATAGATGTTCGGGTACGACGTGTACACTCATTAACTTACTTTTACCTCATACAATCTCATAAATAAATTTGACGTATTAGTTATAAAATATCCTGTATACATAGTAATTTATCCGGGACGAATAGAGACCGTTGGTCGCGCATTATGAGTAAGGTTTAATAAAAGAGTGGATGACGTGTCATCATTTAGTAGTCTAAACCGGTCTTTGTCTTCACTTACGTGCAGGGCGCGACGTTAAAATTCGGAGAAGTAAGGGTGTCAGTCCGGTTTACACAACTTAATTATAACACGTCATCAACTCTTTTATTCAACTCATTCAAGTTCAATTATGAGGGAACGTTTGCAGACAATTCGCTAAAATAATGGTGACTTGTTCAACATCGAACATGTTAGTTTATAATGTACTATAAACAATTTTGATGAATGAGATAGGTGCTACTGTTGTCTTTTTCTGATCATACGGGCTGTAATAATAATAATAATAATAATAATAATAATAATAATAATAATAATAATAATAATAATATATCTTTATTGTCCAACAGAGATTTCCATTAAGAGGACAATATTAACAAAATAATATAGTGCAGTGCTTACAATAATTATACAATATACTATAAAAGGTAATAAACTTAAGGCGCAGTAATTAACAACTGATTAGGTGAAGAGGATACAGGGTGTGGAAAGGGTTAGGTGAACTCGGTTATTGCAGAGGTGCAAAAAAGATCCCGCACAATTCTATTTGCGTTCCTGGCCATGTGGTTGATAGGTGCTTTAACGAAGACATTTGTTCTGGCTCTGGCCACTAAAAACGTATCGTTAGATCTAGTCCCGTATTTAGGTACAATAATGTTTACGGCAGAGAGTAAATTCAGAGCATCGATGTTATTGTTTACTAGTTTGATGAAGTTTGCACTAGTAATCACTCTACGATCCGAAAGTGATGTGAATTGATGTTCTGACAATAATTCAGTATAATCGATACCCCTGACTGGATAGTTACCTGTTGATCTGTACGTTAAGTATTTTAGGAATCTTTTCTGTACCTTCTCTATACATATAGTCTGGTAGACATAGACATAGAGGGGATACCAAATAATTGAGGCATATTCCAACTTGGGCCGAACTAATGTGGAGTAAAGCTTCTTTAATGTCGCAACATTAACAAATTTTCTGCAAGATCGTATTACAAAATTTAGTGTACGTGAAGCAGAGCTGCAGATAGCAGTTATATGATTGGTAAACTGCAGTCGATGATCAAATAAAACTCCTAGATCTTTGATCTGTGTCTGCCTGGGGATGTCAAAATGGTCTAAAGAATAGCAATATATTATTGGATCTTTCTTGGTTGTGTAAGTGACAACCGCGCACTTATTTAAGCTAATGTTAATGTTATTGTTGTTGCACCAGGAGTAAATAGTATCTAAGTCTCTTTGCAGAGCTTCACTATCAGAAGACGAGGATATCTTACTAAAAATCTTTAAGTCATTTGCATAAGCAAGGACGCCACATCTAAGCAAGGATAGGAGATCATTTATGTAAACATTAAACATAAGTGGCCCAAGATTTAACCCCTGTGGAATTCCCGAGGAAGCGGTAATGGTAGAGGAGTAGAAGCCATTATAATAAACGTAACACGTGCGGTTGTTGAGATATGAAGCCATTAAGTTTATTGCAGTTGAAGTAAAGCCAAATGAGCTCAATTTGGACAGTAAAATGTTATGGTCCAAGGTATCAAAGGTAGGGTGTGCTATTGTATTTATTAACAAGAATCCTAACCGAAGGGGAAATTGTTAACTTTTTTAGTAGTATTACATACACTTTTTCAATAATAGAATAAACAAGACAGTGATGTATTAAAACAAAAATTATGATTGTTAGATATATTTTATTCCCTCCACAGAATTACGATTTACAAATTACGAACAATTTGAGGTGTATTTATGACGTTAAATGCTTTTGCTGGTAAGTACTCATTTAAGAAGCAAAAGAATTATAATCATATTTGATTTGTAACTGCCAAGATAAATCTTTTCTTGTTTTACATGGGATTTTAAGGAAAGACATTTTTCGCTCACTTCGGTTTATACGGTTGTGATCGAGCTAGTGAAACATGTAACACGGATTTTATTATAAAATAATTGTGTGGTGAGAAGTTTACCAATGTGATATAGTGTCAGTAAATTACACCATAGTCCTTGCAATCACCTTCATTGTTTTACATATGAAACCAAAACTGTATAGGTATATTACTTTCATTTGGAAAATAATTTCACATATATTTCTTCAAATAATTATAATATATTCTGTTAGTTTTAAAGTTTATTTAAACACAATCTGATTAATATTTTATGCATGAAGCGATTCACAAATTGCCTATCTTACAAGAAATACCTTGATTTAGAAATTATTTATGTGAATAAAAAACAGAACATCCACATAAAGGTAGGCGTCCACCTATCCGCATCGTACGTATCGGACGCATCGCATCAAACGGATCGTAGTATTCTTTACATAGGAAGCCGTAGAAGTGCGTCCACCTATCCACATCGTACGGATCGCACGGATCTACCCGTCGGCAATGCCGACGCCGTTGCTCCGAGAGGCAACTTTTGCGATGCGTGCCGATGATTCACTACGAAAGTCCGATAGTTGCGTTGGCAAATCCAATCGCCGCCGATACTGTGAATGAATTGGAAAAAATAATCCGTTTGATGCGATGCGTCCGATACGTACGATGCGGATAGGTGGACGCCTACCTCAAACGGATTATTTCTTTCCAATGCGTTCACAGTATCGACAGCTATTGGATTTGCCGATGCAACTATCGGACTTTCGTAGTAAGTCATCGGCACGCATCGCAAAAGTTGCCTCTCGGAGCAACGGCGTCGGCGTTGCCGACGGGTAGATCCGTGCGATCCGTACGATGCGGATAGGTGGACGCACTTCTATGGCTTCCTATGTAAAGAATACTACGATCCGTTTGATGCGATGCGTCCGATACGTACGATGCGGATAGGTGGACGCACTTCTATGGCTTCCTATGTAAAGAATACTACGATCCGTTTGATGCGATGCGTCCGATACGTACGATGCGGATAGGTGGACGCCTACCTTTACTGTGAACGCATTGGAAAAAATAATCCGTTTGATGCGATGCGTCCGATACGTACGATGCGGATACGTGGACGCCTAGCTTAAGTCTAACACCATCAACTCGAGGTTAGTTTGAAAGGGTAGCAAGATGCTTAAAATTCTAAGTGGGAGCACCAAGATTTGTTGGGCACCTTGATATACTTTCCATACCGGAGTCGAGGACAATGAAATAGTTGACAAGGTAGCAAAGCAGAAATCACCATCCGTTGCGTCGTGGGACCTGAACCTCTTTGTGGACTAGGAAAGTAATTCCTTCGGAAATAAGCTAGAGAGGGAGAGACATCTGAACCGCCAAATATGTTGCTAAAACTTTTCAGGACCGAAGTAAGCATCAGCAAGTATCAGTAAGCAAGTAAGTATCCTCTGGAACTGTGATCGGAGAAGATCAAAAGCCCGTATTAGTTTTATTTTAAGTTATATATTGATAACAATGAAACTAGAAATAAATAAAAATAAAAAAAAATAATCTGTTCGGCGGTTTCCGTCAAAGATTATCCACTTATATTTTAGTGACCTTAAGCAGTACATATGCCACGTACTGTATACATACATATGTAGCAGCATAATAATTATTTGATATGGTATATCAACATTTCTGAGAATGCAGATTTGATAACGCTGACGATTTATTTTTGTTCTAAATTAAATTGTAATACTTGTGTTTCATTTCAAATTACAACTTCTAAAAGATTGCTTCATAAGACGAAAAGAGGGCTTTCGTGTTTGACATATGATTTTTACGCATTATTCTGTGGATATACCAAAAGATTATCGTTGCTATTTAGAATATATCAACAATAAATTTACAATATTATCAAAACGAACCCACGTGATAATTTGCTTGACATTCATAACAACGTTTAAACCAAAATATTGCTGATCTTAGTTACTTATCGTAATTTGTACATGTCCCATACTTGCTTACTCCTTATCGTTGTACGTTGAATAATTTTCTTTTTCTAATTCACAGCAGTAGATTACAGTTATTCATGTACCCGAATGATGATGGAAATAATGATAAACTTAGAAATTACCGCATGCCATTCGGAAGGAAGTGATTTTGAGGGAGGCTTTTCAAAGGTAATTTTCTATAAAATTGTTGTAAATTTAATGAATATTAACGATGGGGATGACATACGATTCAATTTAAAATCAAAAATTCCTTTTCGAACTTTTCAACAATTTCGGTTGAAGGAAGAGATAAAATTTCATATTCACTCGAAGCAAGCGCATTAATATCTGCTAAATGTCGTCAATAAAACATATATGTACATAAATAGAGGGGATTGCATGGACTGTGGTGTAATTTACTGACACAAATATCATATCGGTAAACTCCTCACCACACAATTGTTGATAATAAAATAGGTGACACGTGTTTCGCTAGCTAGAGGCAAGCATCTTCAACAACCGTATAAACCAAAGTGACGTCACTTCCGTTTATACGGTTGTTGAAGATGGTTGCCTCGAGCTAGCGAAACACGTGCCACCGATTTTATTATAAACAATTGTGTGGTGAGGAGTTTACCGATGTGATATTTGTGTCAATATATGCACATACATTACAGGAAATTTTTGCTTCAAAATTAAGCTTAGCTATTACTATTCATCCCGTACTTAAAAGATAAAAAGATAAAAATAATTTTGCAAGTGATTGACTTATTAGTGGCAAAAACGGATAATGAATGAGAATTTAATACGGTACTTATTTATCTTCAATATTTTGTCTTCTAGCTAACACGAGTTTTGTTCCAATAAGAGTACCATACAACTTCATTTCATTATTTCAAAACGATTTGTACCTGATATAAACCTCAACCCTCACTTGGGATATTTATTGATATCTTCTTTGGCTTTGTTAACCACAATATCTTCCTTCACAAATTGAGTAAGTATGACGTACGGGGAGCTATGAACCAGTATTTTCAACAATATTCTGTTACAGTTCTAAATTTAATTCTGGCTTTAACCAAATTAGGCCTAAATTTCCAAATTCCCATTTACAATTTATCGATCACCGTATGTTTCTTGTTGCACCTTAATGATTATTTTTCCCTTTTACCATCGACCATAGTAGATTATCGGTCATTTTCCACCACCATAAGAATTAAGGTGAAACTGGTTGAGTTTTTCGATTCAATTCGAAGTTTCACTTCAGTAGGGTGTTCTATAACATACCCCAATTTTTTTCCTATACGTTTCACTTCATAAATTCTTGTAAATTTTTCTTCAGACATTATACCACCACTATTGTTTGTTCCTTGTACTTTCTAGTTTGCTGACTTTGATCCTGTTGCTTGTAAGTCTCATTTCTGATCTAATCCATTCGGGTTTCACCTATTCTTCTTAGAAACCTCGATTATGCTCCATTAATTTGGTTTTTATCCTCTTAAAAAAGGGGGCATTCCGTTTTAAATGGCATAAATGTAATTCAGACTATTTATTTTTAACGTTAAGAGCGGTTCATAAACATTTACCAAAAAGTGTGGGAGTTCCAGATATGATAAGATGAATGTGGTTATTTGCACGTATAGTAGGCAAGAATAATTGGTTACTTACTGTATTTAATCGACTAAATTAGTGATTAAATGTCATGAAGAATGTTCCACTTTGGTTGTATATACCTTTGATTATAATATCTGATGCAATGGTATGGATGTAACAAAAGCATAAGTTAAGATGTATTTTGTATACTGCTAACAAGTCGACATATCAAAGTTATCACTGATTTTAAGGCAATGAGGTAAAAGTTTTGACATAAGCCGAAGAAACAGTGGATGTATTTAAAAATGGAATAAACAATCTAATCCAAGACGATTTAAAAAAACGTTTTTGGCACTTGTACCACGAATGCCAACATATATCAACTGTAAAGGAGAAAACTAAAAAGTTATAACTAAATGTTTTTTGTTAATATATGTATATAATATAACAATTGTGTGGTGACGAGTTTACCGATGTGATATTTGTGTCAGTAAATTACACCACAGTCCTTGCAATCACCTTTATTAATATATTATGTATAATTTCACTAGGCTGAACGGAAAGAACTGTCTATTGCATATAGTTAAATGTAGTACATAGGTCACTTTTCGCTTTCTTCTTCACACTTTTTAATCGTAATTACAAAACAATGCTGCCTCCTTTTCCATTAAACATACCTACAAAATCGTTATGTGTTATGTTCGTTTGAGGTGATATGTATTTCGACGAAGCAAAATAACGAGCTTTACGAGATTATCCATACGAAACACCAAAGGAATTCAGTTTTCGTATTGAAAGTGAATGGCAGATAACCATGAAATTTCGGGTAGGTTTATATGTATTGTATTCGCTTGACCTCTGTTATCAAAAGCTACGTATAAATTAGATAATCTGCAACAAATTTCTAGATAGAAAATTGTGAATTTCTTTTGTTTCCAATAAAGAATGCAATGTATAGACATTTATAACGAAATCGTGTTTGTGACAACTTTTGCATTTTAAAAATAAGAAAGCCGGAAAATATCTTTCATATGGATCGATTATCCTAGTTAATCGAAGAAGTAATGTTTGCTGAAACGATTGTTTAATATTTCATAACAGAAAAAAAGCGCAAACATGTTAATTTATCAGCGTGCGTACATATATTGCATTTTATAATGGTGCGACCGCAATCTATGTAATCTGAATAAAAGAATTACGTGATTATATGGTATTTCCTGTAGTAGATAAACCTTTTAGTTCATTCATTATTCTCTTCATGGCTTAAGAATGTTTTAAGAATGAATGTTCGACCAGATCAAGTACTGACATGTTTTAATTATAGACGTTCTGTCAAAAGTATGTAATCTCGATAAGAAATTACGAAATCTTTACGTTTTGCGATTATATTGGATTTCCCGTAGTAGATGAACCACTTAATTCATTCATTATTTTCTTAATTGCTTATGAATATTTTAAGAATGAATGTTCGAGCAGATCGGGTACTGACCTGTTTTAATTATAGGCGTTTTACCAAAACTAGTAGAACGATACATAGGAAACTCCTACAATGTTTACATTTTGACTAAGACCTTGTATCTGGTTTTGGTGATGTTTGGATATACATAATGTAATTACTTCAATTTCTTCAATTTTACAAGTAAAATCTTAAAGGTTCCATTTTTCCCTTCCTTCCAAATCAATTTTATTTATCAAAATAAAGACCGCATATTTTGTTTACCTATAGTGGACACGTACAACCACAACTTGTGTAAAGGATGTAGAAATAAATTTACAGGTCTTAAATATAACAAGTTTTTCAAACAACTATTGTTCTACTTGCAGTTCAGTAACTAACGGCGCTTTTGTATGATGGTAGACAAAGTGGCTAGTGTTGCTATCTCGAAAACTAACAACGTCATCGATATTATCTTGCGAAGGCTGCAAATCAGTTACTAACTCTAGGAACTCTGGGCTCTTTATTCCTTCATGAAGGCGGCTACATCTTGCCGCATTGATTTAGATGCTGGTTGATGGCGCATGGATCCTTATGACATTTCTAGAGTGTGGCTGACCAATGTTCAATATGGACAAACTCCTCCGGAGATCAATCAGTGGAACATTGTTTCAATTCGTGTCGAGTGCTTCAGCGACCCGACGAAACACCAAGATAGGAAAAGGACGCTTAGGATCCAGCTCCAAAGTTCGCGTGTTATAAGATGGGACGGTGATGTTAAGGTCACTTTGAATCCCATCACTGAAAAGGTACTGCGACAATAACGCGAAGAGTTCGGTTTTGTAAAGCCGACAAGGAGGAAATATGGACCTTGGTTGTGGTGATTCACGCCAGCACAGTGTACGATAGAATCAGATGGAACGTGAAAATGGACCTCCAGCAGAGGACTGTGCCACCAACCTTCAAAGTATCAGGAACGGGGTCATGTGATTTAGATTCGTTAATCTTGAGTCCCCACATATGTGGTAAGGGATTCGAATAGGGCGTTGATTACCCCCTGTAGTTGTTCGATGACCAACGCCTCGGAAGATATTATCTTATGACATGTTAATTCAGAGATTTTCATTCAACATTTCGACGAAACTTTCGGTTGATGCACTATATGTTAACATGTTTATAGGTCAAATATTGGGTCCGTTTCTAAGGAGTACATGTGTACATGTATGTAATTGGGTTTCTTAAAACAATTGCATTATTAACAAGTGTGCCGCATTTTAAGAAATTGAACCGGTTAAATGATTCAACATGCCCCCCGTGCCTTGTACGGAATTTCGTTCGACATTAGGTTCCTGTTTTCAGTGATTCAGAGGAACATGGATGGTGACATTTCCGACCTCTCTCTGACACATGCAAATTAATTACGATGGGAAATGACGTTATTGTTATTCTAAATAATAGTAAGTACTTGTTGTACGACACTACTAACAATAAGCGTCCTTATTAAGAGATTCGAATCTACTATGGTTATCAACTATTTTTAGATACGGTACTAAACATTTGAATTTTACTGTGGATGCAATATTTACAGACGTATGTATATGTAAATAAAAACTCATCATTGTAAGTTTGTACATATGTATGTATGTACATACCGTTAGTTAGAAGTATAGAGACGGCGATTTATTGTAGTCAATATTTATTTTAGGAAACTATATACAAAAGTTTTTATGAAATTCCTGTCTACATTCCAGTATCATTGCATTTTTTTCTTCAATTGTTTTTGAGTTACGCCTGTCCGCGTAATTTTTGTAATAGGAACTTGTTAATTTTACTCTGTCATTCGATAGAGACGCTTTTTTCTCTTTATAATAGTGTTTTTCTTTTTTTCTTAAATTTATTTAATAACATTTTTACAAGAAAACGTCTGTTCAAGTATTTAATAAATGCTAGACCTACATCTGAGATAGACAAAATTATTTGTAATAAAGTTATCAGCTACAATCTTATCATTAAAAACAAATTAATAACTAAGTAAATTAAATTAAGTGTTCAAATTGTCATCCAACCATCCCCAATCGATGTACAAAACTCCGAAGAGAATTCTCTAAAGGTTCACGGGGAATTTCTTGTAATCATAAGTACATATTTCAATTCTTTCATGTTAATACTAACAGCAATAAATTGTATAATTGTATTTAACGTAAACAAAATACTCTGTTACGCGGATGACGCAATGATGACAGCCCATGATGAGGATAGTTTACAAAGACTAGGTCACAGGTTCAACACAAAGGCGAAGGAATTTAATATGATAATATCAACTAAGAAAACCCAAACAGTTGTAATTAGTAAGGAACCAACTAGATGCAAATTACAAAATTGATGGCGTCAGTATTGAGCAAGTAATGGATGTAAAGTACCTGGGTGTTACACTGTCCAGTTATGGAGATGTAGAAAAAGAAGTCAGAGACCAAGTTGGCAGGATACCTCAATGACACAATATGAAGAAACCGACACATCGACATTGACACGAAAACAAGAACTTATAAAGCCACTATAAGACCAGTACAGTACCAGTATGACGTACACTTCAGAAACCAGATCCGATACCGCCAAAACACATAGGCTACTAGAAACGGCAGGGATAAGAATATTGAGAAGAATTACGGGAAATACACTTAGAGATAGAATAAGGAGTGAAGAAATCAGAAGAAGATGTAACATACAGGGAATAAATAAGTGGACTCCTAACCGCAAAAAAGGGTGGAACGATCACATTAGCGGAATGGAGGATACTAGACTGTTCAAGATAGCAAGAGACAAATTACCAAACAAGAGAGGAAATATATATATTCTATAGAGGCATCAAATCACCGATGAACAAGCAAATTGCTTATAATGACGAAGAAGAAGAAGAAGAAGCTGTAAACAATAACCACTGATAAAATTAGCTGGCTGGAGGCTATCAAAGATGTGCCTACTATTAGTAAATATTGAACCGGCGTTTTAAAAATCCGAATTACCAGGACGATGCAAGAAATTCCCAGGGACCTGAATTCTCTTCGGGGTTTTGTAAATCGATTGGGTCATTGTCAAATTACAAATGGAGGACAATTTGAATACTTAATTTAATTTACTTAGATATTAATTTGTTTTTAATGATACGATTGTAACCGATAACTTTACTGCAAATAATTTTGTCTATCTCAGATGTAGACCTAACATTTATGAAATACTTGAACAGATGTTTTCTTGTAAAAATTTTAAATAAATTTTAACAAAGAGAAAAAAATCTCTATTGAATGGTAGAGTAAAATTAACAAGTTTCCATTTAAAAAAATGACGCGGACAGGCGTAATTCAAAAACAATTGAAGAAAAATTGAAGTATTTAAAAATGTAGATATAAATTTCAGGTATTGAACATAATTTTCTAAAATGAATATTAACGACAATAAATCTCCATACTTTTAACTAACCCTGTAGGTGTGTGTAGTGTGTGTACATTGTATGTGCAAATATATTTTCGTTGCAAACGAACGTTTAATAATGAGAACATTTGATACGGTCTTGGAGATGTCAACAGTCTCAGGTTTTATTTTGGCGATGTATTTATTTTAAACGAATGTACAGCACAAAGTTCGAGTACAACAGGCGCCAATTTCATCACTTCTTTTGAATTGTCACCGTCCACTTACAAGTAACATTACATTACAAAGTCCCCTTATCAAAACGATCCGAATAGTTTTTTAAAGTATATTCTTCCATATTTCGAATGCAATAGGACTTACCTTAAAATTCCTGTAGGTAAATAGTAATTTGGCAAATAACGTGAATGTCACGATAAAACTTCAAACACAACAAATCTATTGATAAAACTAGATTGAGGGAAGGTGTTACCATGACTATCGATTAGGGAGCCATATGGAAGATTCAAATCAACATGTAATAGTATAGTAATGATTTAGAAATAAGGTTTACTGTAGGTCAACGTGTCATTGTAGATTTTCAATGAACAATAATGTTAATTTTTTCTATTTTAGCAGAAGTACTGGTTGTACAACGTTAGGACTTAAACTGAAAGATGGAAAAACTATTGGGGATTGCAGCCAAGCATGAGTTGAAATAAAAGTCAATCTTTCAGTAACTCTAATTGTAAGCTTTCGAATTCATTCAATCCTTCATCGGAGAGTTATACACGAGAGCTGAGAAAACAGCTTGTCAGCAACTAAATAGAATGATGTCAAGATCACACTACATCGCAATATATTTAAAATTTAAAGTAAAAATTTAGGTTAAAATTTAAAGTGTTTTTGAAATTTACATGTAATGAAACAAAATTGAATAAAAACTTGTTCATTACACATACTACTCGGGAAGTTAATTTCTAGGTTAGTCCAAGTTTTGCACATGGTGACCATGTGGACGTCGAGGAATATGTGAGGAAAATGGTCGAAAGAAATATGAATCAGCAAAATTAAAAAAGCGAACAAACGAAAGTAGAAATGTAAAGAATGTAGATTTTTGGAGGCAGTATTTATTCGTCATATAATCACATGTGGTAACTTGGCGATCACGATTAAGATGACGAATCAACAATAATTGCAAATTAAATTGGGCAATAAAACCGTCACGAAAACTATAAATCTTAGTTGAAAAAGTTTGCTGTGATTTAGTTAGGAATTGGATAACTAAATAATGACTTTTTTGCCGTTCGTCATCTTGCTTGATTTTCAGTTGTATAGTATACTTGTATTTATGTAGTTTGGTAGCACATCATAATAATTCGTATGCAATACATTTGTATGTACTTTACTGAGGACGAGTCGACCACATGTGTGCTCTTAGAAATTGGCACCATTTTCTTTCATTGTCTCGTGTTTGTGTTTCATCTTCTTTTATGGTTTTCTGTATAATGATTAGAGTTGGCTAACACAGGGCGAATACATACGCATTACAAAAGGGGACCAGCTGCGGGCTTGTCTTAAATTATTGTAACTTACTTACGTATTCGCACAAATATGTACATATGCAGGTTGTTTACTTTCACCGAAGATTTAATTGCGAAAAACGAAAACCATTGCCTAATAGTAATAAATATGAAATGAAATTCGTTACCTGTCATGAAGTAGTGTGAATAAGCAATATCCAGACCTGTTGCAAAATTGGAAAATCCTCTATGGTCAATTCTGATGAAATGTCGCGTTTATCACTAAAAATGTATGTGGAACAAAATCTTTGGCATCAATCGAGGCAAAATTTGATAAGTTTGAAGAGAATAAGGATCTTTCCGTACAAACAAACGAATTTTTTCGGCTATTGGTTGGGCTGTAGAATCAATTTCTTTAATAGCATTCATATGTTGTGGTTTTAAAGCTAAAGCTACGTTTTGTCGAAATACTTGGTATGATATAAAACTACATTAAGTTACATTTGAGATCTCATTATAAAAGGTTGTGATGGTATCAGAATTCCTGGACCAAAACATTTACAAATTTCCGAATTTGCTTAGGAGGTTTCGGTAAAACTTTTCTTGATTTATTGATCAATGGGTCAACAAATGGATAATACTGTCTAGCAGCTTCAGCTATAAGCATGCTGTAAACATGTTATATGGAGGAGTTTAGTACTACGTACTATTGCGGCAACAAAAATCGGACACTTAAGATAATGTAGTTTAAATCTGGCTTTTGCCTTGTCACATGTCACAAGATTTGTCCGGATTTTTGTTGCCGCAATAGTACTTGTGTGGGTTCCACCACAGATTTTTTCAGGTTATGAAATGGGACGGTATTATTTGTGCATAAAGTTTTATAATTCTAGTGCAGCATAAGAAGTACGGCACAGAAGGTCCATTTGTTTTCAATATTCGTATTAAAATATGAAGCGCGTTACTTTTGTGACTCTGTTATTTTATCCACCGTGAATAGCGGCGTATTATTTTTCCGGTTCAAATTTTAAATTTTTATGCGCGGAAAATTATATTTTAAACCGCATGGGGTGGTAACTTCCAAGTAGTTATGTATGTCTTCCAAAACACATTAAAATGTTCGTTGTCAACTACGTGTTGTTCAATAAAAAGATGAAATCGTATAAAAGCTTCGAATACTACAAGTTGCCTTCGTTCCTTTATCTACGCATTGCACTGTTTACATGCGAATATCATACACTTACATGATTATTGCACAGTTCCACATTGCCAAAAAATTAAAGTACACGCCATTTCCTCTACACTCCAACTCCAGAAGCCGTGCGATAGATTTATGTAAATGCGCAATAAAGTGGGCAAGCGGTAAGTTTACGAAGTGCGACATACAGAACGGGAACCGACGTACCGACAGCATATGTGTTTCGCCCCTCCACTCTAAGCCCGTACGGACGAGTCACAGATGGGATTAAACCGATTTTGACCAACGCTAATAATGATATTAATTGTCCTGATTTATTATTGCAAGCTAATTTTCTGTTACTTCAAGTCTTCATTTATGCACGCTCTTATTTGCCATTTACAAAAATTATTAGGGAAGTTTTCTTTATACATTCGTAATGTGTGTATAAATCTGTTTCATTTCTCCTCTAATGAATTCGAAATTACGGCTACGAATTCCACGCCATTTTATAAATATATATATATATATGTATATATAATAAATTGCAAGGTTACAACCAACAAAAAATACTAAATTTCACTTTTAATGAGGCATGTAAAACCGACTACGATTTATCGTAAATTACATCTATGTATCTAGAATTCTTCTAGTAATCGTACAAAACTTTAAAGAGTGTGAATGTGTGATATAGCATATGGATACACTCTATTTCGTTAAAGTATTAAAATTGAAAGCATTGTAGTGTTACGATCATCATAACTCAAAGGCTCAAAATGCACTTTAACCTTTTACATGTAATGTTTATGTAGATAAAATGTTACGACGGTTATTTTTATGTACACATCAAAAGGTTAAAGAATAAACTTCGAAGAATAAATCACCTAGTAAAATTTTTCATTAAAAAACGACAAAAAATTAGTTACCTATTTTATTTGCAGATATTTCTGGGATTCAGTTTCCATTGTACATGTCCAGTTGTCTTTTAATGCTTAGATACTGGAATCAGTTTCTAGGAGGCAGGAACAGGAGAGAACATTAACATGAAAATGGGAAGTTATGCTGTGTTCCAGGCCGAGATTACTGTTGTAATCACATGTGCATAAATCATGATATATGTAGATTTGCGGGTAAAGTCTGTATTATTACGAACAACCAGGCAGCTATCAAACCAATTCGGAAGGAAACGAAGTGGCGCATGTCCTGGTAAGGGAGGGGATAAAGAGATAATTTGTGCGGCCTGAGCCTACATATGAAATTCCTTATCTAACCGTAAGGACTGGGATTAGGATCTTGCTGAAGGAACAGCACGAAAAACATTGTACTTGGTCATTGTAAGACTTTCGGCGGAGAAAGCACGATAATTACTATGAATGAGCAGGAACCGAATGGCGAAGGTAGTAGGACTATTGGCAGGACACTATCGAATTAACAAACATCTCCCCAGCATAGGAATAATGAAAGATCTTTTCTATTATGAGGAAGAGAAAAGTAATAAAGTAATGTAATGAGTAGTGCTAGACTGAAACACTTTGGGTTTCAGTTCCTGCAGACAAAAGAGGTGAGAACGGTTTCGGTTACCAAGGTGGTTGGTTTCATTGGGAAGATCGACCTGGTGAAGTAGTTATTTTCAGTGAGATAATAAGCCAATTATCTTCAGTGTGGTGGGAATTGAACCAGCAAAGCTACGAAGCACGTACGCAAATAATTTAGTTTCGTCTATTCGGTTACCACAACCTCAAATGAACCCGGTTATAACTAATACCCCTTTCACGAAGCTAGTAAACTCTCCTGATCAGGTTCAGAATGAAAGATATCGCACATTAATATCTACAGTGATAACTTGTGTATCATCTGTTGGGTATAAATTAGGAAATCTAATCGAATTTGTCGATCTTCTTTCGCAGTTGCGTTTTATGTAGTGAATATAATGAAATTTCCAATTCAAGGCTATAAGGTACTTCCTTCCAAGAACGCTTAAACTTAAAATTTTTTGTTTTTGTTTATTAGTAACAAAACTATTTTGACAGCTCTGTTTTGGCACTAGTATAGTATAAGAACTAGTATAGTAGGTTTGAAGGTTCAAAATTTTGAATACAATGTCTTCGATACGATAGTTATGACTTATCGGAAAGCTTCTTTAAAAATCAATTGTTTGCTGTTAAATATAACCTAAATTAAGGAATACGTAGAAAAAAGACCGTGGGCTGACTTTTATTCTTTGGGCATAGAAAGAGCAACGATAACAAAGGAATTTACAACAATGCTCTGAGATAAGCCTTAACTATCGTATCGAATATATGGTATTCAATATTTAAAACCTGCAAACCTGCAAAGTTGCGAACATGCTGGTTACTTACTATTGATAAATGGTTAATCCGGTCCGAATTTTTAAAATTGTAAAAATACTATTTTTTATCGTACCGCATACATCTTTTAAGTCCCGTGAAGTTGGCAACCTAATTTATAAAAATATAATAATTCATTGGAGTTCCTGGTAGATATGAAAAACTTCTAGAATATCTAGAATATCTTGCAAAATTTTTCGCAGAAATGGGGATTTTGCAAAAATGCTTAACTTTGAAACTCGCAGAAACAGTTCTATTCGCTAATCTCAATAGCACCCTAAAAGTTTTATCCACGACCTCTACATCCCTTTTTTGTACAAAGCCATACTTTGAAAGATATTTGCGGGAACTACGATCAGAACTGTAGCGGGACCTTTTTCTCATCTAGAACTATGGGTACCACACTGTTGCAAATATCTTTCAAATTAAGGTTTTGATAAAAAGTTTTGTAGGGGTCTTCGATAGAACTCTTAGGGTGCTATTCAGATTCGCGAATGGAACTGTTTTTGCGATTTTCAAAATTAACAATTTCTTGCAAAATCGCAATTTTTGCAGAAATTTTCGTAAGATTGGTCAAGAACTCTAGAACTATAATCGAAGTGAAGAAATATATCTGAATCGTATGTTTCTTATTTCGAAAATGGTTGCTACGTTGATTTTCGGTATTTTCCATTTTCTTTCGTGCAATTTTGCAGAACTCTTGAAATCTTCTCTAGAACTATTTCATATTTACCAGGAATTCCCATGAATTATTATATTTTCACAACTTCGGTTGCCAACTTTACGGGACTCCTCTTTTAGAGCTAAGATTTTTGTTTAATTTTTATAGATTCAACTTTAAGGCGGGAAAGTAGTTTAGACGGGTCAAAAAATCGACTTGTTTTTTATTTCATAAATTGTTAGTAAAACTATTCAAGAATATGTTGCCAAAATTTCAAAGCAAAATTCTGCAATTTGCACTCTGTCCCATTACACCCCGACGTTCAAAAGGAAATTCTTCTAATATACGAAGATTTATCGAGAGATGATTTACTGACGAGATGTTTAGGCGGTCATACGCAGAACGCTAATGAAAGTTTCAATTCGACCGTTTGGCGATTGGCTCCAAAGCACCTACATGCTGGCCTGAAAACAGTAGAGGTTGGAGCATTATTGGCTACTGTGTTATTTAATGAAGGAAATTGAACCCTTCTAATGCTGATGAACGAATTAGAACTCGTAGTTGGCCCGCAGAGCTTTATTATTTTGCCGGGAATATGGATCAGCAGCGCGTGAAAAGACAGAACAGGCGCAGGAAGCACGGAAAACTCGTCAACAGGAAATGCAAGCTCGAAATGATGCGTTTGAAGAAGAAGAGGGGTTGCTATATGGTGCTGCAATAGCTGATTAACCGGTGAGCAGTTTACATAATTAATTACTGCCTTCAATTTCTCGTTTTCGCCACATTTTTTTCAAACGCGTTTTTCTCGAAACCACTTTTTTCTGGTGGGCATTCTGGCTCAAAAAGTTATTGACCAATCATTCTGAAAATTTGTGTGAATATTCTTTATTCAATTCTAATCTATATGAACCTCTGGGATGATATATATATATAAATATATTTTTTTAATGTAAAAAGGTGAAAAAACATGGTATAAAAACATGACATTGTGTTCAAACACCTCAAAAACATGCAATTTTTAACTTTCTTGGCCACCATTAGGTTCATATTCTTAGGAAATATGTTGTTAACGAAGAAAAAAATTGTAATGATTATAGATAAACATTGTGACTTCAGGAATGCCCACCAGCAAAAAGCTCGGATGGCGATCGTACATGGACAGCAGCTTCTAAATCCACCATTTCCGGCGGAAATGACTTGAAAAAATTACAAAGTGTACTTCCAAACATGAATAAAATATCCTCCAAGTTTAAACAAATTCTGATTATTCCTTCCCTGTTCCCGAAAAACACCAAAACTTCGGCCTCCTAAACTGGTTTCCCGCCTTAAATGATCTTGAAAATAGGTACCTACCTTTAATCTTAAGTGAAACGATTATTACTGGGAGGAGTGTGTGAGGGAAATAAGCATATGAATGCTGTAACTTTTTTGATTGATAGAGTTATGGAAAATGGAAACTCTTTTATCTACTTGGAAGTATTTTTTCGCTTTATCTTTACATCGTTTCATATGATTTCCATGTTAAAGGTAAATAATATGCCTTGTTTGGTGATAATAGTACTTTTCTGCCTTTTTAGTGTTACAAAACAGGAACCTTTTAATTTATAACTTATATTCTCTTACTGTAAAAGTGTGCACTTATTATATTGAATTGTGAAACTAAAAGATGACGGGTGTACTCATTAAAACATACTTTCATTACTCGAATTCGTTGAAATGTTATTTACTTAAATGGAGATTGCTAACTACTAGTACCAATAATATCCTGGTCATAAAACATTGCCATTTTCTAAGAGAAACAATGAATATGCTTATGTTAAGGTTACGCAAAATCTGATGAGTGGAGTGGGCGCTTGTAATATACATAGGAACTTGGATAATTGTAGTGGTTTCTTTTTCACTTTGAGAGATTTGAAAAGTTCCAGATAGTGTCTATCTAATTATAACTTTTTGTGACGTAAGCGGTAACGCATCGACATGAAAAAGCAAGCAATCATCTTGGTTCTGGACGAGGTTATTTCAAAATTAATCTTGGGTAAATAGAAAATTTCGTAGTGTATTGATTAGTGTTTGGTGTCTGCAGCGCATAAATCAATATTTCGTCATGACCTTTCGATATTTTCCAAGTAATTAGAATGACTGTATTCATTGACTTCTAGGATGTTAGAGCGCATATAGGAAGTTTAAGTATTGTCATTGTTCGTGTCTCATCTTTACGCAAAATTTTATACCTTTTAACAATGTTTCTAACAATCAATTAAGGTTTAAATACTGATGAGATAATAATAAGTGAAGGATTCTTCACAGCAGAAATCATGGAATTAAACAGGAAACATTATCAAGCTATGATTATTTTAAACTCCAAACGTGACCCAAGTCCTAAATAAGATTTTGGGATATCATCGATTGTTTGGGGGCAAGTCGTATTCCTTTGCTATCATAAAACGGTCGGTGGTACAATAAATTTAAACGTGATGGAGGTTTCCTAAGTGACAGTATTCGAGCTTTTGAGCTAAAAGCGATCACTACCGAAACAATTTGCACAAGCACTTGAGCGTATGTTTGTCCATGTTGGATTCCGTACAATTTAATACCCATTCAAAAGAAAAACGGTTCAGATCTACATCAGATCGCTTTGACAGTAAGCGGCCTTATCTGGTGTACAACATCCTTACAAATAACATTGCTATAATCTAGAAAAGGTACTACAATTGACGGTTTGGGTTTTTGAGAGTGGGTCGACTTCAACAAAGATTATTCAGAAAAAGCCGAAACAAAAAGGTGATTGCCACATTTTTTTCCATCACTGAGCACGTTTGGTTCATTATTTTGAAACGTTCAGGCTCACGCAGCTGCTCCGAAGACAAAGTGTATTTGTCATTCACCATATATGTAGTTCAGATTGGGCGCCTAATGATTTATTTATATTTCCACATGTAAAGTATAATTTAAGGGATTTACGTTTTACATCGGCTGAAGAAGCGATGGTTGATGAAGGTTGGAAAACAAGTTTTGGAGATTGGTTTCCATGGATGCAAAGCTGCATTGACTGTAAAAGGGAATACTTTGGAAAGTTATATATACATATTCAGTAGGCCATTCTACCCTTTCGGGTGTAGGAACGTTTATCTTATTTATTCTTTCACGAACTCTTTCGAAGTCTTTTGATCCTTGGCCAAACTAGTTACCTCCTCCCTTCTGATGCCTCTATTTTCCAGGATTACACTGACAGTGTCGTCCCACGTCTTCTTTGGTCCCTCTTCGTGTACTTCCTTTACTTGCGCCGTTTTATCCATTCTTTGAACGTGTCCCCTCCATCCCAATTGTCCTTCTTCTATGTACTCTTCCATATTCCCAACTTCCGACTTTTCTCTTATTTTTTCACTTCTGACTTCAGGCAGGGTTACTTTGCACGTTCTTCTTAGGTATTTCATTTCTAGCGCTCTTATGTCTCTCATTCATTATCCACGTTTCACTTCCAAATGTTGATACTGCTCTGCATATCGCTTTGTATACTTTCATCGTTGTACTTTGTTTTATTTCTTTTGTTCTTGCTATGTATTTATTCGGCGAATAAAATAGTTTGTGTTACCAATTCTGTTATCTATCCATTCCTCTTGGTGTTCTGAGTCTTTTACGGACACTCTCAAGTAATCTTGATATTCATTTCTTTGTACCGACATTGTCATCACTTTAGTGTTATTTGCATTCATTTTCATGCCATGTTATCTTAGTACCTCATTCCACACAAATAATTGTTCTTGTAGGTGTTGTCGGTTTGCCAATATTGCAATGTCATGGAAAATTGTAGGTAAATGTATTTTGTCTATATATATGTACTTTACTAACAATAAACAATGCGGAAAGAGAATAGCCTTCGTATATCATACATTCTTTGGGGATTGTTATATGATCTAATTCTCGCGAAATTACAACTGTTGGCCGTTGAAGATTCTTCAGTTTTCTCCTAGAAGGTAAGCTTTTCAGGACATACACTAATATTTTATTTATTTATTTCAATTCTTAGTTGTTAGACGTTACAAGGTTTCCTTCTATCAAACAGATTGTTCAGGAAACCTTTCAAATGTCTGTAGAGATTAGGTATCGTTAATCTAATTTCCTCAATTTTTGAAATTTCCATTTGAGCAGTTGAACCTTTGAAGAAGGTGTTAGTTTTTTACTGTGGGATAAATTTTCGAAGAAATATGTACATGACATATGCTTTAGAAAATAGCTTTAGCCTTATTTTTGGTCATTGTACGGCTTATAGAAAATTTCAATTCAATTTTAAAGACGATCAAACCGATTAAAATTGTAACATTGTCTGAAAATATATAAACATATTTGTCGGTAACCAAATATCAAAGTCTATTTCTTTCTTTCCAGTTCCAAACATGTCCTTGTAATCAAAACATTCAAACGGGCAATTAAAATACTCCTTCGGCATTAAAACACTTGGATTTACGTTGTTCGATAAACATGTCTGTGTTTAAAATTAGAATTCAACTTAAGCTACAATGTGTCAAGGTTAAGGCGAACAAACTCTGACGTCGAAACGACTTAAATTAATTATGCATTTGTAGTACTAGATTTATGTCTTTACGCGACGTCATCGTCGAGTCTTCGCTTGTGGTAATGATGTAAGAGGTAAAGAGTAATCTTGCGTTATTTTATTGCCGATTACGTTGCAAGCGTTAAGCGGATGTCGTGTAAAATTGGTTTAATGATTACATTATCGATAACGCTTGTCGTTATTGGCGCGACTCGATTAAGTGGTCGTAAATGCATGCTAATCAGAGCATTTGATAAGTTCGAGTATCGCGAGAAACTTATTGCATGTGTAATTAATTAATTGGAACTCATAACTCATAGCAGTCAGCAGTATTGAGGAATATTTTAATTAGTGTCTTACCTCCAATTAGAAGTTATGGAAATTAAGATAATCTTGCGCAATATTTCAATTAACAGAAAATATGCCGTTTCTATTAGACTTACTTTAAAATGCACATAAAATTTGTATTGTAGTGGTACATATACAATTTAATTCAGGGTAACAATATGAAATGAATGAGGTAATCTATTTTTGATTATCAAATTCCCAAAGCCTTGAACGACTCAACAATTGCCCATGATGATTTTAAAGGCTCATATATCTTCCAACCATCGCGATGAATTTGAAGTTACTATTCGTAGTATTAGTTTGACTACCGCTGACTCTAACTGTCCTAACAACTTTGCAGATTTTTCATTTAATTCTCAGTTAAACTTGGCAATTAAATTTTACCGTATTTTCTTCTATTTAGATCCAAGTTATCTACAATTTTTTTAGAAGTTCTCAAAACTTTCAAACATCTCTGAATTCCAATATATAAATATAGCTAAAATACAATTTATCTCGTTCTAGGTTAAATAATACGAATCCGTTCTAAAATTGTTAATTAGTTACCGGGTAATTTGTATAAAAATATATGCAGAAATACAGACCACAGCATAAAACCTCAAAAACGTAAACGACGGCCAACTAATTCATTGTAAGAAGCTTCCTTATCGTAATTTCAAAGAATATCTGGTATATCGTACTATGACCGAATGCGAAGATTTGAATGATAGTTTTCCCGACATGCTAACCGTTCATTCCTGAATCGGGATAACGAAACCGGACTTTGATAAGGAAACCACTAAATATGTAGAATCCTAGAACGGAAACAGCTGTTCTTTATAAATAGAGAGACGCACATGTTAATTCTTCTATTTCGGGAAGTACTCAATGATTCTGATTGGAATTCTTGTACAGAATGAGACATACATACATATATGGAAGTTCAAAGTTCTATGACATAGGATGACTATATAAATGGTTTGTTCTACATTATATAATCATAAATGTATTTTCTATGTTTACTTATCGTTCAGGTATTAATAAGTATTCGTAATACCATGGAGGAATTTTATTTGCCTGAATTGATTGGGTAAGATGTCATTAAATTTTTTGATCCAAGTTTGATAAGTTGTCCCAAGGACATTGCAACATAAAAAGTGAAATATTCTCTTAAAGCAATGTGAAGTCTTAGTTCCAATTGTAGTATCTTAATATCTTTAGAGTTGGTGTGATACGGGACTAATACGTGGGCGTAACAAAAGAGAGCAACCCTCGGTTTGTATTGCTAATGTTAAATTATGATAACTTTTACTCGCCTAAATATGTACATTATTTACGTTCAACGGAAATTTAATAGCATTACAGAAAGCAACAATTATAACTTAATAGTAGTAATTAACAAGCGCTAAGACGTTATATTCTATGGGCGCAATGTCTCCATACGTAGAAAAAGAATGTTTGGCACCAATCGAGGTAAGATTTGCAAATTTGAAGTATGAATCAATGGAAACATAGAGAGTTTAACGTAATCAGGATTTTTCCGCAAAGCCAAGTCTAATTTTTCAGTTACTTGTTGGCCTGTGGAATCAATTAATTGATTCAACGTAGCTTCGATCGTTGGCATAAATGTTATTAATTGTTCCAACTTCAAAGAGGTGTCCTGCAAACTCTTACTTCAATTTTCACTTTATTTTAATGCTTATTATAATATAAAACATTACCTGAAGTAGTGCGAACATACAATCTGCAGATCTGTTGTAAAATGGGGAAATTTATTACTACAAATGTCTATATTCAGAACAAAATCCTCAGCATCAATCGAGGTAAGGTTGGATAAGTTTGAAGTAATAAGAACCTTCCCGTAAAAGCGAACGCAATTTTTCAGCTACCGGTTGGCCTGCAGAATCAATTACTTCATTTAACCTGGCGATTCTAGCGTTTGTATAAATGTTATTGAGTGTGTCAATGAGGAACAAGTGTTATGCAAATTCTTAAGGTATTTGGACATAGCTGCGGAATGTTGTGCAATAAGTACAGCGGTTACAACTTGGGAATTCTTAAACTGTTATTGACTTTCTTTAATCGCATTCATATCTTGTGGGTTTAAAGCTAAAGTTACGTCTTGTCGAAATGCTTGGAATGATATAAAACTGCATTAAGCTACATTTGTCATCCCATTATAAAAGATTGTGTTGGTATCGGAATTCCAGATCAGAATTTGTAAAATGTCCAACTTCGCTTAAGAGATTTCAGGACAACCTTTACTGTTCCATTGATTAATCCTTCAACCCTTCAACTGCTAAGTAACACTGTTTAGCACTGTCAGCTACACGATGCACAGCATGTAGTAAACATGTTATATGGAGGAGATAAGTGAAATGTATTTTCAGTGCCCTACCGGCGTCTAGCATTTATGAAGCTCCATCCGTCATTAACATAAGTCTTGCCTGGGTTCCACTGCAAATTTTTGCAGCGTAGCTATGAAATTGGACGCTCAGTTTCGTGTAGTAATTTTGGTGATTCTAGAGCTGCATAAGAGGTATGGCACAAGTTTAATTCTTATACATACAAAAGTGTTTCGGTTTTTCTTGCAGATTGAGTGAATATTTTACTGTAAGCATTGATTCACTGCATATACAAATTCATGATCACCAGTAATAGAATTCAATCCAATCACGGATTCATGCACATCGGTTTTTTAATGTACGCAAATTTTATGCTTATTGCGTTAGTATCAGATGCGTAGATAATTTCGTATTGAGGTAAAAGCATATTAATTTCACAATCGCAAAATTATGTTAGAAAGGCGAGCTTCTGACGTAAGTACTGAAGTGGACACGAATGTATGACGTTTGTTCTTGGTTTCACAACTTCTGCTTACATCATTCAAGAGAAACCGTTATAAAAAAACTAATGACAATGTATCTCCGTCTAGATTTTAATGATTGAATATATAAAAATTGGATAGAGGTAATTACGTACGCCCATTTTATACATAGGTGAAATGACCTAGACGAGGTACAGTTTTTGTTATAGAAATCCCAGACGTAGGTACATGTTAGAATCACATTCAATTAATACTTAATATTAATATAATTAATATAAAATAGAAATTGTTTTTCTCGCACTGTACTTCATAGTAATTGTATTTTTATTCTGATTTATTATATGTACAAAAGTTAGATAGTAGTTAGTACATTCATATTTAATTTTTGTATTATGTCAGATTAGGTTTATTATTTAATAGTTCTTTCCCGTTTTTTCTGTATTAGTTATAGCTCAAAATTATGCGAAAATGTAGAGGAACGGCGGGTACAGTGGGCCAATTTTTTCGTTTAAATTTTTTTTTCCGGAAACTAATGCATGAAGAAAATTTAGTGATAGTTGGTATAAATTTATCACTTTTACGGTTAGAAAAATACTTTTTTCATTTAAAAAATAACGCTCAGATATTTCTCGAGATTTAAAAAATGTGTAAATTGGCCCACTGTACCCGCATAGTCGGGTACAGTGGGCCGACTATGCGGGTACAGTGGGCTATGAGAAAAATCGCTTTCTGACATATTTTAATTAGTGTAATTGTAATAAAATTCTTCCTTCAAGCAAATAAATTTTATCATGGACAGGTATTTGAAGATTTTGCTTCCAGGATTTCTTTTTCGAGAAACGGAGAGGAAAAATTTGGACGAGCAAACAGATTTTTTATTTTTATTGTGTATTTTTATTTTTAATTTTCAGTGGGTGTTTTTTCAAAGTTTTGATTCCTTGTTTTACACGTTTCAGTGCGTCTTTCACTTTACGAGTGTTAAATCTTCGGTTTTTTTTGTCCTGTCTTTGCTTTTTCCTATTGGCCGTTTCTTCTTTCTTGTTCTGACGTTCTGTTATTTCCGAACAAATGGAGCTTTTCGTAGGAGAGTTCGTCAGAATCATACTCTTTTTCTTCCTTCTTCCGACTGATTTTTTTGGAGGTGCTTTTGGTGGCGGTCGAATCTCCGAAGGCATCACTATCCTTTTATTCAGAGAGCTCGCCGATTTCCACTGATTTAACCTGCATGAAAATCGGTCCCTGCTGAATTTCGATGTCCATTTCCAAAGTGGAATCATTGTGATCGGTATTGTCGGCTGGTGGACGATCAGTCACTGATGAGCTGTGGAACTCTGTTTCGCTGAACGCGTTTTGGTTCAGAGGGTAAATACGACTGACTTTGAATCCCTTCTTGATGTTGCAAGGTGTGAAAGCTACTCCCAACAGGTGCGCGATTTTGTAGATCGTGATAGTTTTCCCTGGATTGGTCACCATCCAGTCGTTGCAAGCCTGGTTGGAAAACGCTTTCAGAGATTTGAAAACAGTTCTGTCCAAGGGCTGCGTCTTGTGCGAGGTATGAGGAGGCAGTGTTAACAGAATAATGCCGTTCTCTTTGCAGACATTCAGAACAGGAATCGAGATGTGCGACTCATGATTACCTAATATCAAGAGGACATTTTTCTCTGTGGTAGCTCGGACATGGCTCTGAAAATGTTGCATGGCGGCATAGAAAATCTCATCGTTCATCCATCCGCTTTGGTTGCAATTTCCTTTGGAGCCTATAGGAGCGCCGTCCATTATATCATCGCGAAAATTTTGTTCTTGGGAAAGCCAAGTATGGAGGGATGGAATTTTCAGTAGCAGAAATAATGCAAGATGCCGTTACTAGCTGGCCTCGTTCTCCCGATGTCATTTGACCCACTTGTTTTTCCCCTTTTTGAGCAAGAATTTTTGGGGGAACGTGGACCGTGGTGAGCCTAGTTTCGTCGAGGTTAAAAATTGACACAGGAGATAAATTGTCATCGAGTTGTTTGAAGCTTTCCTCCAAATTGTTGAAAAAGAGATTGAAGGAGTTTCTGTTGAAACTCGTGCTCCGTGACATGCTCGTCCCTTGCGGTTTTCGGGTAAAAATAGTCGGGTTTCGCTTCTTGAATCCGCGTCTTTCCCAGCCCGTTTTTTCGTTGTCCAGGACGCGGAGCATATAATGCCATTCCTTACGGCAAACTCGTAGGCCAGTTCCATAAACTGAACTTGCGTGAGCCCATAGTGTATTTTGGAAGCTCGAATCACGTACTCTTCGAGAACCTTTTCTTGCTCGGTAGTAAAGATTTTACGATTATCCCAACGAGGTTCATACGCTATCTGAGATATGTTCTTGTCATATACCTTACGATATTTCCACACATACATATCTCTGTAAGGTAGCGCTCTTGACACCCCAGGTCTTAGATGCTAGGCGAATGCTGAGTCCTTCATCAACGACGCTCAGAACTGCATTTTTCATAATATCGGGGGCAACTTTGATGAGATGTTTATCGGTGATCTTCTTCCGCACCATTCTGCTTCTAAAATAAGTAATTCAACGTTACGGTGAAATACTACGTCTGAATTCGTTATATTGTTGACAGATTATGCTAACACAACCTACAAATTAAAAAAAAAGCTGAGTCATTTACTCTAATTCCTGATATATTCATTTCTAGAGGTTTTACAATGCGTAATGCGTAATGCAGCTTTGAAAATTCCGAAAAGATTAAATGGTTATTCCGATTCAGCAACAATGAGAAACATTCAATCATTCGCTAACCTCTGCCACTATACAGTATAACGGCGCTGCTGTTGGCCCACTGTACCCGATAATGGATTGGTCCACTGTACCCGCCCCGTACTTTTTAAACTTTATTCTGTTTATTTATTACTGATAATTCAAATCTAAATAGTATGCTACATAAAAATATTCTATTATGTATCAGTAACTTCATAAATAACGATTGCCATTTTTCGGACTTATTGGTCAGATTTTATCGAAAAAGTTGGAAGCATAAAAGAAAACAAAATGACCATCGGAAATCAACATTATTTGTTTTTAGATAACAAAATCACGAAATTCCTATGATATTTGGATAGGGATATCCGCAATACAAAAATACAT
This sequence comes from Chrysina gloriosa, assembly GCA_038088585.1. Taxonomy (NCBI): domain Eukaryota; kingdom Metazoa; phylum Arthropoda; class Insecta; order Coleoptera; family Scarabaeidae; genus Chrysina; species Chrysina gloriosa. Next base: position 92,055,655 of record CM076087.1, on the reverse strand, counting down.
CATCTATTAAAAATAGAAATTTTTCAATAAGTAGTTTTTTGTTTACATTGCCTGGTCCACTGTACTCGCCGTTCCCCTACTAATTACGGCAATTAAATTTACAATTAGAGTATTTGTGCCAAATACACCTGAATTCCTGTAATAAAATAGTCCTTGCAGAAAGCAGAAGACAAAAACTAAAACAAAATCAGTCAAACCGAATTTAATTGAATGGTTTCATATTCTTATTAAAATATTTTTCGACCGGATCTCGATTTCCTACTTTGTTTTTTTCAAGGATACATGCCGTGGACATTATTTTAAAAAGTATTTTACTTCCGTATTTAGCACAACTGTTAATTATTTTACAATAACAAATCTGTACGTAAAACACACATAAAACTACAATAAAAATGTATACGCTTTGCTAACATTCCGATAACAGCTGTACAAATATGGTCGAGAACTTGGCTTGAATATGAAAATTTATCGACCATTGGTGCTGAAGTGTTTGAGGAAATAGCAAGCAAGTAGGTACAAAGTACAATTGGTAGGCACATATGTACGTACGTATTTATATATACACTGAAGATTATCTGAATTCTGCGAAATTAGATGAATCGATGATGATGATTTCCCGGCAATAATATTGATGTAATCGCACATTCTCTTCGTAAAAGTAAACATCTGGGCCGATTTTGTAACTTGTAGGTACCTATACCTATTTGTTGATTTTTATACCTACACTCGGTATTCCGGGGAAACCATTTAGCTAATTATGTCATGAGAATAGGTATAAAATAAGCAGAGTTGAGCACCAACATTTTGTATTCCATTCGTAAGAGCTTTCAGCGTAAGGGAGGATACGCATCGGCTGACCAATTTAATTGTTTCATTTCTCTTCTTTCGTTGTCGATTTTCGTGTTTTGAATACTATGACATTTATAAAATGCATAGAGAGCAGAAAATGTATTTTATAAATTTAGTAAAGTTGCAATCAATAATTTTTGATACAAACTACAACCGGTCAATTTTGTTTGATCAAAATATAGAATTTATTTTTAAGAAATGACAACTCCGCGTGTTACATCTATGTTTGGATACATTAATGCATCATTAAATTTAATATTTTTGTATTATCAGAACTGGTGCGTCGTAGGGCGGTTCACGTGATAAAGAAAATACTCTTAAAAAACAAAATTTTATTACTAACAATGTTTTGTTATTATAAAATTACTATGTTCGTAAAATTTGACAATAGTTATTGTGGAAACAGTGGCAGACAAGATTTCTGGAAATCAATAGTACAGAGGAAAATAGGAAACACTATAGACATACGTTTACAATACCGCAGTATCCAATGTAATTTCCATGGGTTAGTTCAGTATACGGAGATAATTTCGTATTGCATTAGGACGATTCTCCCATACACAACGCAAGAACAGTTCAAGATAGGATAAATATAAAATAATTTAGAAATACTTTCATAGCCTAGATGCATTGGAATCCAATAAAAAAGTGTGAGAATTTTTAAGACTGAAATATGTAGACCCAAATAATTATATTGCCAAAAGTTGTTTGATATATATATATATATATCCGAATGGTATCAGCGTGGAATTGAACTTCCTACACAGAGTTACCAAAAACAATCTTCATCATGGAATTTACTTCGATGAATGAACATCTTTCTGTCATTGTTCTACATTTACATTAAACGTAATAATAAGAAAAAGCAAATTACTTAATCTGGCGTGTAACCTGCTCACCTAGACTTAACTTCTGTAATTCTTCTGATAGTAATTTTTACTACTATTACTACTATTTTCTCTGTCTGAAATTTATGTTACGTATTCTGGCTTATACTCATTCCCAGCAGTTCTTATATTTTCGATCGTTTATTAACTTGACATGTGCAATTAAAAGAAGAGGTACATCTGGGGATTTTGCATCCAATTTCTATCTATTTTTAAAAAGCAGGTGTCCTTTAAAAGGTTGCTTTTTTTATAATACAATGTAGTTTACAGTAAAGTTAGTTAAAAGATGTAATTGTTAGGTTATTGCATCAATATCTACAAGCTCATTAATTATTATTACTTGGCAACGTAATTAGTTTACTATAATTACATAGCGATTACTTCAAAGAGGAACAATAAATCATAGTATCCCATTTACATATGAATAAGTCTTGTGGTTTGATGTTATCTTAATGCAATCAGATAAAAAACACAATCACTGTTTCACGGCTTTATTCCCAGAAGAGTGTGTGTACAAAAAAAAAAGATTAACATGCATACGTAGATATAATCACTTTCCAATCAACATATTTTGAAGGAAATCTCTCCGTTTTTACAATCGAAACTGAACGTATAATCGATTCGACCATGAAAAGTGCGGTTATTTATAAAGTGCACACCTTGTCTCACGTGCATGTCCCATTTAATCCTTTCGTTTACTTGTATCGGCTCTATAGGACCCGTGCTTACCGTATGCTCTTCGTCGAAGACCCAGTCCACCCATAAAACGACACCGTTGCAAATACCATTCCTGTGAAGCATAAGACGAGAATGTTAATAAGCATCGGTTCATCATATGTAATGATACCCTATTACAAATTAGGAAATATTACAAGATAATTAATATGGAATCCAATTATGCGATTATGAGTAAATAGAATAATTAGGAACTGACAAATAACATTTTCTTACGCAAAAATTGAGAACCAAACGTGTTCTTGTTGTGCCTGTCATTGACGCTGCATTATAGATTTCTACCGTCATAAATTCTCTTCATTAACGCATAAAATTTTTACGATGCATTCACTGTACGGGTACTAGTTGGCATTTAATTTAACTAGAAGTGAAATGTGTTTATGCTTTATACAAACTAAGTTGTTTTTAAAATTCTCCATATTAACACCTTGTTTAAAATTTATTTTCAGTTTAACTAATTCGATATTTCCTAATCTACCTAATGATAATACTTTATTGCCAAATAGGGACATTTTAATTTGAGGATGGTATCGGAAACTATAAATAACCATGTAGCTGCAATAAAAAGATATTAGCAAAATCTAGGTCTTTTCACCTTGACCTCCCCGAGAGTCTAATACGTTGTTACTCCTGAAGTTTACTATAAATAACAACTTTAGAGAATTAATGGTTGAGTAAAGCTTCCCAACCAAGGACGAAAGCCGATTTCTAAGTCAACAGCATTTAGGACTTGACACAATTATCAACACATAGGAAAAGTCTCTGAAGTTATCAAAAAGTGGTCGCCCAAAATCAGCGACAACTGACGAGTAATACTTAATGATTCAACAGGAGCTCAAAACATCAACTCTGAAGCATGCTTTAGCATTAAAAGAAAAATACGATTTCATGAATACATTCCTCCGATCTTCGAATTTCCATAGCATTTTTAGAATGCTACAATGAAATTCAGCATTGGCTATGACCATGATTTTCCTCATAGATAGAGTTGACTAACACAGGACGAATCCATGAGCGTTACAAATGGGAGCAACTGAGGATTTATATTACTAGTATTAGATTGGGTAAATTAATTTTTACTAGCATGAATACATATGTAGATTATTTACTTCCCCGGAAATTAAAGGCGTTACAAAAATCAAAAACTATTACCTAATAATAATAAATCGAAGTAAAATTTGCCAATTTTAAACGTGGATCGATGTTATTCAGAAACACAACAGGAAGTTTGACGTAATCAGGATTTTTCCGCAAAACCGAATATAATTTTTCAGCTACTTGTTGACCTGTAGAATCAATTAGTTGATTTAGCGTGCCTTCGAGCATTCCTATAAATGTTATTAATTGTTTCATTGACAAAAAGGTGTCCCGCAAACTCTCGATGCAACCTGAGAATTCTTAAACTGTTCTTAACTTTTTCTATTCAATATTTAAAGTTCAAACTTTGATTTTCACTGTTCAAATGTTTGCTATATATATTATATAAATCGCATCAAGCAACATTTTCCATTTGATGGTATCGGAATTCCTGGACACAATTTGTAAAATTCCCGAATTCGTTTAGGAGATTTTCGAAGAACTTTTGTTTTGATTTATTGATTAATGCGTCAGATGCAGGGTAATGCCGTCTAACAATTTCAGCTACAAGATGCATAGCATCCTGTAAACATATTGTGTGGAGGGGAAAAGGAAAACGCGTTAACGGTTAATGGTTTGGCATATATGATGGATGAAATTCCATCCGTTACTAACGTACGAACCTGCCTTAGTTGCACAGCAAATTTTTGTAAAGCGGCTATGAAATGGCATATTATTGTTTGTGTAGTAACTTTGGTAATACAACTGCTTCATAGGAGGTACGGCGCTAAATGGTACTAATATATGAAGCACGCTATTTTTGCATGCGTTTTTTCATGCATTGTCAACCACAGTATTTTGCTCCTACCATGTTTATACGTGGTAAATGATATTGTAAGATGCTTCGGATTGGAAACTAACAAGTGGTTGTGTATGTCTTCTAAAACACTTTAAAATTTTCGTTGTCAACTACATATGTATTGCGGAATGTTACAAACAAATAAAACTTCGAATACAGTAATCTGCCTTCTTTCTTTTGTTTATGTTTTGCACTGTTGACAAAGACACTTGAGTTACTTGTATGATTATTATAGAGTTCCAGATTACAAAAATACAGTCTGTCCGAGTGTATACATTTCCTCTACATTCCAACTCCGAAAACCATGTCACATACATTTGATAGTGCGCTCTTCGCGCAACATCCTGTTACGATCCTGTTATAGCTAGAATATAAAGCCCCATTCCGAGAGCATAGGTTCTTTGTGGCGCCTGTATTATTTTGGCCAACTCTATTCATAAAAGATTTTTGATTAAATTTCTTTGCGACGATAAATACGAGGGCAATTCGTAAAGTAGGTTCCGTTTGGTTATCAAAAAAGAAAAGAGAAACACCAAACACGAAGAGGTTTTTAAAATGAAGTTAGATTGGAATACGTGCAATGTAAACTAGTGAGCAGGTGCAAGTCAAAACATTTAGTATGAAAATAGTACAGGTACTAATTTCATACAATGATTTTGCACAGAAAAATAGTAGTGTTTTATATTGCACTACAAAATAGTATTCCATTTTTACGTACAATTGAATATGATAATGTGAAACAGGCTTTAAGTAGGCCTACAGTGCGAGTACGCAGTAACAATCTCGTACTAATCTGTACGTGAGATTTGAAGGTAATGGGCACTCAGTTCTGTGATTGTAAATCGCCGATTTTCACGAATTTTCTCTTCGGTATTAAAACAGTCGGTCTTCCACTCCGTTCTTCGACATGCACATTAGTTCGTCCTTCTCGAGATATATATCTTCTAAACACATTGTGACTGATGACATTCTCACTACAAACAGAACAAAGTTCACGAATTGGAACAGCTATTCTAAACGACCAAAATAGCACGAAAGAATGTCCGAGCGATTCCATCACTAGCACTGCCAGATTCACATTGAACCAGACTACACCGCAGCGCTGCGATCGCGCCAATATCACCACTCCTCTGCTCACTAGATCGACGCGGAACTTACTTTACGAATCGTCCTCGTACATCAATCCGTTAGTGATTTTTAATCTAAACAGTCGTGAAAGACGCCCAAATCCTTTGAAAGTCAACCCGCTTTTGGTGTTTATGGCATTTTTTTCTATCTCTGGTCACGGATCAACATATTTATTTAGCGCTAATCTGTGTATAATATTGGTATAAGTATATAAATACATATATTTTTAGAATTTTTCTGTTTAATCTATTTTTAGAACCAGATAAATTATATCTTACTTAAACAGGGGATAACCGCAAAATATTCATTATGTTTTAGAAAAAAGCTATGACGACAAGATCGTTTTGTTATTTTTTATTCTCGCGTACGGTTCGAACTTTGTTTAACTTTGCTGATAAAAAATTGTGAATTGAATGATAAAATTAAACCAATATTTTACTTTTCAGAAGAGTGTGGGGGAAGGCGGGAAGAAGCGTACTGCTACAATCACACTCATCTTTGTTTTTTCTATGAATTGATTGGTTTTATATCTCCGGACATAATTAAGTTTCCCAACAGCGCTTTATGCATTTTTTATTCTTCAGTTCCAAGTCCATTGTCTGCATATCTTTTTTATGTCGTCATTTATTGCTTCAGTATGTATGTACACTACCGTTCATAAGTATTTGGGCACCCATATATTATAATAAAGATTTCTCGAAGTTGTTGTAAATGTCTTTCTGTGAAGAATACTTTTAGTAATGATGCTTTAATGACCTCGGACAAGTTCAGGGTAGATAATCGAAATTGCCCTCAGTTACGTTTCTGCATTCATTGTGAGATATTCTTGTACGACTACTGTTGTTAAGACTGTGAAACATGCCGAAACGAAAAGAGTTAAACATAGAAACGCGTGCTATCAGGCTGGCACAACAAATCGTCAAATTGTGAAACAATAAAAGTTAAATAATACCATCTTAGACTATACTGTCAAGAAATATCGAGAAAATGGCAGTTTTCTGAATAAACCACAAAGTGGGAGAAACCCTGAGCGATAACTTCTGCTGAAGATCGTGCAATAGTGGTAACTAGCAAAAGTAATCGACGGAAAACATCCTCAGAAATCGCTGCTGAAATCAATGCAGGCCGTCGAAAGTCAATAAACGTAATCACAATCAAACGTCCCTTACACAAAGCAGGTTTGCACGGACGAATTGCGATGAAAAAACCGTTATTGCACATATAGAATAAACGGAAACGCCTAAATTGGGCTCGTGAACACCAGCATTGGACAGTTCAACAGTGGAGTAAATTCTTGTGGACCGATGGAGATTTTCGGCTCAAACAGACGTGTTTCTGTGGTGGGGTCACATTGACGAAACACAAGTTTAGATATAATGTGTAATCCTACTGCCAAATATGTAATTAGCTATGTACATATATGTATGTAACTAATAAATATATGTTCACTTCTTCAGTAGTGCTTTTAATCTTTTCTTCTAAATCTATGGGTACCCAAATACTTTTGAACGGTAGTGTACATGCATAAATATATTCATTATTTATAGGTATATTTATTCCGTCGAGCTGTATTTCCACCATTGTTTTTGCATTGTTTGTTGTCGGGTTATTTATTAATATTACATCAGCTGCGTATTTCAGATAGTTTAATCTTCCTTTGTTTACGTAAACTCCTCGATTTTTCCGGTTCTCAAAATATACCACTTTCCATACTGAATGCGAATAATATAGGTGATAATGTTGTCATTTGGTTAGTAATAATAGAAATTGCATGATTTGTGCAATTAAACCTATAGTGAGGTCAATCCGGGAACATACTATGTATATATTGCGAGTTCGGGATGCCATTTATTTTTTACGAGTGATGTCATCATAAATATTTTTAACAACAAATCTGTGTTTAAGTTTTGATTTGATATACTCAGTATTTTCCCACATTACTACATACATACATGTTCCCATAAAAAATAACTAAGAGGTCTAATACGGCGATTTTGCTGATCACTTTTACCGATACATCACACAATGAAGATAATATTCATAATTGCGGATTGAACGAGTAAACCGAAACTGCAAATTGAATGTTTGGTAAATCAAATTCTATGATTATAAAAATAAACTCATCGTGTATGAATGACAACTTATTCTTAATTATTACTGCCCAGAGAATTACTGCTCGTTGATCTTGCGTCTCTTCTATTTCCCATTCTACAGTGCCCTGTTCCCGCTGTGTCCTTTACTGAAGATGATATTTTAGCTGCTGCAATATCTATCCGGACCATCTTCTATACAAAGTATGATAAGGGTTATTTTACTTCATCAGTAGGCCAATGAACTTTGGAAACTGACACAATTTTTTAGATGTATTGTGAAAACTCCTTCATATTTCATTGCCATCTTCATTACTAAATAGTTTTACTATTTGAGTCTAGCTTAGTGCATAATGCAGAAGTTGTTTTGAGAAATTGTGTACTGGTAATTTATCATTAAAAAATTAGCAACCGTCTGACTCCTGTTCGGATCGTCCAGTCAAGTCCAATTGAACTTGACAATGTTCAATTGGAAGCACTAATCGAAACAGATCGATATATCACAATACGTGAGATTGCTGACGGGCTTGAAGTGAATTTTCAACCGTTCGTAGGGGATTCGTAGAAGTTTGAATTTGTTGAACAGCTTGATGTCTTCGGTTCCAAATTGAAGGAAATCCCCCTAACCTAACGTGTCAACATCTGCGATTTGCATCTCAGGCGCCATGGATTCTAACCACATTTGAATGATAGCTAGCAGTGAAAAACGTATTGTGCAATGTGTACAACAGTAGTCGATACAAAAATCATAGCCCATGCATGATGAGCTCGCTACATCAAAATCCAAACCAGAATTGCATATAAAAATATACTGCCAGTTAGGTACGACTCTAGAAGCATTGATTAGTTTTAAATGCTACTAGAGAACCAAAAGATCAAATTAGATTTTAGTGTCGTCAATTGGATAGATTGAATCAAACAATTATGGAGAAGCGTTCAATATTAGTAAATCATAGAATTGTTTGTTCACGAGCTACTTCCAACAAAATTTTACTTGAGTATTTAGCTGTGACAAATCTGTTCCCGATGAATTCAGCACAATTTGACCGAAGTTCAAAAAGAAAAGATGCGTGTTAATTGGTGTAAGGAAATGCTCAAAAATTCGACCGGGAAACTGCAAAATCCGTATACAACATCGTAACAGGTAACAAAACGTGTGATATATGAACCGGAAACTAAGCAACAACCCACTATTTGGGTGTTCCAAAATGAAATGAATCCCATAAAAGTTATTCGTTCACGAAGCACTTCCAAGAAAATGATCACTTGCTTCTTCGGTTGTACTGGATATGTCGCAACCATTCCTTTAACTTTAAAGGATCGAAGGACAGTTAATGTTGAATGGTACGCAACAATTTCTGTGTCAAAAGACATCGACAAAATCAGGAAAAACAATCGAAAACGTCGCATCACTCTAGATCACGACAATGCCAGCTCTCGTACAGCACGTTAAACAATTGATTATTCGTTGGAGAAAAACATTGAATTAATGCCTGATTTATCGTCTAACGATTAATTTTTGTTTCAGAATGCCATTATTTTGAGGTGCTAACTTTAGAGCGAAAAGAATGTTTCGAAAATTCAATTGAAGCCATACAAAACTGTATAAATCTTAAAGAAAAACATTTTGAAACGCAATAAAACAGTCTGTTCCAAAAGAATGTCTTGCCTAGCTGTTGCAACAACTTAAAAGGCGCGCCTTGTACAAGCCAGTTGTATCACCGAAATTATAAATAAAATACTACCCGTAATAAAAAGTATGAACAAGCTTTAGCAACACACCTTCAATAACTAAGATACCTTTGCTATCATTATCTGGGAAATGATATGGGCATTTATAGCATCAGAGGATATAAATAACAATGAATCTATAAATTCAGGACAAGTAACGTTCTAAAAGTGTGTTGGTAAGGCTTTTATCGTTGCCGAAATAACAAGATAAGAATGTAACAATTAATAACGAGTATTCACGTTCTATTTAGCGCTTTTCCAATTAAAGGTCCCCAGCCGAAATTACCAATTATCTCTCCAATTGAGTTTTAATCAACATATTTCCTGTAACAATCTATTGGCAACAAACAATAACTTAAAATAAAAATCTTGCGACAATTACCTCAGATATAAATAACAAAATTTTTACTGGAACAACACCTAACAACAAATGATATAGCAAACGAGTAACCTCTGGCAATCATTTTTGTTGAGTGTATTTTTCTCCTTTCAGGTCATTCGACCTAAACCAGATCTTAGTTATACGTTTGGGTTTTAAGCAATGTTTGTTCTTGCGGTCTACAACTGTGTGTTTAATATCTTGAACTGTGTAAACCTATTGTTAAAATGGTTTTTCTCAACTCCACCCGTACTAGCCCAATGTTTATAAAAATAATGGCTACGTACGACGCCATTTAGTCTAACCACAAATCGAGTTGTTTTGCACAAACATGAAAAGTTGCAATCATTGGCTATGAAATATGGTATCAGTAACATAATATCCATTGTACGTTTCAAATTGATTTTACAATTGCTTTGGACGTGGGATCGACCGTAAAACCGTGTACACGTGCATGTAGCATTAAAATTATAACTAGCACGTCTAAATAACAAAGGCTGTTTTCACAATGTGCAACTAATTAGAAAATTTTCTATTTATAATGTTTACATTCTGGAATACATAATACGGATTTTGCAATATTTTGAAAACTAAACATCATAAATAAATTACACTGATTTTTGTTTGTACTTATTCTCAAAGTGCATACAAACTCTATACAAATATTCTAATTCAAGCTAATTGTAAGTATAGTTTACTCGCCGATATTACGTTCCTTGCTTTATTTAGCAGTATGTAGCAGAAAATTCCAAATATTTTGCAAAATATTGACAAGTCGTAAATTAAGCGGTAACATCCGCTAATTACTAACGATTATTGCATAAATAAGGATTACCTGTAAGAAATAGTCAGTCGAAACGCTTAAATAATATCTTACTTGCATGATTCTATCCAAAGCAAGTTGTGTGACCTTTCAGCAATGTTAAATAAATCGGATAATTTCTCGATCTCGGAAAAGTGTGTCAAATAATCATCGTTACAGTCATTAAGACATCAAACGATCGATTTGTGCTATTTTTAAAATAATCTAATCGTGTCAATAACGCGAGAGTGTTGTTTTCAATGCTGTAGACAGCATGGCGATGGATCAGACTGTTTCTTAATGGGATTCAAAGCAAATCGATTTTTTTCTCGAAAGAAATTACTAGATCCATGACCGTCTAGAAATGTCAGATACGTAAGAAAGATAAAGTCAACAATTGAAACTGTTTGCCTGGGATCAACAATATTCGCAGCTGTAATACGCTTACTTTGAACAAATAAATTCGCGCGCGGCATGCAGGAGAAAAACTTGAATTTTAGAGTCTAACAATAATAATAAGGCATTGTAAGAGACTGAGCATGAAATACACAGAGCTTAAATGGAGAAATAATGAAGGTACACAGAACGAATATACTTATTTCATTTTCAACAATTGAAAATATAATGGTCACGTTACACTTACAAGGTAAGGTGATAAGATTATGTACGAGGCCGGCTTCTATTTTTGGGATTAAGGCTTTTGAAGGGGTGAAAAGCGCCCCTGAAACTTAGTCTGCTTTTCGTTTTTACCAATTACTCTGGAATTGTTTCGAGAAAGAAATATTCAAACATTTGAACATATAGCGCTTCAAGAGAGCTATTGAAATATGTCTGAATCTTAGACATATTAGCCCCCCTCCTCCGATTTGCGAAAACACCGATTTCGATGCAACTTGACAATTATATAGAGTTACTTGAACTACATAAAAGCCCTGTTTCTGTTTCTACCAGTAACGCCTTTGAAGGGGTGAAAAGCGCCCCCAAGGATGTGAGCGTTCTTTGGCAATTGCTCTGCAATTATTGCCAGAAGAATATATTCGAAGTATGGGCATATATGGCATCAACAGGGTTATTGAAGCATGTCTGAACCGGTAACCCTTATTCTTAAAAGAGGCTGCCCACCCCACCCTAACCGATTGGCGGGAAAACCGATTTCGATGCAGCTCGGTAATTATATAAAGCTTGTTGGAAGCTGGTGTAAAGCGCTAATTTTTGTTTCTGCCACTAACGCGTTTGGAGGAACGAGAAGGGCTCCTGAGGACGGTACCAATTTTGCCAATTACTGTGCAATTGTTGCAAGAAGAAAATATTCAAAATATGAGCATATAGCGCCTCAAGAGGGTTATTAAAACGTTTTGGAATCAGTAACGCTTATTCTTAAAAATTACCTTCTCTCCCTCCCGCACTGTGCTTGGGCGTCAAGCTCAAGTTCTCACCTGTTTCAGCTGGCAAGGGCGCCCTGTATGACAGTTCTCTTTGTGCCTTGCTTAGGGCACCTGGGGTATCCCTTGTAGCTTGCTGGGTGCCCTCCACCACAGTTCGCCCTTCTGTTGGCACCTCCACAAGCGCCGCATTTTTCGGGGGCTGTGCATCGGGATTGGGCGTGTCCGAAGCTCTGGCATCGGTAACACTGTCCTCTACCGGCTTTAGCCCGAAGAGATACAACCGTTACATCGATCTCTAGGATCTGTTTAACGGCGAAAATGTCCCTTTCTTGTCTGCTCGGTTTTACGATACCAAGGGTTAATGGAATGCCTCTTCACTTCTTTTGCATCCGAATTACTCGTTCCGGATGTACACTTTTGGCGCATGATGTCTCTTGCGATACCGTACTTAATCCGCATAGAACTTCTACTCAGTTACTAGAGTCAGCGGGGAAGAAACGCCCTGCATCTCAGGGGAGAGACTGCTGCAATCGCGCAGCCTTGGGAATTGATGATTTAGTTTGTTGAACAAACTAAATAGTGAATTGGGAAAAATGTCTATTTTGAAAGTGGAATGTTATAATTTCTTAACTTGGTTGTCGCTAAGAGAAGGATTTTTGGTGGTTATCGAGAGAATACTCAATCCAATGTACATCGTCTCTAGACTCGCAACATTAGTTTACCAGGAAACGGGAACATTTAGTCCAATTTGGCCATCTAACGACGTAGAGCACAGCTGTTTATACAGCCTTGCATTTGGTTGCCGAAAATCCCGACCTGGGGGATTATTCATGGGAACATGGAAATATAATTCGATGACCCGCGGGAAATGCCCACGATCTATACAATATAAAGTAATTACTGGAAACGCGCCGAAATTCCATGCTCCCATTTGTTATCCTTGTTTACCTCTTTTGCAATATGCTTTTGAGTAGTATGTATGTTCTAAATAGGTTATTGAGTTGTCATTTATAAAATTGTATTTTTGTATTAAACTTCTCCATTTTTTCCAATTCATCTTCATATACATTAAGGCAAAACAAGTTGCACATAATCCATTTACTTATTTTATTATAGTTTTATAATCGAATGTCTGCAGTGAATGCAAAACTTTAGTAAGTTCTTTTTTCTCTTAAAAAGCAAGGTGGTCACTCTAACTTTACAACAACTTTATTACCTTTATTGCGCCGATCGTTGAATGGTTAGGACATCGACCTTTAGCGCAAGAAGTTCAACTTTTTCCATTAAACCAATTTACAATAATTTTGAGTATTTCTAACACTCGCAGCAGGTTTTAGTTGAATTTTTTCTGAACTGTAGATGACAAGTAACAATTGAAATAATTTAGGCGATTTTTGTATAGACTTACCAGAAAATTACCAGATAATTTACACTTTTCATAAAAAAGATGTATTTTGAAAAGATATGCAAAAACGATACTCCCTAATATCGAACACACATGTAATAAATAATTCATTTGTTATTTACTTTTATTTATACTACAATTTACATCGTTCGGTAAATTAACTAAACCAAATTTTAGATTAAATAAAAGACAGAATTTTGTAGTAGCAGTTAAGAGCCAAGAGAATAAGAGAGGCATGAACAACTCCAAAGTTACGGAGAGAGTTTATATTTGTAAGTCGAAATTCATTCGTCAACTTTGTAAGAAGTTTCAGACAATTGCCAAAAAATCAAAACACATTTTAATATTTAATTTTTAAATGGGCTGGTGAACGATGGCGTAGCATACTCAATAATGAAAGGGCACCGTTTATAAACGCAGCGAAGGAAATACGAGTCGAAAGGAAAAATAAGGGAGGAAACACGACGAAAGTCATTACAGAAAAAATAAAAATAAAATTAAGAGAACAAAATGCTCAAATTGCGTTCATTGTGTTCTCCCAGTCACGGTGGAAGTGACACGATTTCTTGGGTAAAGATCCTGTGGAGGATGATGACGACGACGATGATGAAAAAACTCAAACGGGCAACAAAAGTAGAAGTCGAAGTCACAGTAAAAGTGGTTCAGAGTCTAATTATGAAAGAAATTATTGGTTCCTATTCTGATACCACGTTTTAAAACAAAATGTATATTAGTAGCGTTGTTGTTATTATACGAAAGAACGAAACCCCCCAATGCGTTTGATTTCGCATAGGAAAATCCACAATTATTGTTTAGATTACATAACTTGCAAAACCGCAGTCTATGTTTCTTCATTTTAAAGAATATGAACTGTATGATATCACCGAAGAATAACCGTGAGTTCATTATTACCGGGCGGTTTTATAATAACCAATGGATTCAATGTTAGCGCCAATTTTTATGTGACATTTCAATTCTAAAATAGGAATACTTAAAAAGAAGGTAAATGATGAAATAATGTGTTTTTTCCTGGAATTTTCCGAATTATCGAAATAGAAACGCTTGGAGCAGTAATTTGTTTATGTTTGTCGCGGATATCTTAACGTGACATATTTCCGTTGCTTTCCGAACATAACTTTTTATTTTGTCATCTTGTAATTTTATTATTAGTCAGTGTACCTAAACCTATTGACTCACAATAAATGTTGTCGATCCTAAAAAGGTGGGAATGATTAAAAATTTGATTTTCCCATTATCACTTATCTAACTTACAGCATAAACCAAATATGGTAAGCGGATTATATTATAGCAAGGATTATGTCATAGAACTGACACGTTTTCCGATGGCACCGTTCTGCATGGAAAACTTATCACTGTAGAGGCCGGATTATATGCAAAAAAGTGGAAATATGCAGATGTTTTGGCCTAAATATGCATTTTCTTATGAAAAATATGCAGATAAATAAATAGGAGTAATGCTAGAAAATATAATACTATAGAAAAAATATTCTATTATGTTTACTACAAGTTTATTTATAACATTTTACAACATAATTAACTATGAATACAATTTACAATTACATATTTCTCAAAGTTTTCAATAGAAAAATTGTGGAGCTTGTCTGATAACATGTATTTATGTATATATTGAACAGGTTCGTTCTACGTCCACGCTTGTTATAGGAGCATATTTCAAATTAGAAATATCCTCTATTGTCAACTCAATATTTTCTACTGACCACACTTCACCACACAAGATTTTAGCAATATTCTTTAGCTTTTTAAAACCCTCATTTTTTCTATTTCACTTAAAAATTTTCCATACACGGATTTTCCCACCCTTCCTTTAACATCAAAACATAACATTTCAAATTTGTTTATTATTTCAACGCTCTCAATTAGCGACATAAATTGTTTTTCCAATTGCAATATAGAAGTGGAAATAAAACTGTAGTTGGCTTTAATAAACGCCAACTGTTGAGGTATTTCTTTGCTCGAATACACCTTTTGGGCGTCTAGCACAGATTGCGTATCGCTATCAAGATCCATAATAATTGTCTTTATTTCTTCATAATGATTTGCATGAAAAATAGCAGCTTCCAACCACGTTCCCCATCGTGTGATTACTGGTCGATGAGGAAGCGGAATACCAGGTAGATGTTGTTTGTAAAACTGAGCTCTTAATGGAGCCTTTAAAAACACTTTCTTAACACTACTAATTAAAGTATTTACCAAGGGAAAATGGTTTCTTACTTCTTCTACAACACGATTTAGTCCGTGCGCCAAGCAAGTTGTGTGAATTAAATTTGGGCAAAAGATTTTCAAGTTGCAAGCTGCCTTCACCATGTATGGTGCGGCATCCGTTAAAAACAATAGAATTTTTTCTGCTGGAATCGATTCCGGTAAGAAAAAGGTGGCCAGTTCTTCCTGTATAAACCTTGTTATTGTCAAATTATTTGCCTTTTCCAACTGTTTGGATGAAATTAAACAAGATTGTGCTTGAACCGATACCTTAAGGATACCTATCATTAAATGAACTACGTATCGGCCCACGCTATCAGTAGTTTCTTTTCTGCGCATATGTAAAGGTAATTGTTTGACACTGCCTTCTTAATGCTACTCAATGTTTCTGCATAGATACGGTGAATATAATTTTTTTAAGGTGCTCTCGTCGGGAATATTATATTTGCTGGTGTACTTTTGCAAAAATAACTTGACATTTAAATTGTTTATTTTATGTTGTGGAATATCTGCCGACACAAACAGTAGACACATATCTTCATTAAATTGTTTTTGTTCCGATCTTTGAGGTTGATGGCAAACATTGCGGTAATGTTTGCTGACCCTTCTTCGCCAATTTCATCTTTGATAGTTTTGCAGCATGAGATGGAGTTCTATATAAATATCACATTATCAGTTGTTTTCTTATAAAATAAGTCTTAGTAAAAGATAAAGGAGTAATAAAAGACTAATGTGTAAAGAGTTTGCGAAGCAATCGGAATAAGCGACATTTAATAAAATAACCAACACAACGCTTCGACAAATAATTTTATTTTAAAATGATTATTATTATTTAAAAATCATCAGCAGAATACGGAATATCAGATATTCCGTATTGTGCTGATGATATGCGAAAAATACGCATGAAATATACATACATCTCATTTTACTCATTTTAAAATAAAATTTTAAAATAAAATTATTTGTCGAAGCGTTGTATTGGTGATTTTGTTAAACATCGTTTAAAAACTATAGATTAATAAGAGGAAATAAACTTAAATTTTACTTACAATCTTGCTGCATGCTATGCAAAATACTTTTGCTGCATCCATACGCAATTCTGAATGAGGTGCAATCCATCCAGGCACAGTCGCTATTCTTCGGCATTTTTTGCTTTTATAATTAATAACAACCCACAAGTTTACACTTCGAAAAACCAACGTAAAATGACGTTTAAAATAAATAAGATTGCTTTCGAATATGGGAATAAATTTCTCCGAATAACACAGAAACACCTGTGCTCCTAATTTTCTGGTAATATGTATTTTTGTATTTATTTAGAAGTTTCAGGGAATTAGCTTTTCCTTGAATTCTGTCCCGATCTAAATGTATGGGAACAGCATTAATAAATTTTTGGAAGCGCTTGTCGGAAAAGTATCGAGAAGAGGCTTCATAGAATGCTATTTTTAATTTAAAGAGGGCTGTTTAACTTTTTGCTTGTTACAACCACGAAATATTTTTAGTGGTGCCTATCTTTTAATAAATTACATCCAATAAATAAATAAAACTCGGATACTTCAAATATGCTGAATTACTACAAAATATGCAAATAATATACAAAATGCATATATTATGCAAATATGCAAATTTATACAAACTGCATATTATCCGGCCTTTACTTATCAGAATCGATTCCAGCCAAAAACGCGCGAGCTTTACTTCCCAAAATTTATGATTCCTGAGAAGAAAGTATTTAAATTTTTATCTCAAGAAACCGGTAAATGAAAGAAGTTTCAGCGGGTACCAAGTGTACATCAAGAATGACCTATTACAGTGATGAATTTTGTTCATTTTTTTTTTGTACTAGTCAGGGGCGTAACTTAGAAAAGGGGAGGGAAGGATAATTAAAAACACTTTCTTTCAGTTGTTGTTGTTTATTTCCAGATAGGTTCTTAATATTAGGTTCATATTTCCTATTCATTAATTTAACGCATTTTGCAGTCAATTCGTTTCCAAGTTTATTTCTATTGACAGATTTTACAAAATTCAATGAAGAAAACAATTTTTCACACGAACATGTGGACTCAAAAATCGTTGCAAGACCATTATCAAGTTTCTTCATTGATATAAAATTATTTGGTAAAAAATCCCAGACGTTTATTATAATATTCTCAATTTTTAGTGTGGGATCATTATAATCTGCATCACTTTCAGACATTCCTTCTATTTCGGAATTCCATTTCTAAATCATGGATATCTAGCCACGGTTAACTCCATTGTTTCGAATTTCGTTTTGTATGGACATTTTTTATTTCCTGTATAATCATTAAATACCTTTTAATTGCATTTTTTGAATCGTTCAATCGTATTTTCAAAAATTATTATGTTTAGAAAATGTTTTTGTAATTGAGAAAATTGTTTCATGGTTTTTATTTCCAAATCCAAAGATGTCAAGTTTCGTCATAAGTATTTTAATATTTTCAAATATCATTAAAACAATTTGTTTATTTCCTTGAAGGTTTTTATTCAGTTCATTAAAATGCTGAGTGATGTCGCATAAGAACATTAAATCATTTAACCAATCTATATTTGAAAAATCGTCAAATCTATTGCTTTTTTCCATTAAAAATAAGCTGGTCAATGCTAACTTGAATTTTTGTAAAATAAATTCTACATTAGATATATATACTTAATTTTTTTATATTATTGATTGTCTGTGCTCTCTTTTAGGATATAAAAATAAAAATCAATGCGTGGGTCATTTAAAAACCGTGTCCGATAATTCCATACACAAAGTGTACACCACCACCCGGGTGATGATCTTAAAGTTATTTATTATCTTTCCTTCTCTGGGAGGTGGTACGGTGGATATGGACAACGGTGATGTACATGGATAATGGTGGTGTATCTGGACAGCGGTGGTGTAGACGGACAAAGAGGGAGATTTTCTTATTTGAGAGAGAGGCGCGGAGCGCCGATTATGTGTAATGTGTATTTTACTACTTTGATCTAATATCTGTACTTTTTAAATCCATAGCTGGAATTCAAATCAATCCATACCTTTTTTCATAGAGAGACTGTACAGGTAAACGGGACTCGAGTCGACCCCGTCGGTTATCTATCTAATGCATTTAATGTATTCCTCTTGGTGTACACTTTATCTATACAATTAACACGCATCTGTTTGGTTGGTGTACACTTTGTCTATGGGATTAACCCCGCAGGTGCGTTGCTGTATACTTGGTCTATGTCCAAGAAATTTATACGAGGCTTTCCTTCAGAGAATTTTCTGATATACAATACAAAGTAGACATTCGTATATCATTATGGGAGTTTTAGAAATCCTAAAATATCGTACAGACTGTAATAGCACTGAAACGTTCTAGATTATCAAAAGGTCTATTATCGTGATGGGGAATTCGGTTGTCGACAATGGCTAGATCAACATGAAATATCTCTGCAGCAGTATCCCTTTATAGACAAGATGTGCACAGTTTATGCACTCAAAGGAGGCCAGAATATGCACTCCAATTTAAATCTCGGTGTGTAGATGATCTGTTGGAAATTTTCAGATTTCAGCTTTGAATTATGCCGGAGAAACCAAATCTTCATCATCAGTGATTTCGGGGTCGATGATTGTAGGTTCAATTCTATTGGATAGCCTTTTCCATATACAGGATCTTTCACAACTTATGCATTAAATTAAAATAGAACATTCATGAAAAATAAAATAAAGCTGTTCCCTACAATCGCAGAAAAGCCAAAATTAATTTTTGAAGTTTCGGAGGAAACTGATTGGGGACTGTAGACAGCAAGAAGAAAATGCAAACGTATCTTATTTAGACAAAGAAACCTTTCTACCCTTTCGAGTTTAGGCACGTTGGTTTTGTCTATCCTTTCACGAACTCTTTCCAAGTCTTCTTATCCTTTGCCAAACTAGTTGCCTCTTCCCTTTTGATGCCTCTCTTTTCCAGGATTGCATTGATAATATCGTCCCAAGTATTCTTTGGTCTCCCTCTTCCTCTTTTTCCTTGCCTTTTAGCTTCATATACTTCTATCACATGCGCTGTTTTATCCATTCTTTGAACATATCCATCTTAGTTCTCTTTCTTCTATGCATTCTTCCGTGGCCTCAATTTCCAACGTTTCTCTTATTTTTTGGATTCTGACTTTGTCCCGCAAGGTCACTCCGCATGTTCGTCTGAGGTATTTCATTTCTACCGCTCTTATTTTGCTTTTACATCTCTCATTCATTATCACTTTCCGAATTTCGTATTAGTAATAAGTGCAATATGTTGTAAATGGTAAACTAAGTTTAGCCAATCTAAAGTAAGAAAAATAAGTATAGATCAAGAAAATACGTATGTACCTATTAATAAATGTATTTTTGCAGGTGAGAAATCTATTTTTGTAACAGAATCGTGAATAAAAGAAAAATCCAAATTGACCAGCATAATATCGAGGCGCCAACTCAATTACCACGTACAGGTTACCAGGTTAAAAATAAATAATTCATGAATGCAATTGTAATTATAGGATACTACCAATTATTTCGGAGTACTTATTAAAAGTTATTTTGTAGCATCGACTTAATTCGAATTGTTAGGATATTCCAAGCGTCCGGGAAAAAGAGATTACGCGTTCGGATTTTCGCAAAATGAGTACTTCATCTAGCATTTTCGTCAATTGAATTGTTACACATGGATACATTTTCATCGTAAATTTATGCACAAAAAAATGTATATCTTAAGTATATGTTTCCGAACAAGTAACGATGCTAATCACTATAATAACATAAACATACACGCAAAATACCACGTTATTAATGACGATTGTAACTGGTTTGTAGAAGGTTATTTCAGGAATGTTAATTCTAGCACAAAATTGCATTGTTGATCGGGAAAATAATAATTATGATGGTATGCGTTACGTGTGGCAATTAACTGAAGCAAAGGTGAAATGATACGATTGCCGTTTGAATGACGTATGTTTAAAACAAAAACTTGCTCCGAAATTCTTTCTTTTTTTTTTAAATTTCGTGCGCGAGCGCTTATATAATATTTGTTTGTTTACTAGGTGTTTGTTTATATTTATTATTTAATAATTTTTTGGCGTGCAGGAATGACGGTTTTCTGAGCAAAAAATATACAAACAATACTATATTTCAAATTTTAATGTCAATATTATGGATTATGATAATACATTAACAGTTTCTATTTGTTATTATCAATCACATGATTCACATGACCCCCATTTTCCTCTTCACAAGCAAGGTTCTACGAAGAATATTTTCCATTATAGCATGTAACATTTCTGGTTGCAGGGCATTCGAATCTTAATCTCTTCTAAACTAATCTAATTCTTATCAGCTGCAAAGTAGATGTCACAGTTGTACTATCTTGCTGTCACCATAATAATAATAATAATAATAATAACAATAATAATAAATTTTATTCGATATAGTAAAAACATTACACGAAACTCAAAATATAAGAAATATATGAATTTATATACAAATACAAACACATATACTAACAAACAAGTAAATACTAAAAAGAAATAATTTAAAGGCTCCATTCAAAGTTCAAAAATTCCGTCTATGGAATAAAAACAATTATCCAACAAAAGTTGTTTAACTTTTGGATCGAGATTTCCAAATTGAACTATAAAAGCATTTTCATTTTCTTATATATTGTTGGGCCCGTGAAGCTTACGCTACTCTGGCTTGTTTGCAAAGGTATGGGATTTGCATTTCACACCTTTTCCTAGTTATACTCGTGATGATCTCCGTTGGTCACGAAGTTTCTTCGATGTTGGTGGACGTACTTTATTATTGGGATTATATAAATGCATGCTAAAGTATCTTTTGTTTCTTGAAATACTCTCTGCAGTTGACACTATATCCTAAGTTCCAAACTATCCGCACTGCTTTTTTCCGGAGCCGAAAAATTCTTTCTGCAGATGAATAGGTTCCCCAGAGCAAAATTCCATAATTTCTTTTGCTATGAAAACTAGAAAAGTGGGCAGTCCTGGTGGCCCCGTGCGTAGCCTTCTTACACTGTATACAGCAGATGTCAATTTTTTAGTTAGACTGGATAAATGATAGTTCCAACTTAGTTTGCTGTCTAACGTGATCCCCATACACTATACGTCACCCGATGCTTCTTGGGTTTTTGCACAAAGTGTAAGGTGTTCTGTTTTATTCTCGTTTAGTAAGAGATCGTTCCTCTGAAACCATGATCTTGCTTGGTTTAATAACTCCTCGAATTTTTCTGTTAGTTCCTCATGAGTTTTCCCAACCACAAGAAAGGATGTGTTATCTGCATATAGGCAGCACTGGTCGCTTGTTGTGTTGAAAACGAGGTCATTTACGTATACATAATATTGTGCGATATCGGTTACTTCTAACTGCAACTCTAATTGTCATCTGCACCGTCAAAAAAGTAAGGCCTAATATTCTTCCTGATGGAATACTTCGTGTCTCTCAAAGGGTGCAATTCAAACGTAAATCACCAATGGGCAAATAATTCTTACTCTAGTTATTCACAAATCCACTGCAACGAAAATGCGATTACCCATAATTAAATTTTGAATAAGGTCGTTATCTACTGTCGCCATCTCTCGCCAATATGGATTGCATAATTCAGTCGCAACTTAAAATCTACTCCCTTTAGTTCATGTACCAGCTGTATCTTATACGGGAACATCTTCAATGATTTCTGAATACGCCACAGTGGGTGATACAGATTCCAAGCTTTCGAGACTGTCTAGGTGAGAATGTTCCTGGTTCATCTCGAATATTTTGTTTCTCACGACCGATATTTGCTGGTGAACATACTTAATACAAAGAATACATTTCAATGAATGATAGGTCATCGTAACACTGCTGAAGACATAACATAAAAGGGAAAATAAAAACACTGACACGTTACGGTAATGAATTATTTGAAGGAATTAACTTGTTATAGCCCAATATGAAACTGCTAAAGACACGGACCGTGATAGCATTTCATTTGGGGCATCGCGTAGAGTCATACCTACTCGGAACAAAAAAAAAACCTTTGCACTCATAATTCAAAATGTCGTACCAATATTGGAAAAGTTTAACAAATTATATGAAAATCTTTATTCAGGGGATTTTGGATCGCTAATAATGAAGTTAGTTTCACATTTGACAAAATGACCAACTGAAAACTAGAACAACAACAACTAACAAAATTTTACTTTCCCCTCGCTAACTGTTGTGGAGTGAATGTAAATGACGAGAAAATCATGTCATTATGTGGGTTTGGGGCACTACTCACATAATTATTGGAGTTAGTCAAAAACTTGCTACTCCACTTAGACTTTCCAACAATCAATATCAATGTGGCAGATCATAAACTGGAAAAGTTTTTCAAACTAAATCAGTATTTAAGATGGTGTTTTGGGTTCCTAATACTGGATCTGACATTAGTTTTGCATTTCACATAATTGCTGATTGATGATGCTGATGCCCCCAAATCGACCAAAATCTGACTTCCCCCTCGTTGAGTGGTGTGCAGTGAAAGAGAAAATATGTAAAAAGTATCACCCTACTTAGATTTTACGGCATGGTAGACCAATATGTCGGATAATGGGATTTGAAAATTCCTCCGATTTCTATAGGAATGAGTATTCTTTTGGGGTTTGTAAATGCTTCCGGTTTCAGCGTTATCCAGGAAATCTGTGTTTGCGTGTGATTGTATGTATGTGCATGTGTATCTGTTTATGGTCTGTGTGATTTCATGTACAATGAAGCTGCCCACATCTCATCCCAAAGATTGATTGCGATCAAAAATGTGATCCATACACAAGCCGATTTTCATGTTGAGCAAAAGTTGACTGTTCGTAATTGACGTGAAAACTTTGTTAGCACAATGGGAGATAAGAACCGAATTTCAACGAATAATAATAATAATAATAATAATAATATCTTTATGAGCTCCAGAACGTATATACATAGGATATAATACCAATATAACCAAATATAAAAAAATTGTATATATAAATATGCGACTTATAATCATTTATGATTGCAAAAAATATCGTCAATGCAATAAAATGTGTTACTGATAAGACACTCTTTAAGCTTTATTTTAAAATTATTTAGTCGTAGGATTCTTAAATCTAAAGGTAGATTATTATAAATTTTCAAGCATGCATATAAACCACTTTTTTGTATTTTTGCCAAGGTAATTTATTTGAACAAAAACAGCGCACTCAAAAATATAGGTACTGGGCAGAGTGAATATTTTCTGTGTTTTAAAGATATTCCTACACGAGTCTTCTGACTTCATGTAAAAAACAGCTCTGACACATGCTTTTTGAATACGAAATATTTTCTTTGCCTGCACCGATTGGCTCCAAAACATCACACCATACCTGAGTCTGGAATGAATACACGCATGGTACACACACATAGCTGCACTTGCACTGATATTTCTGGAAAATGTTCGCAAGCAAGAACAATGCCTACAAAGTGCTGCTGCCTACATATCAACATGCGCTTTCCAGGAAAGCATACCATCCACCGTTATTCTCAGCAAGCTGACCTCCTGATGCTGTATGAGTCATTCACCATCATGCACCATATCAACCTCTTGTGTTTCTCTGAGTATGAGCACTTTAGTCTTGTATATATTTAGTTTAAGATTATTTGCACTAAACCAGTTGTTAAAATCCACTAAGCCAGTCTCAATTTTATACACCAACTCCTCCAGCAATTTTGCGCGCACCACAGAAGAAGAATCGCCTGCGAACATTACCACAAGATTTTCCTGGACTCTTGGAAAATCGTTCATATACAAGACGAATAATAATGGACCCAGTATAGACCCCTGTGAGATTCCATGTTCTATTTTGTTCCAATCTGACCTGACCTTTCCAGTATCATCGTGTGCCAATATACATTTTTCTCTGCCCTTCAAGTATGACTTTATCCATTAGAATACTATTGAAATGTTACTTTGTAGATAACATCGTCTGAATGTTGTGGGACACTACATTGTCGAGGGAATACCATCAATCATAAGACTGAAATATGAATTTGATAAGTTTCATGTTCACAAATACTAAAACCTCCAAGATATGCGTTCCTATAGAAATCGAACGTTTCAAATCTAATGATCCGCCACGTTGATAAATCTAAGTGGGGTGGAAATCGTCGATAGTTACGATGTCAATGCCCCAAGTTCGCCCCATAAGCTGATTCTTTCATCTTTTCCCACTACACACCAATAAACGCACGAAAAGTCGGATTTTGGAGCCCCTGCTTCAGTCAGCCATTTTGTAAAATGCAAACCTATCGCCGGATACGTTATCTGTGACCCAAAAACTCTCAAATGCTTGATTTTTATGTAATCTGCTAAACTTTTTCAATTTTCGAATCCCCATATTGCTGATATGCAAATATCTCCAATTTTAAGTGCAAATGTGATTTTCCTTTAATAATACTGATGAGTTTGCAAAAGGTGGATCACGTGTTTTCATTAAGTAGTGTAAATCGGAGGAATCGTCAGTCCGATTTAAACTACTTAATGATAACACGTCTTCCACCTCTTTAACAAACACTACTGATGAGTATACGGGTTTGACGCATAAAAGTCAAATTCGACAAAGTTCCAAAAGTTACATGTACCAATCAATCCAATAAACTTTTATCGAAGGTGAAACAAAATTTCCAGCATACTTAGGTATAATTGCGTTCAAAATGTTATCGCACAAGACAAAATAACTTGCAACGTATTCCCAAATATAAACTTCAGGGAAAAATTGTATAAAATGGTAAACAAATTTTAGAATTGCCAAGAAGTGAGTAATAGATAATGCCATCAATGCACATATTTTATTAAAACAACATAAAAATGTGAAGTATCGAATCTTCTAAACTAAGACCATTGTTAGGATAAAATGTTGACAAACGAATATTTGTGATTGTTTTTGCAATTAACTACTTTCTAATTTTTCTTTTATTGTTAGAAATTCTGCGTACAAATTATGTGTGGCAAATAGTCATATGAAGTTCGAAACTTATCGTCATTCAAAGGAAAGTGTCGATTTAATATTTTTTGTTGGCCTTCCTTAGTTGAGTGAATTAGTTCTAATAATTTTTTTTAGATGTCGCGCGTACAAAATCATCAGCATACTGCATGGAAAGAGAAATATCAAATCTGTTAAGGACAATCAATAAACAACAATTATGATTAGTGAACACGATTCTAAATAAAAATTAGCCGATTCGTGTCCGGCATAATAATTAGTTCTTTGAAATACTCAACCAAAACCGCGATTATTCCAGCATAAAACAACAATCTAAGAGATGCAGGTTTTGTACCTATGTAGAGACCTAATTGTAAAATGACTCGGTATGTATTACATATTCGTGGGCAAAACAATACTATTTGATTAAAAATGGAATTGTTACATAGAATTCAGATTTGTAAACGTAATGATATCTGGTACTGCACTACTGTGGTAAATTAATTCAAGAGGTAATAAATTGAGAAAATCCCCACAACTTATGGATGTCGCGTTGCTAGTAATTAGAAGTGTACATAACCTATGAAATAATAATTGCGGTGAAGAAACTTTGGCACAAATATTTAATTAACATTTCTTAGTTGTGGTAATTGTAGGACTATGGATTTTACTAGATCGTACCGAAAATTCCCATTACGTTCCGTTGATATCACATATTCTTACTTTAAACAAATAATGGTGTGGTAATAGGCTGCTCAACGATTGTTACTTTGTGAAGTTAATTAGTATAAATTATTAAAAAAAAAAAACTGCGTAATTCAGATTTTAGTTGTGGTAATTGGAGCTGTATGGATTTTACAAAGTTGTATAAAAAATGTCCGCCACCTTTATTAAATTATATATTCTTGTTTCAACCAAATACGAGGACTGTTCAAAACGTATCCGACCTTTGGCCGGGAAAAATCGAACTGTTCACTTACAGATATGAAAGCTTAATCGCCTTCAAAATACTGTGCTTGGGACCGTACACACCTATCCCAGCGCTGTTGTCACTGTTGAAAGCATCTCTGGAAGGCCGCTTCGGGAATATGGTTCAGCTCCTCCGCCGCATTCTTCATAATGTCCTCCCGAGTGTCAGATCTTTTCCCTTTTAATGGCTTTTTCAACTTGGGAAACAGCCAGAAGTCATAGGGAGCCATGTCGGGAGAATAAGGAGGCTGACGCACAATTGGGATGCTATGTTTGGTCAATAAAGAGATGAACAAACCAGTGCCAGTACCAGTCTTTGGTCCCGAACGGTATCACGAAGATGAGGGAGGACTTGCTGGTAATCCTGTTTGTTAACGGTTTGTCCCTGAGGAGCGTACTTATTATCTAAGAAAGCTGTCAACATCACTTTCACATTGCTGCGAACATGCAGTGCTTTCTTTGGCCTCGCAGATGTTGGATGTTTCCATTGGGAAGACTGCGCCTTTGTTTCAGGATCTTACCCATAAACCTACGACTCATCACCAGTCAACAACAGTCTGGGTGATCATTTGCCGTGTTCAGCATGTCCTGCGCAATTTATATACGCAGTTCCTTTTGCTTCGCCGTTAGCAACTTCGGCACAAACCTTGCACTCTCCGGAAGCCCAAATCATCATCCACAATAGCATGCACAAAACCAAGTATCACCATGCTACTGAAAAAATTTGATGCAGGAGCGTTGCTCCAGTCGCTCCGTCATTTCCTGAAATTTGCAAACGCGACGAGCCACCAGCACAGTACCACACCCACGCACTTACTATTGCCCAAAAACACGAGCCGCGTATCGGATATTTTACACAGTAGCGTACAAAGGTACTCCACAACTCCCTACCAAACATCATCGCACTCGTTTTCTTATTTTCGCGGAAACAATGGAAGGTCGATAACATTTTGAACAGACCTCGTATAGTACAGTAGTAGTAGTTTGTGTTATTAAGTACATATTTATTTTTCTATCCTGTTCAGTCATACGAAATCTTGATGTTTGATGAAACATGTAACTTGTGTGGTAATACAGCATTAACTGAAAAGATATAATTATGTAATCGTAAAGGTTCTGCATAAATAAAGGATAAAATTCTTCAAAACACGAAAATATCGAATACAATTGAAAATTGTATTTGAAATTGCTTAGCACTTTAACTTCCAAGTATTTGCCTTGTCTTATGACTCTGCAGTCGTGTGGTAAGTAACGTGTTAAGTACCTATTTTCCGTTAAATAAAATCGAGTGTTTTTATATCACTGACGAACGTCGTACATTATCTTTTGCGTTTACTTTGTGCTTTCCTCGAATTGTTGCTACATATTTATAAGTAACTATATGGTACTATCTATCAGGATTCCTGGGGCTTTGCGACGTATTCATTTTAGAGCCATATTCAGGACTATTTTTCTACATAGATATTTTTATGAACAGTTTCTTGACGAACAATTTAACTACGCCACTGGTTTAATATATTTGCTGCGTTTTAAACCTACTTCTAGAAGGTGATTTGTTTCTTCACATAAATGTACTGATCCATTATAGGAACAGTAAAACAATATACTAATGTAAAGTAAAGTTGGAGTTTGCTCAGTAGAAAAGTGTGTTTGCACTTGGTTTGCTCAATTTTTATCGTTTTTGTTTTAGATTATTTGTGAATGAAATTATTTCGCAACTCGAAGAAGATGACGATTTAATATATATATAACACCTCCGGATAATTACGATAAAGGTAGTGGCGACGAGAAGTCTTTTGATATAAATAATTTGTCAAGACACCAGCTTTTGGCAGAGGCAGAAGTACGGTCCACTTTGTCAACCCAGAGCGGAATAACTGTAGTTGAAAACATCCAAAATGAGTTTTAGTTATGCTCAGATGTAACTGACGAACCAGCTTGTTCATCCGTGATCACTCCCCCACAAAAAAAAAGATGCGTAGTCAAAAGAAAATGGAAACATTCAGACACACCTGAAAAGCACGAGCAAGTTTTAAACTCACCCAGTTTTATAGAAGATCTCACCAATCCAATAAAGTTTTTCTAGAGCTTTTCTTTGACACAAAAGTTTTTGAGCTTATTCGTTCCGAAACTGAAAAATGCTATTCAGAAACGAAATCACAATTTCAGAGTTACCAGCGGCGAAATAAAGCGGTTCATTGGTATCTTATTGTTGTCAGGTTACAATAGCGTAGCGAGGTACAGAATGTACTGGGAACAAAGTGTTGATTGTAATTTTCAGAGGGTCGCTTCTGCTATGTCAAGAAATAGATTTGAGGAGCTGTTGCGATATTTCCACGTTGCTGACAATAATAATCTGGATCCACATGATAGATTTGCCAAAGTTCGTCCTTTGTGGAACTTATGTAATGAAAGATGGCTGAAATACTACCGAGGTGATAAAAACCTAAGCATTGATGAGTCTATGATTCCATATTATGCAAAACATGGAGCAAAACAGCATATTCACGGAAAGCCGATTAGATTCGGCTATAAAACTTGGTCTATTTGCACT
Organism: Chrysina gloriosa; assembly: GCA_038088585.1. Taxonomy (NCBI): domain Eukaryota; kingdom Metazoa; phylum Arthropoda; class Insecta; order Coleoptera; family Scarabaeidae; genus Chrysina; species Chrysina gloriosa. Next base: position 92,026,586 of record CM076087.1, on the reverse strand, counting down.
CGTGGCATATTATCCCACTGTTCCATTTTTCGAACGATACTAAAACTTAAATACTGGAAGTAAATTTTTGTTCCAATATTTATTATTGTTAATCATGGTATTAAGATAACATCCTACAATTTTAATAAAAATGCGACGACTTTAAGCTTGCATAGGATGATATGGGTCACTGTAGTTCTATATTGCAGTAAGCATTTCAACAAAGTAGAAAACAACAAATTTGCATCAAGAGTTTGCAGGACACTTTTTTGTCATTGAAACAATCAATAACGCTTATACGAACGCTCGAAGCCACGCTAAATCAACTAATTGATTCTACAGGCCAACAAGTAGCTAAAAAATTATATTTGGTTTTGCGGAAAAATCCTGATTACGTCAAACTTCCTATTGTGTTTCTGAGTGACATCGATCCACCTTTAAAATTTGCAAATCTTACCTCAATGTATTACCGTTAAGTAATAGTTATTGCTTTTTGTAGCGCTTTTGAATTTCCGGGGAAAGTAAATAATCTATATATGCATTTATGCGCGTAGAAGTTATGATAATTTAATATTACTAATACAAAATCCACAGTTTATCCCTTTTGTAACGCTCACATATTCGCCCCGTTTTAGCCAACTCTAATAAGCATGAACAGGATCATTGGATTTTATTAGGTATTACAGAGACGACATGGTAATATTTAATTAGTTCAAACGTGTCGCAGATGCCAATATTTAAAAATGAACTTAATATATTTCTACGAATACAATTAGAATTCCTTAATATATGTGAAATATGTGTGGCTATCTAACAGCTTGTAGGAAATTCAACGCGACAATTTTTTTCATGCGAAAACCCGAGTTTGTATCACGACCGTGAGAATTTTTCAAGGTCTATATGCCTGGGAAAAATTGCTATAAACACATCATTATTTATTTATTTTTATCCGAACTAATTGCTCCCATAAACAGTATAATGTAAAACAGGCATGTGTTTGAACAAATATGAATTAATCATTTGAACCCGAAAATGACTGCTTAGTCATTTTCGGGTTCATGGGTTGTTTCTTCACGTATTACGACATATATATTCGCATTTATCTTCCCAATCTACTTGTAAAGTACAGAACGATTTGCCGTAATAAAATATGCGTTGCGTCGAATGTGAATAATCGCGTTAACGAGTGCGTTCGCGTATGCAAAACCTTACCCTTCTAGATTGAAATTCCCCGTAGTAGCTATTGCTTCGTATTTCAGGTTTTCCACGTCCACCTTGGCTATCGCCACCGAATGACTCAAGGCTCTGCAAGGGTATTCCCAAAGAGGTTGCGCTTCTACGTTTTCATCGCTGATAGATGAAGAAGTCTAAAAAAATATACATACACATTAGGAGTTACTTAGAAATTAGAATTTAGGTTCGGGAAAAACTAACATATGTACATGTAGGTAATTCGATATCATTAGTACAATGAATTGAATTGAAATGACGTGATCTCTCTTCCATAAAAGAGAATTCATGCATTTTTAGGTAGTTTTGTAGTCTGTGTGTAGTTCAGTTTAAAATTAGATAAACAAAGCAATATACATGATTTTTAGTCTCAATGTTAATGTATAAAGAGGAATGTGCCCTATCGCCAATCAAAAAATACTTTTTCTGTACAAAGTAGATTTCTTTTTCATTAAGTAAACCTATATATCTATATTTCGTGACCTTTTAATAATTATACTTATCTTATATGATAGTGTTCTAGTCATTAATTATTTTGTTGATAGTTACCGAATAAAAACAAATGTTTGTTTATACATTTATCTAGTTATATTTTCACCGATGAAGGTGTTCTAAAAACGTTTGTAAAGTTTCTGTGAATATAACTATTATTTCAATCACTCTTGTTTGATTTACCTAATTGTCGTAGAAAAGTATTATATAAAGCCCGGTCCACACCTAACGAACGAGCGCGAACGAACGCAAATGAGCACAAGTGAGCACAAGTGAACGAACATTGTGCGTGAAGTGTGGACGGCACACGAGCACGAACAAACATGAACGAGCAGCTTCGAATCTTCTCGGCCGATTGTCGATACATCAAAGAAAAAGTGCTCGTTAGTGTTCGAACGCATTTGGCCAGTGTGGACGGTACGACGAACTCGGTTGCGTTTACATATATTTTTGAATATTAATGTCACCCACCATCGACGAGTCTGCTTTTTCTCCCAACTCTTTTAATAGTAAAAACGAAAACTCCCAACTTTCTTCACGTAATGTCCATTTTGATAGCGCGACTGCATTCGAACGGAACACTCACGAACACTCGAATTCCGGCCGTTTATGTTCATTCGTGTACATTCACGTTCTTCGACGTGCGTTCCAATTCGTTAACGTTTGTGTTCAATTGTGGCCATTTGCGCTCGTTCGCGCTTGTTCGTTAGGTGTGGACCCGGCTTAAGATACGTATTTTTCATTAAGAGCTTTTTTATGGAAAAGTAACAATTTCTCTTAACGAATGCCATATAACATTTCAGGCCTGAATACTTTCTTGCGCCAAAACTTGCCCTTTATTTTATTAAATTCAACATTCCACAATAGTAAACAGAATGGGAAAAGGAAAGGAAGTGAACTATTTTACGTAACAACCCTGGTATGTAAACCTACCCACCGAAGCAATTTGACAGAGCAAATTTTTTGCAATATCTGCCCACAGATATTGCAAAAATTATTTAAGAAAGAAAACGTTCGAAGAAAGACCACATTTCAAACCTAGATCTATTCATAATCTCAATAACCTCTTAACAAATAATATCGTCCCTGCAGAACACTAAACAGATTTAGAAAACCGACGAACTGCTTATAATTCGGTGAGCATTTTGGAAAAGAATTCAAATCATCTACGAAGCGTATTGAGAAACAGACCGACGTGCGTGGATATGAGGTTCAAAAGGGAACGATGTTCCAACTCAGTTCAAAGAAGAAAAACAATAAAATACATTCAAGTCGAATTTTATCCGTGAGAATTTGCCTAATACCAAAAGATTGTGTCGAACTTGAGTGGATCCTTACCCTGCTAATGAATCCAAAGCTGTAAACTTCGAAACTAATTTGGAAGTAAGGCGCAAGTCGAAGGGCATCCATTAAGGGAACGAAGCATTAAATATAATACTCTCAGTCATGTCGATGAACAAATATCATCTACGAAGGGAATTGAGAAACAGGCCAATGTCCATGGACACAAGATTTAAAGGGCCCCAATCTTCTAGCTCAGTTCCGAGGAGGAAAACAAGAACTTAATGCGTTCGAATCGAATTTTATTCCCGATAATTTGCCTAATATCGAAAGATTATGTCGAAGCCGAATGGACCTTAACCTGTTTAACAATCCAAAGATGTAAACTTCCGGTGTGAAACCTTCACAAATCGTTCAATATCTGCAAGGTGTGAAGGTGTATTGGGGGAGTCTACAGAATCTAAAAGTGCAGTCCGTCGATGGATCGATCATTTTTAACCTGACAGAACGTCAATAGCACCTCTGTAAATGAAAGAAACGTTGTTGCCGTGGGGAATCTGCTGGAAGATGATGGGTGAATAACTATTCGTGAAATTAGTGTTAGTGTAGGAATAGGTGCACGATAGGTTCGTGAGATTTTATACGAACGTTTGAGCGTGAACAAGGTTTCAGCTCGTGCTAGGCACCAAGGCTGTTGGGACGAACAAACACTTCTCAAACTTCAAGAGTGTTTAGCACGTTACGGTGATCAATTTTGGCAACGGATATTAACTACTATTGAAACATTGATACCTAACTTCAATTTGGAGCCCAAAAAGCAGTTGAAAATTTGAAAGAATGACATAAACTAGAAGAAAGGTCTCCGCTTAAAACACGTGCAGTTACGTAGGTTGGAAAAGTAATACTTATTCCATTTTGGGATTGCGAGAGGATTATTTTTATTGGTTAACTACCGAATCTTTTATCTGGCCCATTGTGGCAGGCACTTTGGAACAAACCGCTTGGGAACTTGCATAAACATCTGAAAGCATGGTAGCATATTATGTATTACAGCAGTGACGACTAATATTATACTGGTGTTGTGTGATGTCGAGATGTATGAAAATAAGATTTCCTCAAAGAACGAGTGGATCTACAGCAGATACTAAGGCGAATCTTTATTATCAAACGAGACAACAAAATCTTTTCTTCTTGAATATTAATTTGTCATTGTGGTACACTCACAGAAGAAAACATTGTTTCTTTTCTTCCTTTTCGATTTTTAAATCGCCTTTGTTGGTATTCATTATCAACAAGTATTGGTCGTTAGTACCAAAAAACGAAGAAATCTACATTAAAGGAGAACGAGTATTTGCATATTAGTGTTGTCTGAGACGCGAACACTACCCCACATGTAGTTGAGGAGCATCTTCAAAAATCCCCCAAAGACTTGTCATTCAAAGGAGTTAATTGTGAAGAGTTCAGAAAAATACTTATCGAGAATTTATCTTGAACTAGGGCTTATAGAAGAACAAAACTTTACTTCTCTACTTCTTTCTTTCAACAAGACGAGAAGTTAGAAGATCAGAAATGAAAAATTAAGGAATGGGTGTAAAATTTAAGGCATGGTGATATGGATAAGAGAAAGAAGAAACTAATACATACAATACAACAATACCAATATAAAGATCTGTGGATGACTACTGACCGGCAAAAAGAAACTAAAATATAAGAATCGGTATAGGGATGGCCCAAGGAAAGACCATTGAACATATAGAAGGAATGCTGGACGTACAGATCAAAATCAGTTTAACCACATTGGGGCAGGCTACTTGGTAGAAGAAATAGAAGGAGAAGCAGGAAAAGGGCAAAGCTATCACCATTGTTTTCTTTTTTAAATTTCATTTTGATCGTTCAGCTTTTGAAAGCAGTAGGCAGTTTCAGCAAACGCTCAAAAAGCACGCCGGATTTCATTTCTTTTGTTTTGGAACCTAGTCTATCTTGCAGGTGAATCACCGGTTGAACAAAAATTTGTTTGAGGCGCATCACTTATTGCAGGCTTCGCTGATTTCTTAACTTCTTAAGTCATACTAATAGACAGCACTGCAGGAAAAATTTTGTTTAAAATATTTTTATTGAATATAATGATGAAAATCCCGTGGCAAATGGTACGAAAGTACAACTTACAACGTTTGAAAGAAACCCCTAGTGTTAAATTGCTGCATACGAAATATAGCTCCATTAAACATCATACCGTTTGATGTTCCTCTCAAGCAACCGTGTGACTTAGATTTGGAGGATTAAACTACCCTTCAATGCTTTGAATGGTCAGATAGCGATGAATCTGGATAAAGCAGATTTGGAACAACGGTCGGGTATTTATAAAATTGGTTGTAATGAAAGCAATAAAGCATATATAGGAGAGTCAAGAAGCGCAATAGTCACACGATTTAAAGAACATGTAACACATTACTGTTATGGTAGGATAGATTCGTCGAGTATCACGAAGCACATGCACGACACGGAGCACGACATAAAAATAGAAAATTTATAATCGATAAAACATGATTCACCGCGAGAATTTGATGCGTATGAAGGGCTACACATACGTAAAAATATAATTCTTGTAGATCGTGATAGCGGTTCAATTCAATACTCTGCATTGTTCAGTCTATTATAATTAAATAATTAAATAGTATCAGCCTATGTAAGGTGTATCTATCATTTTAATTTTCGTCGTGAAATGAGCTAAATTAGTCACATAACGATACACATCAAATTTTTAACGTTTAAAACTTATTCAAGCCAGAATGCAGCCTTTGACAGGTACCTTTTCTTTCTTTCGGATGTTTGTAGATAAAACACCTAAGATTAAGACACGCTGGCCACTTGACATGTTATTTATGTAAGCGTCTTTTACGGCGGAAGGGCATCGTTGCAGGCCGTTTCCGAAAAATATTTTTCCGCCCCACACACGATTGCAATAAGGGTGAGGTAAATATGCATGTTCAGAACTTTGAGAAAATTATTTGCTCAGATCGATTTTATCTGGTTTTGATAAAACGTGCTTCGTGCTAGTGAAACACATGTCACCGAATTTATTATTAAACAGTTATGTGGTGAGGAGTTTACCGATGTGATTTAGCGTCAGTAAATACACCGCCGTCCTTGCAATCACTATCATTGTATATTCCGTAAGGATCGTAGGAAGCACGACATTAAAGGCAGCCTTTTACTTTGCAGAGTTTGGAGAAATACTGGAAACTTCTGTCATGGACTAAGACCAAAACCGATCTTCCAGTGTCTGCGAAATCTTGCTGTTGGGATGGGATAAAATAAATAAAGATATCGGTGATCACAAATTCTTATTTCAGTCTGTATTATTATTCTTAATCTCTATATCGAGCTTGGGAACCGGAAGCGGTTGTTGTTAGTAGCTACCGCCAAAAAGTTAATTGGTCTTCTATGGTATGAGTGAAGATCTTTTCGGAAAGAGGTGTGTATGTAGTGTTGAAAGAAGTGTTTTGATAATCCTACTCAAAACGCCAAAATCACGGGTAGAGATGTTTTTCTTATCTGTAGGAAAAGTACCTTTTGAGAAACAAATTTTTGTCTTTTGATCTGTCTACCAATGTGGTGTAATCAAGCCACAGCATGTGTGGTATAAAATGAAAGTTAAACAAGTTGATCATGTGGATTTTTATACTATAAAATCAGGAATATCACTACTAGCTATTTTTTTATTCAGTCTTCTAGGGGTTCGAAATAATTTAATTACCTCTTATAATTACTTAAATCGTTCAAATTTTTTCGACGAGAACATCATAGCGCCATCTAATATGCAACAGATACAAAATCTTTCCCATACACACACACTACCCACATTACAACGTAATAAATGTAGAGAACTTTTGCACCGTTTCAAATTAGGAATAAAAATTAATAACTACCTCCATAAATTATACTAAACTTACTTCTATTAATTCGTCGAAAGGTTCCATTTTAAAACCTTCACACACATTTAAAGGTGCCCGAATTTTATGCAAATCACTAAACTCCACAGCAACACCCATTATTGTAACTTTCCTTGGGAACACTTGCACATCATCTGTGCAAAATTCACTGAGGTCTTTTAATATGTACATAAAACAAAGATTGTCCCACGGTATAATGCTAGTTCTAAAATAAGGCTCACTAAACACCACATTAAATTTCAAATCACCATTTAGTTCATGCAAATCTTCAATAGATTTAATAATTTCAACCGTATCAAAGTTATTGCAATCCACAAAACTTTTTATTACAGATATTGATAATGTACTGGGTTCAACACAAACTACTTTTTTGCCCCTAGTTTTGCTGCCATTAGACCATGGTAAAAACCATGGCTTAAGAGTAAGACAACACTCTCTTTAGTTATGTATCTTTCAAACAGTGCTGTATATGTTTCACTCCTAATCTCATCATTTAACTGCCCTATTCTAGTTCTGGGATATATGGTGTGAAAATTGCAATGACAGAAAGGTCTGATGTAGTCATCTTTTGATATTGTAACCGGATCCTTTTTCAAATTAAACCAAATTGAGAATTCATCATGAGAACTTAATAAATGAACTTGATCATCCTTCATTACATTTACATCCATTGGAAGATAATAAACAGCTTGTATCCAATGATCCCTCCATGGAATAGTTGCTTGCCTCTTATAATCAGGATGGGCCCAATAAGGGGCGCAACTTAGAATTATCTCATTATTCATATCCATTGCCAATTCCCACCACATAAACACAGCTTGAGCAGTCCCATCTCTTTCAGCTTTGAAAGTATGGATACTGGTTCTATCATATACAAGAGGGGTCTTCCCAGACCAATCGAATTCAAACACCACTTGTGGTGATATTATTGTTTTAAATTTTTCAACATCTAATTGTGACATTTGTATATCATGCACAGCCATAGCTCCGGGACATTCTTCAATTTCAGATGGAATTTTCAGTAAAAGATCTCCATTTCTATTATATATCGGTTTCAATAAATTCCAATTTTGTATTAATGACCCCTCAACAACCTGGGCAAACATAGTAGCTGACTGGGGTATTACAATGCAATCCTTTTCTAATAATTCCTCATGAGCTTTCTTAAAGGTATTTAAAGCACCTTCTCCAATGAGTTCAGTGTCAAATACCTCAGTCACCAAGATATTTGCCCTTATTTTCAAATCACCGACTTCTCCTACAGTTAATTCTGTCGATCGTTTTGGAACCACCTACAAGTAATTTGTTTATCTAACTAGAAAAGTTCATATTATTATACTACCTTAATTTTATTAGAGAAACCGTTTAGATCTATAATCTTGATTGCACATTGACTCATTGGTGTGAAAGCCTCACACGCTACCACAGAATCAGCTCCATGTCTGGCAGCAAACATCGACAGGAGTCCTGTCCCTGTCCCGATATCTAAAACATTAGCTTTCTGCCCCTTGTCATGGAAGTAATTAATTGCTACTTTTAAGGCAGCTTCGTATTTTCTGTTTCTTTCGGTATCGTGCAGCATGTCTGCATAGGAAGAACGGGCAACCTCTTGGTGAAAATCATAATCTTCATTCTGCAGGATCCAATCGAATGATCCTGTGATGGGATTTAGTTTTTGTGTGAACGTGCTCATTTCTCGGACCATTTGAGGTAGAATTTGGATTTTGAATATTTTATTTAGTAGCATAAAAATTTTAGGTTAGAATACACAGGCATGAAATGTACATGTTAAAACCCCTGAATTGCTAATTTAGGGAGTTATGCAATAATAAAGTAACTAGATATATATCTAGTGACCACACTAGTGACTTTAATCCATAAGAGCAAATGCTGTCATCTACTGATCAATTATAAAATATCTTACAGTTTTCTGTAAAACGAGAATTTTAGAAAATTCTGGGATGTTATAAATATTTTACAGAGCTAGAACATTTCAAATTTCAACAGTTCTTTTACATTTAAAGAACGCAAATCTCTTTTATTGTATAGTAATAATAACTACAAACTAAAGCTTTCAGAATACGAATATCTTAATGAATTAAACATTTCCAAAGAGAATTGATTTTTTTACAGATTTGATTGGTTTACTCTTGGTAAACTTTGTATGAATCTTATAATAAAAAAGGCAGAAAGTGTTGGTTTCATCTTTATAAGCTCCAAGCCATTTTCATTTTCTGCGCTATTAGCAGTTGCAGGCTGCCCTGAAGAAATGAATGGGGAGGCTCCACTGAGAAAAATAAACAGCCGACTACTAAAGCCGTTATGAAGCCTATTATTAGGTCAAAGCCGGTAAAACATTGCAAAGAAGTTCTTAATAAACTGGCAAGGAAAACTCTGTGTGGTTCGTCTGAGTGTCTGGACATGAGGACATTAACGGCCACCTAATTCCCAATCAACTAGCCAAAAATGGCTCTAACGGAAACTTTCTAGGTCCAGAACCTGTTTGCCGGATATCAAAGCGCCAGACGGAAAATCTGCTTTTGGGTAGAAGGAAAACCTTCAAAGAAATAGAAATTGACTGAGGACCAGTTCCACGTTAAGACACTGTCAGGTGGATTAGACGCAACATTCTCAGCTAACGTAATCAGAAAAAGCAAAAAAGACATGAGATTCTAACCAGACATTGCCCCTTGAGAAAGCATCTGTGTAACATGGGAATGGAACCATTTTGCAGGAGATGTGAGCTACAAGAAGAATCTAGCATGCATTTAGTCTGCGTCTGTAAGAAACTGAAGAACTGAGCTGGAAGCATTTCGGTGAGGATCTCATAGACCCCTTGAGCAAGATAATCGCCTTTGTAGAGAACACGAAGTTGCTTGAATGGAAGTGGGAGTCTTATTTAGGAGCGGCGCAAACAGCATAATGTTCAAGTTTCTGGTGTATCGGTGACCAAGCCTAAAGGAATGGATAAATTAATGAATACTGGGCTATTTCTAGGTTAATTCATTTATTTATTTTTCATAAAAACAAATTAAAAGATCTGAATAAAGCTAAAACCATTTGTTCCAATTATAATGATCTTAAAATAACGATTCTACAATTTCCACATACAAGGATTATCCAAAAAGTAATCGATCTGTCACATACCAGGCGCCCATTGTATTAAAATATCGACCGAATAGAAAGTTCCAACCTTGAAAAGCATTAGTTTGAAGTTTAGAATTAAGAAAGTCCTTTAGTATTAGTGCGATAAGCATCATAAGTTAACGATTTCATTGCATTTCTAAAGTGAAAAGATTGGTCATCATTACTTTTACAAAATAATTTTATTTGAAAGATCCCAGCCCAACCGATATCAAAGCTGAACTAAATCGTATTCTATGGTATTTCCTAAATAGTTTACAAAAATATGCGTAGTGTTAGGTTGTAAAATTTGAACGATACTACACGAGATAAGAAGACTGAAACGATCCAGAAAATGGTACTGGATGCGCGAAATAGCAGAGATGGTAGGTATTTCAGAAAATGTACATTGTAACTGACTAAATGTTTAAGCATGAAAATGCTTGTGCAATGTGGGTGCCGCGATTGCTCAGAATATAAACAACGCCGTGCCGAGCCTCTGCGTCGATTCATCACCATGAATGAAACATAGGTCTACCACCACACATTAGAAACAACATAATAATCTAAACGATGCACGCCGAAAGGCTGACGGTCTCTAAAGAAGATAAAGACATGTCTTGCCGTTGGAAAGGCCATGGTCGCTTGTTTTGGGATGCGCAAAACACAATCTTTATTGACGATATTAAACACTGAAAACCAATTAACGATGAGTATTTTAAGAACTCACTGCAGTGATTGAACAACAAGGTAAAGTGAATATCAATTTTCGAGCTAAATATAATCTTATGTGATAGATCTCTACCACTAATAGGTCAATAAAACAAGGCTGGTTTGAACAATAGTTATATTTTCAGAACGTTTACAAACGTTTTCGGAATACCTTCTTCAGTGAAAATATAACTAGATAAATATATAAACAAACATTTGTTTTTTATTTGAGAACTATCAACAAAATGACTAATGACTAGGATTTCTTGATATAGAGGAAACCTTTGGCTAGATTTTTAAATTTGGGTTTTCCCTAATCCTTGAACAGAATTGTTAAGGTTTCGACAAAGATTTTTTGATATAAGGTTTTACTTAATTTGCATGTATGTTTACACATTAATTTAGTTTTTATAATTTATATATATATATATAAAAGTTGGTTACACATCCTCTATATCAAGAAATCCTAGTTATTAGTCATTTTGTTGATAGTTCCCAAATAAAAACAAATGTTTGTTTATATATTTATTTAGTTATATTCTCACTGAAGAAGGTATTCCGAAAACGTTTGTACACGTTCTGAAAATATAACTATCGTTCAAACCAGCCTTGTTTTATTGACCTATTAGTGGTAGAGATCTATCATATAAGATAAGTATAAAAAGGTCACGAAATATATATATATATATACAGCTAAATATAATGCTATACTTAAAGAAATGGCTTGGGTTATGGGTCGTACCTCAAAGTTAACATTAAATAATAAACTCTTATTATACAAGTGTATTATAAAACTCATATGGACATACGATATGCAGTTGTGTGGTTGTACCTAGCCATTTAATACAGAAATTATGCAAAGAATGCAGTCTGAAGTTCTCCGCACTAGAACCATCGCACCTTGGTTCGTTTTCAAACTGACACTATATAATGACTTACACATTCCGTTCGTCGCTGAAGAAATATGCTTCACATTACAACTTAAGATTACAAAATCACGAAAACAGGTTAATAGAAGAACTAAACCATCCGCCTAATGTAGTACTCAGACTGTACAGACAATGGCCATCTGATTTCCAAAACCTTCAAAATCAATCAAGACAGTGTTGACCATCCATTGATATTTTAAGAGCTTCAACGTTGGGTGAATCTCCATTCAAGTGATCTCATACATCTGATTTACTCATTGCTTCTCATACTAGGGAGCAGATTGTAAATTTGCTGAATAAAATAATAGAAAAAATGCAATGACCGTCGTGCCTTTTGTCCGGGTAGTAGTTATTTTTCAAGCGAGAATTGCCCAGCACCTAATTACAGCATTACAGAATTTACTAGGGATACGCCGAACATTCTAAACTTACAATTAGTGGTTGGTTTAATACGATACTAGTGTAACACTCCAACACACTGAGCTACAATACAAAAAATGTTGAAAATTTTGAATGGAGGAAACGGTCACAAGTGGCGGTACATAATCGCACCAAAATGAAGACCTATGTTTTTTTATGTTTTATCAATATAATCTATGCATGCAATTTAAAACGTAAGTACAGTGTTTCTTCAAGAATTATTTTAAAGCAATAATTTTATGATATGAAGGTCATCCTGCTTGCCTAAATATATCACCTTTTAGCACTGTCGACTCGATCGTTATTAGTGGCTAAAATTATCATTTCATTCTGATTACTTTCTTCCAGTTTTGTCAAGTAAGGAATTCAATCGCTGTGAGTTTTGCGCTCAACTAACCAAACAGCCGCAAATTTCCATTAAATGCGAGACTTCTTTCTTGGTATAGCAGCCACACTTTCATCATCGGCGCAATAGACCAAATTGTATATGGCTTTGTAAATTTATCTATGCGTCTGCCATTTCATTCGCGCAGGTTGGCGTGACGTAATATGTACTTTTGAAAGTGTGGCTGCTATACGTATCTGAAGGGAAGGAAAATAAAAGAACATCTATGTAACTAGTGGTCGAACATTTATTATATATAATAAGAGTAATAAATATTATATACGTCCTCAGTTTGACAATCACAGAAATAAATTAAGAAAATATTCCGCATTGTGTATGAATAAAGCCCGCTCGTATATTTTAAGTATAAAAACTACAAAAATACAACGCAATGCATGTTTATAAATCCAATATCATTTTAGCGTCAACGATTACCAATAAAATGCGAATATATATATAATTACTTTTTGTAAATAGCTTTATAATTTTTTTTGTTAAACATCACATTCAATGCACCCATGAGTGGAAACTTAATAAGTAGTCGTTATTATTTATTTCTTAAATTAAATTGGATTGAAGAAAATATTGCCATAGACTTCTGTTCTTTATATGTACCTATTTCTTAGTGTAACTATCCTTGTTTTGGTAGCCTGATACATATCCAGAACCGTCTACGAGGTCCTTCCTTCCAGCTATGCCTTTACCTTTACCGCTTTCATCGAAGCGTTGCTTGTGAGTCCCAGTGTATTTCGAGGTATCAGTTAGTCTATTTACAGTGCCAGTAGTTTTGTTGAGCTAAGGATTAAAAATAAAATACAATAAAATCATAGATTTCTTTAAGAATTGTTTCATTAAAATAAAGGAAAATATTGGAGTGATGAAGAAATCTCCTTTGGATTTTCTCCCAATTCCATAAGACTTCTTTTGGAAGAAACAAAATTAGAAGGAGGAAGTATTTTAAGTTACCATCTTATTTGATAGCTTCTTCCTACCTATATATGATTATTTATCTTTAAGTGGGTGACCTTCTTAATTTGCTTCCTTTTTTGTATGACCTTGTTTCATCATATAATAGGTACCACCAAATAAATGTTTCGATAATTAGGTTAACATCCTTGTAAAGGAATTGAAAACAGCCGCATGTTAACTGAGTGATATTTGTTCTGCATTTTGTTATTTTTCCGTATACAGAGTATTCCAAGTAACATATCATGAATAATATATGAATAATACATAATTATAATATATGAATAACATATCATGAATACGATACTAGAAATAAGAATAAGTTGAGGGTACGATATGCTCGTTTAAGTAGTACACAAAACAGTTACAACAGCCAAGGTATCAGGTTCTGTAATGCTCTCCCTGAGACAATTATAAACTTAAATATTAATACTTTTAAACGAACTTTAAAGGTCTTTTTATTAAAACACGCTTTTTTTGATGAGATGGAGTATTTTGACAGTGTTGGAACTCTACGCCCGGACTCGCTATTATGAGACCGATGCTTTATTGCTATGTCGGGTTGTACAACCAAAATTTAATTAAGATTTTATATTCCTATTGTATATATATATATATATATATAATATTTAGTATTTTTATATTTTCTTACTTTTACATGTAACATGTGCAATTATTGTATTTAACAGTATAGGCACGAATAAATATTATTATTATTATTATTACTATTATTATTATTACTATTATTATAACAGGTTCTTTGAAAGTTTTCGATGTTATACTATGTATTTATATTTGAAACTTTGTTACCAGTGCCTACAACCTTTTGTTTTCTAACGAAAAATAGGGTAAAGTTTTATTATATTTTTGTATTCTACCCATTAAAATAAGTTGATTCTTATTTCTTATATTTTGGTATATCTACATGAAATCGCTTTTTGGTTATTTTAATTATTCCTTTTCTTCTGTTTTGACAGCGGATTCTGTAGAACTAATTATTTCAGTTAATATTGAATCAAAGTTTAGGTGTGAATTAATTCACTGGTTACAAGGGCATTATTCTATTGTGGACAGAGTGCTCAAAATTTAAATTTGCAATTCATACATTTACAAAATAACATTTACAAAATACTCAAGTCTTTTTTGTGGAACACACTGTATGTTAGTACACTCTTAAAATTAGAATACTACCTCTTAATAGTATCTCTAGTGGTTTTAGAGTTGCAAGTGCCTTTTGAGTTTATCGCTCGAAGGTATAATAATGATATCTGATCTTTTAACACAAGAGCTTAGTTATTGTCATATAATTTGGTCTGCTATTAAAAAAATTCGCTGTCTTTGGTGAACACGTTTATGTGACGAATTCTGAATCATTTCCCTTTAAACGAAAAATGATCAACATCATTGATAACTAGTCGAACAGAGATATTTTAAATTAATTTTATATTAAGGAAATTGCATGTACGAAGAATTTAAATTGCTAATATAATATACAATATAGATTTAGAAACCGGAGATAATAGGGAACAAGTAACTTAGTAGTTGGAAACCTAAGACAATTAGTTAGGGTTATTCTTACTTCTTTTAATGCTAATGAAATTAGTTGTTGAAATACACGTTAGAAAATATACATACATACTACTACTTTATGTATCTTTATTTTATTTTATTTCAGTACAAAGAATTGTATTTCCTACTCTTCTTTTGATACAGTAAGCCTACTTTGCAACTTTAACTGCAGCAATGATATCATTGCTGACAATCAACAGATCTCAAAAGGAAAAACTGCAAGAGCAAGCACATAAAACGATATTATTGGATCATTTAGGTATCATTCCGATATCTTCGACTAATATAGCAAAAGGGGTTTTATAACTCGAAAATCGCTCGAGATAGGTATAACGAACTCCAGTAGGATTTAATAGGACGTATTATTCTAATTTTAATAATACACAGTGTCTTCCATTAAAAAGCTTAAGTTTCTTATATTTGTAAATGGACGAATTTGGATCTAAATTTGGAACAGAAATAAAATTATCCTTACCACCCCGTTCGAACACTGTACAACTCTAAAGCACTGCACAATGAACATCGTACACTGAAGTCATTATCGTCATACTTAAACTAAACGCATAGTACGTATAAAAAACTTTGGTTCAATGTAGACTAAAATAATTAGTTCTAAAGCAGCTAATAGAAAACTAGTTTCAAGAGGTACTTGTCAATCGCAGAATGCTATACCGTACTGAAGAGTCCTAATAAGGACGAAACTAGTCTACGGTTGCAGTCTGCGATTAATAAAGCACAATTCCCTCCGTGATAATTATTGGCATATGCAATATAGTCCTGCAGTGCAGGCATTGCACATCTTTCTATGAGAGTTGTCTAACAAATGAACCTCGGGTCATTCATTGGAGAGATGTAGATGTTCTACTTTTACATTCTTTCTAAAGCAACCGCTGTCAAAACAGAAAAAAGAAATAATTTTATTGTATGTAAGTATGTATAGGGAAGTGTAATAACTTTTTGTTGACAACGGAATATTGACTTTTCCATCAATTTATATATACAAGGCTACCTTATATGTCAAAAAGTATATTAAAAACTTTGAAACACCGTCACATAAATATTATACTCGTCACACAAATTTATTATATTTTGCCAAGCATAATAGAGCCTTATACAAAAAGTCACCAATTTATTCCTGCACTAAGATATTTAATAATTTGCCAAATGAACTTAAAAAAATAGAAAATATCAAGAAATTTAAAGTTGGATTAAAAATTCCTACTGGCCAAGTGTTACTATTCTTTCGATGAGTATCTAGACGAAAGGTTTTTAAACTGACATTGTTCCTTTTGTATTATCTTGTTATTTTGTATTGTAATATATTGTTCTTTCTTTAAATGACGTAACCCATGCTAAATTTTAGCCAATGGGCTCAAATAAATTATTATTATTATTATTATTATTATTATTATTATTATCATTATACGAATTGACTAATTTTAAGGAGTAGAACACTCAAATATAATAGAAACTGTAGCATCCTAATTAAAATAACAAAGTTTGGTGTAAGCAGAAGTAATATTTTTGGAGAAATATTTTGCCTTAGAAGACAAAATGGTGTGCCAAAATTTAAAATGTAAATAAATAGTAAAACATCGAAAATTACTGATAAACCAGTTGCCTGGATTATCGTGTATATATATTCATCAAAATCCCTTCTGAATCAGAAAGAGATTTGTTCAACAACTTACTCCGCGGAGGTCTTGAGATTTACACCAAATAATGTGATAAATTTGACAATGGACGGTTGTATTTTTCATTTCTTTTTATTTTCGATAAAATACTTACTCCAACGCCTGTTACTCCTGGTTGTCCGCAACCAGCCAATTTTTCCTTAATCTCTTCCAATTCGACCTTTTTCGCTTTCGCTAATTCCTCCAAAAACTTCTTATAATCCACTATACCCAATTTCATACTTTTCAATTTCTTGAAATAAATTCCCGTATCGGTTGTTGTAATTTTCTTTCCATCGATAACCTTCGCCTGCTTCATCCATTTATCGCTTTGCGAAAGCGTAATCTGTTTACCGTCGGATTTCGGGTCGCCGAATTTGGAAAAGCTCTTGAATTGGTCCTCGAACGTTCCCGGGCTGGAAGATTTGGTGGGCGTCGATGGAGTGGGAGACGGGGAACTGGGTTGTTGAGAATGATCGCCGTTTTCGATTTTCAAATTTTCTACTTCGGCCGTGGGTGGTTCTGTCGGTTTAGTTTCGTCGGACATTTTCAGTTAATGGGATGCTGTAATTAAAGAGAACGGGCTACTAAATTGAAATCGAAACGATAATTACAGTTGTTATACCATAATAAGATGATGTTTATTCTTTGCGGAGGTTTCAAATCGATGCAATTAACATGTATCGTATAATATGCGCAATATCATATTGTGATTTACGCTTTTGGAAATGGTTATTAAAATTTATAACGACTTACGTTTGGAAATGACACCAGACAAAAAATATGATGGAAACTTTTTTCGAGTCATTAACTAATAACGCATGAAGGAACCCTAAAGAAATGTCTTCGACGGACACCGATTGTGAAACTCTGGGATAATATACAGGATGATTCATAATATGTGCGAAAAAATCCTCACATAGAAATAAGGAGGAAAGTTTATGTCCCAAAATGGGTAATATTGCAGTTACAGAGTGTTTAACAGTTAATAAAGATTTTTACAACTTTAAAAATAACTCAAGAAGAAGATAAGCTAGTAATAATCGTTGAAGGTGATGATTGTCAACCATCAGACAAGCTGACAGAAATTTTTCCAACGTTATTTTCTTAAGTTAATATTTTTGTCAAAAAGTTTTAATTTCTTAATAATACGTTCAATGGATCTGATGCTCATAAGCGTTCAGGTGACCCAATAAGGCACGCCAATGTTTTTGAACTAGTAAAATTAGGTATCGATACCGGATAAACCAGCGATCTATTCAAGTGGCATTCAACATGTCAAACACCTGTAACTTAAAAATTATGTATTTCGAGAAATATGTTAGTAACTTTTGTCTTATTTTTCTATTGTGCCAGGATCATGCTCTTAAAATGTTTCGGACGTATTATGAAACACCTTGTACATTCAATTTATTGCAAAACCAGACGTCCCTCCGGGAAACAGTGAAATACTTCTCGAGTTAATGTTTTATTATAAAAGAAACCTTCTTATTACCGGTCAAATCTGAACTTGAAGGTGAATATGATAGTTGTGGAATATATATAAACCAAAACTTCTTTTATCAACAATCACTGTTGGTGCTATTGACTTTCACGATAATCAATTCAATTTTTCTTGCTGTTTCGGCCACAAATTCGTACTAGTTCATCAAAAGAACTGTGAACAGAGAATTCGCTATTAAAGAAAACAAAGAAAAAATGGAGGAGATCTCAAGCATAGATATGAGTAGTGTATACTTTCTTAATGTTTTATATTTCAAATCGTTAAATTGAATATATATAATAAAAAAGTAGTATCCTATCTAAAAAAGATAAAATTAGAACTATTTGTAGGTAAAAACTAAAATAAATGACCTCTCACCCTTAGCACACCTATTCTTGGAAAGCTTCAAATATGTATTTCGACCATCAAGCGACCACCTTCAGAGGACATAAAGGAAAGAAAGCGCTGATGTCCTTCATAACAACGATCACTTGATGGTAGAAGTACATATTTTGAGTTTTCAAAAGATCTGTATGGTAAATATAAAAACTAATTTATTTCTTATTAGATCTAGTTTGGGAAATATCCAAACGCAGATGTCAACAAGTTGTTACATTCAATTGAAAGAAACCGTCGGATTTACGTGTTTCGAGTAAATCTTATTTGAGCAACGTACTGAAGACTGTGCAGAGAGCATAGCACAATGATGATAGATCACAACACAATTATTGACATCACCCACCACACACAACCGCAATGCATCAGATCACAGTCAACATCAACTCAATTGTACAATGATTTGTTATCACTGTAAATATGTGAATCCCGTGGATTTTTCCATTGAAGATGACAATTAAGTTGTTGATGTATTATCTCTGTTTTTTTCCAAACTAAGTGTAATAGGGTGTTTTATTTCATCAAAGAACTACAAGAGTGATAATTAATTTCGCTGGTTCGAGTTCTTCTTGTTTGTCAAAGTAGGTAAGTACCATTTTCCTTGTTTTTATTTAGTGCCATCACAGCACTCAAGATACAAAAGTACGGAGATTTATCTTATGCTTAAACCAGATGTAGATGAACAAGAACCTGCTTTTGGAATAGAAAGCTATTGAATCGTTAGAGATGCCACTTTTCTTAATCAAATGACGATTCCACTATCAAAGATTTTTTTATTATCTGGTCTTGTACCAGAAATTTTCTGTAATCAATTAGAAAGTATAACCACAGATTTCTTTGCCTGAACTCTTTGGTGTTTTTTACCTTTTCTAGCTGTCTAACAATACTTAGCATCTGCCATTCCTATAGGATATATTGCAAAGTTTCATCGAGTTGCTCCTTTAGCAAGCTCCTCGTTCCAGTCCATACGGTTTGATAAGAAATTTCATATGTAGAGATTTAGGTCCACAGAACTTTCTTTTTGGTTCTTCCCTACCAAGGGGATTTGCTTCTTCGTAGCCTTGTATGCTCCGGTGTGTCACTACCCAAATTGGATTGATTCTATTATGATCTGCCAAGAACACTGGTGCATCTCTGCATTCCCGGATTGAATTGCTCTGAGAGCCCATTTCGCTATCTGTCATGATACAGACTGTCCTGTTCTGGCTGCATCTCTGTATCATGATTTACGCACATATACGTAGTTATGGCAATAGTCTTGGTCTGGAACAGAGTCACATAATCTCCCAAGGTCACTGGATGCGGTTGGTTTTGAACCACACGAACAAAAGTCTAAAACCTATCCTGGAAACAACTCGGCATGAAGGATCTCATAGCAAAGGACTTTTTATTTGTTTATTATTTATTGTTTGTTCCCGTATTACGAATTTGTTTGTAATTAATCACAAAATATGTCTAAAGATTTGCTAATGTGATATTTGCTCACCAGACTCACGACGTTGACTACCAATTTAAGCTTTGTTGTTCCTTATCGTGTTCTTACTCCAGTATCTAAGATAGTGGTATGTAAATATATATGAAATTTTGATTATCAAGTGATTATAATGTTTTGCGGTTAATTCGTAAGAAAACGATCGTCTTTGTGATTCACAAACAAGATCTTAGATGCCAAATTTGTTGAATTCTTTCTCAAATTGTGATGAGCAATACTTCTCGTTGAAGTGCAATTTGTAATCATCCTGAGTGTCAACCATCTGCGTTTTGCTAGCGTACAATTCTGCAAACTTCTTGTGCCACCTTATAAATTGTGATGAAGCAATGTAACATTTCAAAGATTGCTGAAAATTCTTCCGCGTCAACATATCACGAAAGGAAACAGAAGTAGTAGAAAACAATGACGTACGCTGACGATACTTTGTACTGCAATGCCATTTTGTCTATTTTAAGTTTTTACCTAGGTCGTTGTTTTGTCGTACGCCTAAAGACAATCTATTCATTTGACTATCTTTCTCAGGTGCTGCCGCTGAAGAAAGAAGCACGATTTGTACTTATCTCAGATAGATAGATCTATGGTCAAAAATTGATGACGTAGGTAAAAACTATAAACAGACAAAGGTAATGTACGTATACACTATCGGCCAGTGTACAAGTTGGGTTTGGAATTATGAGAGCGGGAGCAAGAAGGAATTAAAGGGTATTACTATGACTATGAAACCGAATAATAGAGCGTGAGGCGTGTTCAATACGCCTCACGTTTTATCTTGTTCGATCCCATTGTCGCAATAATGCTCTTTATCTGCTCTCTCTCGCACTCCCTTGATCTAGGCTCAAGATGGGCACCAGCTTAAGTTGTATAGAAGAAAAACAACTATGATGATATGGACATGTGAGAAGAAATGATGACAATAGATGAATTAAGATTGGAAGAAGAAAATTGTGAAGGTCCCGATAATCTTGGAGAACTACAACAGATGAAGCTGTTGGGAAGGGGGGATTGGAAAACAGAAAATTGGAGGAATAAGGAGAAACTAAAATCATGGTTGAAAGACGAAAGATAGCACATTTTCGGAATCAAATATTTGGCTTATCGAATTCAATTGTAGAAGACTAATTTAGATCTAATAGGGAAATGAAGTCTTTTATTTCCATGCCAATATTGTCGAAGTTTGTAGTACGAAATAAATTAAGTCTAGCATAAATATTATTAAACTTGGATATGAAATATCAATGGCTTGTGCGCAAGGTGGGTCGTAAAATTATTTATAGACCTTACGGTTGCGAGTCGTGAGCCATCTCTCGAATTCCCTCCTGTGTAATGCATGGCTAGCGCCGGCCGCTAACTGTTAACGTTGTATACGTGCTTGCCATCATAAATTAACGCCCTCCATTTATTACATGCAAAGTAGGTATCTAGATACGTATCAATTAGACGGGAACGTTACCTGGAAAATTTGCATCAAGCGATGGAAAATGTAGGTCACGCGTAATGTACGCATTTCTTACGCTGCACGTGGGTACAATAGATGATGCTATTTAATTGTACGACTCTTTAAGATGATAATTATCCTAATGAAATGTGAGAATTTGTAATACGGAATGGGCGAAATTATAGGATGATACGAGAAAGTGGATGCGGTCAATTTGGCTAAAAGTGGTTTAAAAGCTTTTGGAAAAAAAAAAATAAAAATGAGAGAAGAAACATTGGAAATTTAATGGAATTTCAAAAAAGGAAATAGGTACATGAAAATTAAAGTTCTAACCTTTGGTTCGGTCGGTACGGCCTGATAAATCTTCTTCTACTTTGAAGGGCGAAAATTTTGGCTTTGGTAATTGGGAAGGTCTAGACATATTACAGTTTTTCCCTTGAAATATAAGTATTTCATACTCTGTATGATTTACTTTCTTAAAATCTAATTATTAATTTGAACGTTATAATAAGCAAAAATTTAGAATAACAATCAATTTAATGAACATTAATTATCTGGATCATGATATTTATTCGAAACTTTTCATTAATTAAACCGGAAAGTATTTGGTTTACTTCCTACTTCACGTTTTACCCCTGCATATTTTTTCTGTCAATTAATTGCAATTTTAATTGATACCAAGGTGAAAATCCAATTAAACTAATTAGGACAGTTTTCTAATCTTCAACTTCAACTTTCCTCTTCGAAGAAAATTATTAAATCGAAACGTCTGTCACCGGCTAGTTCAAATTAGTGTAAAATAGTAATTGCAATTCAATAAAATAATGAGCTAAATATTTTATGTGTTTTATCATTAATAAGACAGGACATATGTTGGTTGTCTGCGGTTTTGTAAAGATTCGGTTAATACCGTTATAAATCTCAACTTTAACACATATAATAGGTATATACTAACAAATTGGTTGCAAGATGGTTGTAACTATAGATACGATACGGTGTTGTTCACATCTCATCATCAAATTAAAACACAACAAAGTTCAAACAATATGAAACAAATCTAAAAGAAAATATTTAAAGTACAACATTAAAAGGGAAGTCCTACTATCACAAGAAAACCGTAAATAATTTGTTAAATATTAAAGTCCATATGGATTTTGAAAACTCCCGAGGTATTGCTTAAACGTAGAAACGTAAACACCAGTAAAATTTGAGCCATACCTTTAGCAATGTTAAGTGGGTCCTATTTGTTTTATTTCTTTCGTCTCCTTTGAATCCGATCGAACGTCGAGCCGATGCGGATGGGGCGAGGATGATATGTCATTGAAAAGTAAAGCCGCATGTTCACAATTTAGAAAAAGAAATCTATACGGTAGTAAAATTAGGTCAATGTTTTAAATAAGGTCGTTTAAGTTTAGCTCGTTCGCTTTTATGTTACGTTGAGTTCAATGACGCCGATGTTCAATTACGTATCTATAGATCTGTTGCGATAAATAAACCGACACTTTTAGTAGTTCAATTTTTGTTATAACCATTTTCTTTTTCTTTTACACTCGGTGACCTGCTTTTACCTCATATAGAGTTATACATAAATTTGACGCATTAGTTATGACAAACTCCGTATTCTGCTCTTGGTAATAAATGAACATAGTCTATAGCGTGTTCCATTCATCGAAGGTCTCAAATCGAACAGCCTGTAGTGGGTGGTTCTTTCACATTCTTTTCCTGGTTTGCGCCATGCTTTCCTTTGATTTTTAGTCCCTAGATTGAAGTAAGGTATCCACGTTGTAGCAGTAGTTATTATCCATTCCTAAAACTGGCTTTTCCACTGCAGCACTTGCTTTTAAATTCGGCACTTTCCCGAAAATACATTTCGTAGTCGTAGTTGAATGATTTCTATAGGTTTCACACCTTCTCTAAATAGAAAGAAAATGATAGCTCTTTATGACTTATTGTTAGTTGTGCCTTTCATGATTGCAAAATCAGCGGTTCAGAAATACGTCTGTATCAGTCAAGAAGCTGAAGTATACTAAATTATATTGCACGGGATGACTCCGTAAATGTCAAGACTTATATCTGATCAAAAGCGTGACCTATAAGTTAAGTTCGACAAAGGCGCGTCTTGTTCTCTGAAAGAACAATTTAGCTACAGCGAATAAGACGCGTTTATCGGAAGAAGGCGATAGACCCAGTTTGATATATGTCTGCTCCGTTACATATGTACATGTATATCAAACTCGCCTAGACCTATCGTCTTCTATCGACACACGCGTATCTTGTTTGCTGTATATAGACTGTTCTTTCAGCGAACAAAACACGGGTTTGTCGAACTTTACCTATAAGATTTGTGCAATTGAAGTAGAGCCAAATTCCTAGAACATCCGGGGCAGCCCTCGTATATATCGCCTGTATCTATAATGGGAACGAAGCTTAGGATTGAAAACAATGGTTTCATGTAATTTATATGACTAAAGTGAGAGGTCAAATAGCGCATAAAAGCGTATTGTAACAACTCCCGGTGGAGCACACTATACCACTAATTCAAAATTTCAGCTTTTACTCCCTTACGTCAATGAGTAGTTATATATTATTGTTACATGTTGGTCAACATAATCAACAGAAGCTAATTGAAATTGCTCGCTTTGTTCCCTTTAAATCCACAGTATGTTGTCAATTTTAATGATAATAAATGTTGATTGTTACAATTCTTGTTTTGATGTATAAAAAGATTAAAATATTTGCGATAGGAAAATTTCTTATCTATATTATTAAGTAATTCCCTATAATATGTTTTTATCTTTATCATTTTTATGTAATACTATTGAACAGTGACAAGTTTTCACTAATGGATATTAAATTAAATGAGCTTGTCCCTGAATTCGCAGTCAGTTTGTAAACATCGTTAATAATTTCGGTTTTTGATCAAAGTGGAACGATAGTGGTACTTCAAATGCAGCTGATTAATATCTATGGATAAGTATGTATCCCATAGAGTGAAGTTAAAAATTTTAAGTTCAAAAAGTGTCGTAAAATACCTAACTTGCATATTTTCTATTTTTATTGAATGTATATATTTATATATGTATGTATATATTATACTTATCTTATATGATAGTTCTCTACCACAATTAGGTTAATCAAACAAGACTGGTTTAAATGATAGTTATATTTTCAGAACGTTTAGAAACGTTTTCGGAACATCTTCTATCAACAAAATAACTAATGACTAGGATTTCTTGATATAGAGGATATGTAAAAAAAAATATTTCCCTAAAAATCCTAGTCATTAGTTATTTTGTTGATAGTTCCCAAATAAAAAACAAATGTTTGTTTATACATTTATCTAGTTATATGGTATAGTTTATTTTAAAAGATAATAATTTTTTTTTGTCTAATGCGCCCTTTCTCATGTCAATATACAAACAAGAAATTTCATTCCGAAATACTCTCCTCGGCCTACCACATTGCTGTATTAAAATGACTTGTTTTATCATATTTTACTTTTGCTTCAGTCTTGACTACTTTCTCCTCCAAGTCGTTCGCATTACTATGCAACGATAGATATTCTTTCATCACCATTAGCAATTCCTTGACTTCTGTTTCTGTCAACTCAGTATTCTTACTGTTAACGGTTGGCAGCATATTCCTAATTTCGCAGGTTTCCCCTTGATTTATATATTGACATATTCGTGTCTTCCTTCGAGTAAAGATAATGGAATGAAACCATTGGAGTCTTGATCTTACTATCGTGAGGACATCATTGTCCCTCCCTAGCTTTGACCATGAATCTTTCAATTGAATCAGGTGTCACATTGTCCCAGGCATTGACCAACAGAAATATGACATACTTTAAGTTAATATTCTTTAGAGTGTCCATAATGTCTCTTTCTTCAAAAGATAAAACATGGACCAGGCAGTTTCCAGGATAATAAAGTTTAATCACACGGGTGAGATTTTGATCTGTTGTTTGTATACATAACATAAAATGGAAGGAACACAATTACGATTTTTCCATCATTGCTTTGATTCCTCCTCTTATACGTGGCAACGGACGAACTGAGAAATCCATGAGCAGGTTTATGGAATGATTACTTGATCTGGATTATAGAATACAAAATGTGAAAGTGTGATATTTCATTTCTGCACGGATTACTGTATAATCGGGATTATAGTGTATCTTTTCGTAAAATTTATATTACAGCAAATTGTGAAAATTATTGTTCAGTGGATATATGTTTTGTTAAAATAATTGCAATCATCTACGTATCTACACATACATATGTGTTGAATACCATTAACAGCACATATGTATGTATATACATACGCTCGTATTTATTTGCAAGTAGCATAAATAATGATCTCATCTACACTAAATAGAAGACGACCGACTTTGGGTTCCCGCTGATTAGATTACATAATCGTAAGTAAATACACACATCGATGTGTAAAGATGGTTCGATTGTGTAAGTATCTAGTGTATATATGCCAATGTTATTGAAATTCTTTTTAATACCTTGCACAGCGATAAAAAGAGAACAAGGCTTATCGATGTTAGGAAGTTTTGGGGATTTATTGGAATGTAATGGAAACGAAAAGGACTATTTATAGATTGGGCATGTGAATATGTAAAAGTATTGGTAACCTTCGAAAAATGTTTGTTATTCGTAGTCGTCGCATTAGTCTAGGTATGTATGTGTTTGAATTGGAAATGTAACCCACAAAAAAATTCATCCAAGTTGAAGTATCAGTATAGACGAAAGAACAAAAATGCAAGTATAAATGTCCATGATATAAGGATATAAAGCTTAAAAATTCTCCTCGTTATTCCTTATAAAAAAATACTTTCTTGTTGGTTTGAAAATGAGTTTGTGTACATATACATAGATGATTATGCTTAAAGATGATAATACCTGAATTTTCTTGATTCTATATCACAACAGTGACGGTTCTCCCTCCGGATGAACAGATAAGTAAATACATCACTGCTTATACTAATTGGAAATTGTGATGCCCACCGCCCACCACCACTGAAATTCGATAGTATTTAATAGGAGAAGAAAAAACGTATTTGCATTTTGGGTGGTTTGCATTCGTATTCAAGACGATTTTACTGAAATCCAAACAGTTGATTATGTTTTACTCAATCATTTGCGAATTTAGAAAATCTACTGTTACAAAAGGCGTTTAATTATTATTATATCCTATTTATTTATCTATTTCTCACGTAACAAGTTTAAATTACACGTTGTTTGAAAAATCAAAATCACTGTGTGATCTATCTACGTATGCCTTTACACAATATTTTTGCGTGTGGTGTGTAGCGGTGCTTTTCGTCCAAAAATCCTGTGCTACGCCTAAATTATTGGATTTATCCGTTAAAGATACTTAATTGTCGGAATATGATTTTTCAAATAAGGTATGATGACAGTTCTTTCTAATTTATTATGTCCAAGACATAGTTTTCTACAATTACTGCATTTATTTCTCATGTCCTTGTCGAAAAGCGGACATATGTAAACGGTAATCAATTAAAGAAGATGTTGAAAAATAAGGTGAATGTGGCACGATTTTCCATTGTAATTTTCTTAAGTAGTTTTTTTTTGTTGTGATTTCTGTTACGAGTGAATTGGTTATGTCAGATTGCTATCCAGTCACTGAAATGCTTAAAATTGTCAACAATAAATGTGGATTCTGATAACGAAATATAAACATGTTTTGAATATGAGATCCAGACTTTAGTATTAATCAAAGATTTTAATAAAGTCTATGATTCTGCCAAAAGAACAATGCTACGTTAAAGCTTCTTAGAGAAATGGAGAAACAACATCAACAATTCAGAAAAACATTAGCAAATGCAAAAGTACAAGGTATTCTTTCGGAAGATTTTGAAATAGGGTCAAGTCTAAGCCAAGGAGATTGCTTACGGACGCTTTTGTTTAGTTTGGTATCGGTGAAAATAATCATAGAAACACAACTAAAAGGGACACGAATATTGGGTACAATTGCTACCAGGTAGACATTTACGCAAATAACGTTGTACCAGCACCCAAGAATAGGAGAGAGCTGGAGGAAGTACCTAAGAACAATACCAGAGACAGAATATAAATTGGGTTTAGAGACCAATCGGACCAAAAAGTAAGACGATGAAAGCAGGAGAAAAGAAAACTGATGATAAGACTGGAATGGAAATAACGAAATCCGTTGAAATGGATAAATTTCTTTACTTGGGCTGGTTTACAACGTATAAATAAAGAAAAAGACATAGAAACAACGGATTTTAAGATTTTACAAAACAGTTATAACATCAACACTATATGCTTGTGAAACCTGGACCCTGAACGGGAAATCTCTAGAGAATCTACTGCCATGGGAAAGGGAAATAGTCCAATGAATGGTAGGAAGGCAAAGAACAGATGTGGGTTATCTGAAAAGAACAAATAGCGAAGTATACGAAATTTATACGGATCCAAAGATCGATACAATCATTAAATTAAAGAGACTACAGTGACTGGGCAACTAAAGAGGAAGTCTGAAGACAGAAAGGTAAAAATTATAGCGTGGGAGAGACCAGCCCGTAAAAAGGAAAATGGAAAACCTAGGATAAGGAGAGAAGACGCGGTGTTAGAAGGATTGAGTTAGACAGGCGTCTAAGGCTAGACAAAGAATGCAAAGAACGCAAACCTATGGAAAGACGTGATGGAACTAAAGGTCCTGTGGGAAAGCCGTCAATTGTGATGTTTTTTGAATTATCAAATGCGTCTCAGGTGTTTGGGGTACAAACGTTATCTAATGATGGACTGTGATGAACTGATTGCTTCGACATTCTTAGATTCGTGTACGTCATGCAATATTCAAATTTTGTTCGACGGAAGATAGTTTTCTTTTAATTTCCATTTAATTTTTGCCTCAAACGTCCCGGGGGTATTTTGCGTAAGATTCTCGCATGACACCCATCAAGACCACTCGACATAAGTCGAGGTTATCGCGACCTCTCCGACCAGGATTCGAATCCTAGACCATCCCCACTAAAAACCGAGGTCTTGCCACGTCTGGTTATTTGGACAAAATAAATACAAGTTAATGAATCATGACTTATCATTTAGACTAAGGACAGCACGAATTTCTGTGGTTTAAAATCAACGTTAAGTATATTAATTATACCTTACACCTTTATGTTTTGTCTTCCACTTTCTTGCATCATGAATCAGTCAATTGCCAATTCAGTTTAATGTCTGCCTATATTCGAATTGGCTCTAGAAGAAATCGTCGAAAGGTTTCAGAAACCACAGCAATATTAAAGATCATAGAACTATGAACTAGAAGATATCAATGTTGACACAGTTTACAAGCAACATTTTCCTCCCTTTCTTTCTTCCACTGAGGCATTTTTACATATATATTTTTATGAATAAGAGATATCAGCGCCTAGCCTCGCGGATAGCTTATGGAAGTCAGAACGAAACTAGGAAGACTTACAGAGTAAGTAGCAAAACGTAGTAACAGTTGTGAGTCCAAAACTGACTTGAAGTACATATTTGGAAAGCCAAACGTAAGATATTGGAGAGTCAAGATTTAAGGAAATAAACTGCTGTATGTATATAGACAGAAGTAGAGACTGCAATAGACCTACAATTGTCCAAAGTGAAAGATATTCAAATACCTTACATTCGACAATTAAACTTAGCGTCATGTACATGGAAGAAAGGATTATATATAATAACTAGCTGTTAAGCCTGTCTCTGCCAGGCAGAAAGAAAAAGAAAATCTGCTTGGCAGAAAAAATGCAAAAAATTATTTGCCACGCCCCTTTTCCCGTCTTAATTCTCTGCCCACAGGCCAAAAGTCCGGCTACGTTAGGATTTGGCCTAGACGTTTTACTATATGTATGCCAATTTTCAGCTTTGTAGCCCATCAGTGGGCTTCAAAAAGCTCTGGATAGGCAAAAAGAGGAACACACAAATAAGGACATTATATTATGTATAGATTGAACCTTCAGCGAATAAGAAGGAAGAAAGCAAATTATAGGCAAAAGTGAGGGTAAACAATCGAAAAGACGTAAAAGTGAAAAACTGTGATTCGTATGAAGAACCTACAAAGACGAGGGTAATAGAAACAAGGAAACTGTAATGGTTGAGACGTTTACAGCACATGATTTTAGTAAGAGTAAAAGAATAAATTGACAGATATCTAAGGGCATAAAGAAGGAGAGAGGTATATAAGAAGAAGGGATGAAAAGAATAGTAATGCAAGATAGAGAAAAATAGATAAGATCGAAACGAAAAGCAGAAAGGAGTGGGGAAAGAAAGAGAAGTCCATGGGTCTAATTGATTAGGACACCACCATGATACTAGAGCGATTATTCTCCAAGGCAAGACGAGTCTCTTATTTCTAGAAGCAAGTTTCTACTACTAATTCTGTACAACTTTGTAAATCACTGGAAACTTTCCAGCAGAAATAATTACATAATATCCATTTCAAAGGATTTTGCTGCAGCAAAAAATAAATGCGACTAATTACAAACGGAAACAGTTTATTTTGATTACCTGAACAGGATTCAAAGTTCTGTATTTTTGTAACTTCATTTCTTTGGTCCATTTTACGTATATTTTTGGAGATCAAAGTCTATACTGTCACTTTTAGCCCATTGATTAATTTTTGAAGGTTTGCTATGGAACACGTGCTACACGCAACTGTATAATTACGTTTCTAAAACAAACAGGAACTGTTCTAATAATAACCATCGTCGAGTTCAAGATTCAGGCGCGAATTTAAGGAAGGGAGAAAGTGTTTAATAATTGTATTAGCGAAATAAGATTTTAAATTATTTTGTTGGGCATTAAACGTTCTTGCATAGTCTGACCTACATAGATACCGTCTATTCAAGTTTATGACTACAAGCTAACAAACACGACATTCAAAATAAGCACGGCAAAAATATTTTACCTCGTGACATTAAGAATGATTTAATCAATGGAACCTTCATTTCAATTTCTAATACACTGTTAAGTATGAATACATTCGCATATCACATACAGGAAGTACAATAGGCGATAAATTGTAAACTCTGACGTCATTCTAATTAAGACAGTCGTAATATAACTACGCTAATTGGATTGAGTGACATACTGTGTGGCAACGTAAAAAGGACACTTTTGTTTACTAATTTGCTTGGCGAAGGAGAAGTGCCGGAAATATAAACAGTGAGGAGTCAAGACAAGTTCAATTACTCTGGCGATACAGTGGCCAATTGGTACAGGATATCTAAAACCGTTTATGCCGCGATCGACTTTGTATGTTGCGTATTTTTAGCTCTAGACGTCATTACAGAGCTCTGTTCAAATGTTGGGGGAGGTGACGTTATCTCCACAATAATAGGACGACACGTAATTCATGCATTGGTGCCTTAACCCGTTTGTAATTACTGAAATTGTTGTCACGATTCCTTTCATTCCCCATTCCTTCCGCGTGCATTGACGATCGTCTCGTGAAAAGCAAAACTATTTTGGCGTACGAAGTTTGGGTGAAGTAATCATCATATAATTGATGTACTATTCGGAATTAGAGCTGAAAATTATGTTCTTTTATTATAGGCCTGCGCGTTTGTATTTCTATCACCAAAATTTTGAAAGGAAAGTAATTAATTTTCAGAATACTATCAAAGTTTGAAATATTATCTCTTAATACTTTTAATGCTACCTATAAACAACTACAATTTGTAATATTCTTACAAAATACTCCTAACTTTTACAACATGCCAAAATTAACGGAAATCTTCTCATTTTATGAAAATTGGTATGAAATTAATATAAGATATTCGAAGATGCTATAAATACTTTCCAAATAATAATAATAATAATAATAATAATAATAATAATAATAATAATTCAACTTGAAGTTTCAGTCATTAAGATAAAAATTATCTGTTTTGTTAAGTTGTCACACACAATTAGCGAAAAGTGGAGAAAGTATAAAATCTAAGAAAGGTTAGAGAAAAATTGTTTTTTAGATAGAACTTCAAAATTCACTATTTTCAGGGAAGAAACAGATTAATTTCGGAATTTCAAACAAAAACTTTTAATCCAGTTGCTGATGAAAAATGAGGCCACATAATACCATAAAAATCTGGAATAAAAAGATTATACAGTTACTTGGATCGTTATTAAAGATGAAATGTGGTTTCATTGCTATGATCATGAAAGCAAACAGGAATCGATGCAGTGACTTAAAGAGGGTGCTGACCATCCTAAGAAATTCAAAGTCATTCCATCGGCTGGAAAGTCATGGGCACAATGTTTTGAGTCTTTAAAGGAATTTTACTGATTGAGTGCACAGGAAATAGGGAGAACGCAGCATCATACGCATCAAGGAAGGTGTAGTTGGCGAGAATAATACAAATATCAATATAAAACCAATAATATAACAATTTAATTAATTCAGATGTAATGCTAAGCTAAACGTCGAACTAAAAGAAGATACTGAGACAGGTAATTAAAAAAAAAAGAAGCATAGCATAAGTGTTGAAATAAATGGCCATTAAACAAAGGTACACTCTTCTTTAAAACTATTCCAGAACATTCTTTAGCATCTGTGCGGTGACCTTGGAAAAAGCTCTCGCAATAAACCTTTGTAGTTTTTGTCCAATTGCAAAATTCTCTTTTTAAGTTGGATCTTTTCCAAGTATCCATGAACAGGCTTTGCATTATGTGCTGGAGCAAACCAATAGTCTTGCAACATGCCAAACCGTAGATTCCCTAAAACCTCTTCCATACTATACTGGGCCAAGTTTAAATGCCGTTCAGAGCTCAGCGAATTTTATAGATAAAAGGACTAATGATTCTTCTACAAAAGATTCCGATCCACATATTAAAACCAAAATGAAGTTGATATGGGGATCCTTTTTGCAAATGCAAATTTTGCTAGGACTAATAATGGGTATTTTGTCTATTAAAGATGCTGTTATTGGTAACCATACTTTCATCCGATCATATTATTTTGAAAGGAAAGTTTTCATCGGCCTGATATCTTCTCGTATACCACTTACAAAAAGATCTGCCTTGGTAATTCGGCTTCAATCCTTGACAAATTCAAAAAACAAATTCTAAACCCAAATGCATCCCTTATTAGGATTTTGATAGAGAAAGTATTTATCAACTCATATATCATCCCGAAATTTGTATTTTAGCATTATAACTTGACATTATTTTTATTATAATTGCCTCACTTTTCTTCCGGAACAAGTTATCAAAATGAACCTTTTGCAAATATCGGGCTTTGCGTTCTGATAATAGAACCAAAACGAATAAATAAAATATTTATTGGTATAATATTTAAAGAAAATGAATCTGGTTCCATTTTAGTCTTTGCAGATTAATTCTTTTTATAATCAATTAAAATTAGTACTATTTATGAATTGAGAACGAAGCAATTCAGCAATAAGATACTAAAAATATATTTCGCTACCACCAACAAGTTCCTACTGAATAAAACGAGCAGGTGACTTTAAAATATTATTTAAAATTGTACTATAAACCCATCCCGCATGTTCATATCACCGATTCAATAGGTTGAACCCAATATTGTTGGAGAATGGCTTACCATACAATCAATACTTCTTCAAGAAATTAATTCCAATTTACAATTATCATATGATGAAGGTTTCAAATTGAATTTAGATTTGAGTTACATAACAGCCAATCACCTGTAAAAGTATTATCAGATAGTTAATCTCTCACCAAAAGAGGGGACCATTGTCACTCTCACATCCAAAATACTAGAAATTCTGGAGCCACCACCATACGCATTACCTTTCAAGCGTATTTTAAGACGCGTGTTGTTTTTCATTGAGTTGTAGCTGACGATGTCTTCTTCCATTTGATTACCGTACTTGCTGCCAATAGAACAGCCCAACATATGTTCTGGTATGATGTCATGAGTTATTATTTATATTTGGTATACTGAATTCAAATATGACAGTAGTTTTGGCCTAATAGCTCTAATTTCTTAGATATGAATAGCGTGATTTACCTTACTCCATTCCTCATTGAACTTTTGATTCAAGAAGAAAAAATACGAAAGATTGAAAGAACAGTATAATTGCATTTTCTTGAGCATCTTTTTGACAAAAAGCCTTGCTGTTGCAGTAACAATGCATAACAGTACAACAATTATTAGATGGCAAGTTATTTGATACATCGAATGCCTCCTTTGCGGGACATTCATAAATGATTTTCGATTTTGGAGCAATCTTTTTGCAAATTTTATCTGTTACTTGCTATCACCTGGGTATGTCATCTCTTGTTGCGGTCCTTTTACATCCTAATGGAGTCCTTCACCTCGCTCTTCGCTGATATCACCAAAACTTTCACAGGAGCAGTCCAAGCACTCGTGTAACTAATGATCATCTATGCTCAAATTTTATCCAAGGGCTCTGAAGTTTTGAGCATGATGTTTAGTAGCTCAACGTAGTAGTTTGCGGCTTTGTGATTACCCAGAAAGTGTCTGATAATCAACACAAATGACGTTCACATACTTTGTTCAGGTTCATATACAAAAATATGATGACTTATGAGTTATCTTATTTGGCGACCGTCAAAAATGCTCTAAAATTTGCTGTACTTAATCCAGGCATTCTTCGTTCTATGTACGCAATGCATGGTCCACCATGAGCAGCAGTCTTTACAAACTCTTCCATCAAGCCTAGTTTTATATGCAGCAATGTTAGGAATTTGGTGAATCCGGTAAGTCAATATTGTGTGTCAACAATATCGACCCAAGATGAAATGTTATATTGAGGCGAATCGTTAGGTCGGAGCCCAAAAGTACCCATGTAGCGCTTTTATAAGTTATCCCAAAAAAATTATCTAATAGAAGAAACAGTTTCTACATATTTTTTTGTCGAAATCAGTTAAAACATTCCAGGGACAAAACAAAAATTTCGTTTAGTTTTGCTGTTATGCAATTGCTTGGGTGTTAATAGTAGTCTGCGGTTCTAACAGAGGAATAATGCACTAAAACATAAATTGATCATCAGATTGGCAGAAAATAAATGATTTCTTTCTCGATGTCAAAATAAGTTATTATAACTCGTCAAACGGAAAGTGTAGTAGTGTATATAAGTTTTTATCAATATTTTAACCTGTGTGATTTAAAATTTCCCATTTCTTCAAATAACTGTAACTCCCTTGGTTAAGCGACGTAAAATGTGGACAATAGCGTATATTCAAAATAATATTCAAACAATGCATTTATATATTAAAGATATTTTACATCAATAGATGCAATTCTTGGATGAGATTAATTTGAAGTTGATAAGGATGATAAGATAACAGCTTAACATACATACATAGTTAATGGACTGCTAAAATATTTTATCTAGTTTGTGTTAATAATAAAATTAATTATAATTATGATGATAATAAAAGGATACATTTTATGTCGAAGTTACATCATACACACGTTTCTTCAGCTAATCTATCTATCTAGAGTAAATCTCAAGGTAAATCAAATACTGCGATGCATAAGTAGATGACAAGTCAATATATACAGATGAATAAATTAAACGGTTAGTTGGCGCAGTGGTAAAAACGCGGAATACGCGTGCGGTTATATGTACGAATCTCGATTTAAGATCGACGGATTTTTACGTAATGATTTGTTCATTGAGGGCTCCATACCAGTTTTTCACTACCTATTGTAAATAGGTATATCTTCACACCGAAAGGTAGATAGAGAGCACCGATAACCAGCAACGAACAAATTGTCAGGGAATCCACAAATAGTTGCAGTATATTTGTGTAAATTTCTGTCTTTATTGGAAGAAATCATCATCATCATTCTTCCTATCACCCACAGGCTTCATTCTTCATTCTTCATAAAAACGAAACAGAATTGTACGATGTGTTGACAATATATACGAAATGTTAGAATGACCACAATTTTTTCTGGTGTGTGGTGAGGAATTTATCGGTACCATCAGCAATCATCATACATCATAATCATTGCAGTCGTTGCTAATTGATCTTTGCTTGGAGTGAACTGAAATCAATTCTTCGCTTATGATGTTTGCTTAACTTAAATAGAAACCTTCAGCGGTTTTATTGATTGGTAATTTCCAAAGTTACCGATTAGATATGGAGAAGTAATGTCGGAATGTGCTAAAACATGGGCGAAAGCTTCTTCCTCCTCTTAATCTGGAACTCTTCTAGCTTTCGGTGTCGAGTTAGTTTGGAATTGATCCCTCTTCCATATTTCGCTTCACTTCTGGCTATTTTTGACCGTGCTTTCCACATTCTCCCATTATATTTCTCTTTTCTCTGGAGCTAAGCGTACTTGTTCCGTCCACGTCTTCCTCGGTCTCATTCTTTTTTCCTTCAATTTCATTCCGTTCAAATATGTTTTATTAGGTTATCCTCGTCTCTTCATGTGCAAAAGCTTTCTTTCCAATTTTCGTTGCTACGATCTCCCTGTGATTCTCTTTTCTGGAAACCACTCCCGATAAAATTCAAGCGAAGTGTACTTGTTACTATCCTGCTTAACTCCTTCGCTGCTGATGACACCTTCGGGCATCAGCTTTCCATAGAAAAATACACTACGTGATACCAGGTCTAGTAGTATTTTTGTGTAAAAATAAAACGATTATTATTCAAAAGTGATAAAAAATATTTTATTCAAAATAACTTCCAGTGGATTGTACAAATTTTTCCCACCTCTCCGGCAATTTATGGATGCCTTGCCAAACAACTTTTCTTCTTTCGAAGTGAACCAATTATCAAGCCATTTTTGTACATTTTCGTACGAATTGAAGCGTTGGTTAGCGAGAGCGTGACCCATCGATGCGATAGTCGGATGGAGCCAAGTCTGGGGAATAAGCCGCATGCGGTAGTAATTCCCAATTGAACGATTCAATTGTTTCCCTGACCGGTTTTGCTGTATGAGGTGGGGCGTTATCATGCAGCAAAATCACTTTGTGCTGCCTTCTTGCATATTCCGGTCGCTTTTCAGTTATTGCTCGGCTTAAATTTATCATTTGCTGTTGGTAGCGTTGAGTCTTGACGGTTTGACCAGGTTTCAGCAGCTCATAATAAATAACACCCTTTTGGTCCCACCAAATACAGAGCATCGTCTTCTTTCCAAAGCGATTCGGTCTTGCAGTTGATGTCGATGGTTCGGTTGGATTCAGCCATGATCTACGACGCTTAGGATTTTCAAAATAAATCCATTTTTCATCACCTGTCACGATTCGATGGAGAAATGATTTTCTATTGAACCGGTTAAGCAGCATTTCACAGGTGGTTCTTCGGTTTTCTTGCTGTCTTTCGTTCAATTCATGCGGAACCCATTTTCCCACTTTTTGAACTTTTCCCATAGCTTTTAAACGATTGCGATACATTTAATTGATCCGCGAGTTCTTGTTGAGTTTGAGCAACGTCTTCATCCAACAAGGCTTGTAACTCTTTGTCTTCAAACTATTTTTTCGAATCTTTTGAACCACTCGAAGCACTGTGTTTTACCGAGAGCACGTTCACCGAATGCTTTGACAAGCATTCTATGCGACTCTGCAGCAGTTTTCTTTAAATGGTAACAAAAAATTAATGCTGTCCGCAAATCGTAGTTATTAGGCTCGAAACTTGACATGTTTGAGGTTATAAAAAAAAATATACTAGTGTACGGAACGTGGGTTAATGTTTGTTGACACTCTTCGTCAGCTGTTAGAAGAAGACGATGGCTATGTAGCAGGGATCTTATGGTGATTAAACTGAACGCTGGCACCATCTATAGGAAAATTCCGGTTTCATACTACTAGACCTGGTATATTTCTTGACCTGACTTTTTTGATGGGTACAGCTCATCTTGTTCACCTTAAATAGTACACGAGGCTTCATTGGTTGGTAAATGATAGAGTTACTGATGGGGTAGTAATAGTCGGACCGTGCCTCACCAAGTGGAGTCTTTTTTACACTTCCATCCAACCTCACATTTTAACCATATATTTTAATTTCATGGAAAGTCGGGAAGCATAATGGGATCAAATTGCGTTACTTTGACATTTAAGTTGAGGTGATTTCTTATATGGAGATTTTTAGCAGGATTTACTAAATTTAGACAAGTAATAAAAGATCTATGGGCCAAAGTTGGAGTATTTTGCTGAATTTGAATATGGATTCCAAAGTCTTCGTGCTTCAATTCCGGTTCTCAATTTTCTAGAAATGCATAAATACGATTTCTTTCCATTTTGGCTAATTTATTGCAAATTTCATTGTTCAGAACTTTTTCATTGATTTCCTTATAGTTTTCGTTAAGTTAGTATGATTTATGTTTAGACTGCAATTTTTAACTAACTAACTATTATTCCGCATAAACAAAGTCCGCTTATCCACATACAGTCTGTCCCCGGATTGAGTTCACTATAGGTATAATTGATCAAAAATGTTGGAATCTCGTTCTAATGTTTTAGGATGCCGCCCTGATTGGTCTGAAAAGAATTTCAAGTATATTTTTACTTTTTAAAAATCAAGCCCGTCATAACAGTTGAGAAGAAAAACGTTTTCTGTTCAAGAAAAGCACCATTTTGGTCAATAATACGGCAAAATGTTATTGAAAAAAGTTGTTCAAAATTATGAGATTATGACTCTACGCGAAATTTCACAAATATCGAACTTGCATTGTAACCGCAGAACAAGTATTCTGCATAAGTTGTCAAAAAAAAACCATTTATGTTTGTAATCAAGTATTTTATTCGAAAATAGAAAGGAAATACATAACAAGTACTCAATTTGATTTTCTCCACGATCGACACAATCAATTTGAAACATTTTTTTAAGATTTGATTTTAATCTTAAATAATGAGTATAATGACAATTCAATTTGTGTTTGTTTTTATTAATTTCTCAATTACTATTCAATTGTTTAAGTACACTGTGAGTTTTCGTTAATTAAATTAAAGAATTAAAAATGAACCGATCGTGGGGGAATTCAAATAGAGTAACTGTTGTGTATTTTGTTTGTTTTTTTTTTTTTTTTGAATAAAGTACTTTATTAGAAACTTATCTAATTTTTTTTTTTGACAGCTTATACAGAATATCTACTTGCTTACTTTTCTGTGGTTATAATGCAAGAATACAAAGAAAAGACTGATTTTGTTAAAGTAATTCGATATTTATCAAATTTTGCATAGAATCATAATTTCATATTCTGAACAACTTCTCTTGATAACATTTTGCGGTATTATTGACCGAAATGGTACTTTACTTCAACAGATTTTTTTCCTCAATCCTCATGACGGCATTGATTC
Organism: Chrysina gloriosa; assembly: GCA_038088585.1. Classification (NCBI taxonomy): domain Eukaryota; kingdom Metazoa; phylum Arthropoda; class Insecta; order Coleoptera; family Scarabaeidae; genus Chrysina; species Chrysina gloriosa. Next base: position 91,987,782 of record CM076087.1, on the reverse strand, counting down.
TTAAAAAGTAAAAATGTGCTTGAAATTCTTTTCAGACTAAGCAGGGAGGCATCTCAAACCATTAAAACGAGATTCCAAAATGTTTGATCATTTATACCTATAGTGAAGTCAATCCGGAGACAAACTATATTTTAGCTTCAGGCAAGAATGAAGACAAACTAGGCCTTGTACCTACCTCCTTAGCCTTGGCACAGTCGCCACACCCAATGTGAGGGACATTTTTATATGGGGATTCTCACCAAAACTGAATAATTTTGACCGAAATATAACAACATACCACTCGGTGGCTCTCTCATTAATCAAGAGATGGGAGTAAGTACTGAAATCCAATATTTTCAGATTTCCTACATAAAGAAATTTCTAAGTACCAACAAACATATATAAGAACCAGTGTTTGTGTTGAGGACTAAGATAGTATGAAAGTAAAAGATTAAAAGATTATTGTATTGCAATAGTTTTTAAAATGTTTTGCTTCAAATTTGATTTCATGATAGAAACTTGATTAAGAAAACGGTTTTCTCAACTAAATTATTAACACATGAAATAGATCAATATTCAACAGTCGTTTCTCGAGTTTTTACTGTTTAAGACTTATTCGTATGCCCAAGATGACTGTGGTAACGTATTGGCTTTGAATAAATTCTGTCTGAAATCGCATCGTGGGAAATTTCATAAAGAAATTCTTGTGCAACGAGAATTGTAGTATGAAATAGGTCATGAGTGCCATGACTTATGTCTAAACATTTCCAAATTATGTCCGGACGAGCAGTTGAATTGCAGCCTAAATGTTCTTTAATTTTCTTTCTGGCTGAAATGAAAGGAGAAAATTTAATACGAGTTATTTATACACTGATCAACACAATTAACGGATATTTTCAAAAACTTTAGATTACGTTCTTGCAAGATTCCCAGCCATTTTAGAGACTCGTAGTGAGGATAAGTATTGTTAAGTCCTTTTGTTTTTCACATTTTTGCAATTATTACTTCTCAAATTGGAATAGTCGTAATTCTCTAAACCAGTTACCCAAATATTGTTGACCTTGAAATCAGCACTTACATATGTTGCCGTCTTACTACACTAATAACAAAAACGTATTTACAATGCCCGTTAATCGTTGTGAGCACTGTAGATTTGGTTCTCTTCATTGTTGGAATTTTATTTCTCAATCGCGAAAGAGTATTTAATGAATTTTCTTCTTCATCTGTTCAAGCGTTCATTTTGAAATATGTAAGTCAATAATGGGTAGTCTTCTTGTACGGGAAGTAGTTGTGTGGAAGATAAAGCTGATGTATCTACTTTTAATAAGGTCGAGAGATATATTAGAAGATAACTATCTTCGAGTGTTTGTTTATGAATTGAGATATTTAATAAATTTCAAATTTAATTTACCCAACAGGTTTAGCATTTTTAAGATAATCAATATGTATAGGTACCCATAGTAATATCTCGCGTAATAAAATTTTTATAACGTAGTTGTTTACGACAAACGCAGTATCGAATATAATTTTAAAAGTCAATGATAATCATTTTACATTAGTAAGAGCAAATTAATAAGATAAAGTTTCATTAGATAATCCTAGTATTTTATGATTCACGAAAATAATTTTAGTATTTAACTCATATCAAAATTAATTTGCGTTTCTATGTATACATTTCCGATCTTACAACATTTTAAAATACTCATAAGAGAATCATTTCTATTTATAGGCATAGCGCAACACTTTTAACTTGTTAGACATTTTAATACCTTCACATATTACGTGCCATTTAAACAAATTCGATGCAAGTCAATATTTGCTTAAAAAATCGACTCGTAGTTACAGAGGTCGTTACTGATTTCAGAGATATCGTGCCTATAAGTTTAATCGTCGATCATTTCCTTTTTTTCTGGTATCAAAATTGGGGGATAGGAAAATATCACCCCTAGCAAACAAAAAAATACATGCGCGTCTGTACGTATCGATTTTAAGACATCTGAGGGTGCCCAAACGGCATTAGTCAGCTGATTTATTGCTTATATTATCCCGAACAAAGCAAGTAGTACAAATGAATTAATATCTACTTAAAACACAATTTACTCTAAAATAGTAATTCTTTCATTGTCGCATCTTTAGAATCAAAAACGAAATACATATGTACATGCAGATATTACCCTTACTAGAAACGACCGGATAAATGTATATCGGAAAGTAACCACTTGGAGAACTTACACTATTCTTCAGATTATATAATCTAATCACCTTTTTGCTTGTATCACCTGTTGTTTTAGATTTTGTTTTTGTAACGATTGAAGTCGCGAAGCTGACTGAAAAGCACTACGTTTATTAGCACTGAATTGAATCTCCCACCAGTTTTCCCTTGCGTACTATACGTATAGGAGAGTCAGGACGTGCTACAAACGTGTTCGGGAAATTTTCTCGGCGATCCTGCATCGATGCGTTTAGTAATGGTTTTTATTTGTATTTCTTATAATAATCACTTCAGTTCTTTTCGTATCATTTGACCAGAATGGTTGTTTTACAAATAATTCTGAGTTTATTATGATTTTAGTTTTTTTATCTTGTAAATAATTGCACTGTTTGCTATTTTGAACAGCGAACGAAGAAATTTGGATTTATTTCTTACGTCATTGTCAGAGTTGGCCAAAACCGGTTCAATCGCATCTGCGACTGTCCGGACGGGCTTAGGATGCCGGCGCGAAATATGTATGCTGTCGGTACATTGCTTTCTACTCTAACTGCAACGGCGCATTTGTATTGTGTATGTCGTAAACCTACCGATCTCGGGTGAAGAACAGTTACAGAAATAGAATGTCGAGACAATGGAGGTATACTGTACTTTTTATAATGTGCAACTGTATATTAATCATGTAAGTAAATAGCCTGCCCCTGCAAACAATGCAAAACATAAACAAAAGATTTAAGGCAGTCTACCGTATGCCCTCATACGATTTGATTTTTTTGTTAAGTGCAACATGTACTTGACAATGAACATTCTAAAGTGTTTTGGAAGACATATGTACCTGCTTGGAAGTTACTAACACTAAGCGTCCTACGATATCATTTATTGAGCATAAAGAGATGGTAGAAGCAAATATTACAAAATGAAATAGTGTGGTTCATAATTGATGAAGCAATAGCGTGCTTTATATTGTAGTACGTGTATTGAAAACAAATGGATTTTCTATGCCGTACCTCTTATACAGCAACAGAAGTACTAAAGATATTGTGCCGCACACCACCCTACAAATATTTGCAGCAGAACCCAAGGTCATGCTAGGTACTTATGTTAGTAACGAATGGAGTTTTCTAAACATTGGTAGGGAACTGAAAACACGTTTTCCCAATCTGCTTGATATAACATATTTATTGCATGCTGGGTATCTCCTAAATTCCCGCAATTCACGCATTAATCAATAATACACAAAAAGTTTTTCTGAAATCTCTTAAGCGTATTGGAAAATTTTACAAGTTATGTCCAGGAATTCCGATACCACCGCGATCTATTATAACGAAATGAAGAACGTGGCTAGCATTTCAACAAAGTGAAAAACGTAGTTTTTACTTTAGACTTCAAGGTCAATAGCTTAACAATTCCCAAGTTGCAATAGATATACAATTTATTGCTCAGCATTACGCAGTTATCCGCGATTGCATTAAGAGTTGGCAAGACACCTCTTTCTCCTTGTAACAATCGAGAACGTTTACACGAATACCCAAAGCCAAAGGTCATCAGGTAGGTGAAAATTACATGCGTAAATGTACTTGTATATAATGAAATATTTTATTTCGGCAACCGTAATGTTACAAGCTTAGATTGTTGCATGTTATGAAATTGTTTTGTTTGAAATGTTTTTTTCGTAACAAATTTTCATTAAGCAATTTTGGATTAGTGGTGAAATAAAGATAGATATTGTAGTATAGTAATACTCAAATGGTTAATTACCATTAGAAAATTTATCATTTATTACAATTCCATATATTAAATTCACAGTAAAGATTGGGGTTATGGATGTTTATGTTCAAATGCCATTCGGTTTATTTTTGGGTTCTATTTATACTTTTTCGACACCACGCACGCCAACTTTTAAGCATTTTACTACCCTACGGGTGTTAGCTTCCTATTTTAAATCCAGTCAGAGACGTTTAATGGGAGAGAAAATATAACCAGGAATAAAATGATTAATTATTATAAAAAGCATCGATCAAAAGATAGAAAAGCATTGTAATCATTCAGACACATACATTCAACACTTTCACATCACAAGAATTCCTAATAACCACTGGATATAAATAACCAAGGATACCTGGGCATTAACAATACAGGTTTCTATGACAACGTTACGCCAAGAATGAACCAAAGTCATGGTGAATTAAACTTTTCGTTATCCGGACAACAGAGAAATAATGTAGTGCAGTCCTGGTTTACGAAAACAATAAAAAGTTGTTTAGGTTGACGACGAAGAAAATTGACAAGATAGATAAGTTAACAAAAAATTTTAATTATATTTTCGACCAAAAGGGTTTTAAAGGCAGTACCAGGGAATAAAGGAACCTCACCACACCGGAGAAGAAAGAATTTAAAAATGGAAGAATCCATAGAAAATAGAGCTGCATCGAAGAAGGAATTCAAGAGAGGAGACATAGGAAGAACCATCATCGAATAAAAGAAATTACACTCACACACACACAACACTAGGTAATTATCTTAATTTTATGTTAAATATTTGTAAATGTATATATATATATATATATATTTCGTGACCTTTTATACTTATCTTATATGATAGTTTTCTACCACTAATTAAGTTAATGAAACAAGACTGGTTTGAACGATAGTTATATTTCCAGAACGTTTACAAACGTTTGCGGAACACCTTCTTCAGATGATGATGGTTCGATTTTACAACAGGTCTGGAAATTATAGTATGAAAGTTTTCGCGATTATTTTCCATTGAAGTAATATCTTCCAGATTTTCCCATGTTTATAGCACGAGTAATTTGACGTTTCGCCGATTGATTTGTTAGCTCCTTCAGACGTTTTCTAAAGACTGGTATAATCGTCTTCTGCTCCTCGTTGTCTGTCACTATATAATGTCGACGGTTGACTATAAATTGTTACGTCAAAATGAGTTTGCCATATCAAATAGAAAACGTTCGTGTTGTTATTTTGGTGTCTGCTATTTTGGCGTTGCCCCGCTATGTTGAACTGTATCCATTCCGGCTTGTTGGACCATACCTACCATTGTTTCCGTCGTGTCTGTTACTGGCGGATTTTGTTGTGGGCCTCTATTGCGCTGTGCCAGCTTCCATGTTTTACTCAGCCTGTATGTTGATGTTCGTGCATATGAGATTTCCAATTAATAATTCTCCCATTATGTAGATACCTAAATACGCATTTTGACAGCTTCTACAAAAGTTGCGCTTCGTGGCTAACCCACCATGGGGAAAATGCATTAGGAAGCTACTCTCACCATCCGAATACGCGTTTCACGGTTATAGGGAACTTTAGTACGACTTTGTGAGATGTAGCTTTCGTTTCTATACCAGCATGAAATATTACATCTCACAAAGCCTTACTGAACATCGGTAGACCTATGAAGCACGTATACGGGTGGTGAGAGTATCTTTCTAATAACAGCCTGTAGGTGTCAAAGTTAACAATTTATAATCAACTGTCGAGAAACAGAAGGCAATTACACCAGTTTTTACAAAGCTTCTGAATAAGCTGACAGCATGATCAGCGCAACAAGCGATAAACACGGTAAAATCACTTCAGATATCGCTTCAAAGGTCTGGAGATTGCCTATGCACACTACTTCCACAACAGACAAAGGCTTTTCACTTCATATTTATTACTAGTAGGTAATAGCTATCGCTTTTTGTAAAGTAAATTTATGGTGGAAGTAAATAACCTACATATAGAAGCGAGTAAAAATTACCATCATTAAATGTTAGCACTACAAGCCTACAGTTACTCCCTTGTATGACTGTCATATATTCGTGTCGTGTTAGCCAACTATAATAGTTGTCTATAATATTAACGCAACGATTCTTATACGTCATCATGTATGCTTTAATGGATTTAACTCACAGGAATTCATATCTGTATCTGGTATTCTACAAGGGTCAAACTTGGGACCTTTGCTATTTGTGGTTTATATTAATGATCTTCTTCAGACTCTAGAATGTCCTATTCTTGCGTATGCGGATGACATAAAATTATATTCAGTTATTAATTCTGTAACTGACATTAGTCTCCTTCAGTCTAGTTTGGACGTTTTTGTTGGTTGGTGTTCTGTTAATTCTTTGACTATTAATGTGAATAAATGCTGTTCAGTATCTTACACCCGCAAACATACTTCTCTGTGCTCTTCATATAGTATCAATAATTTCACTATAGAAAAGTGTAACAGATTTAAAGACCTTGGTGTGTTATTTGATGCTTGCCTTACATTTTCACCTCATATTGATCAACTTTGTTTGCGAGCATCGAAAAACTTAGGCTTCGTTATGCGCTGCGCTAAATATTTTACTGACTCTTCTACTCTGCAATCACTATATTTTGCCTTTGTTCTCACCTCTCTGGAATATGCGTCTATTGTTTGGGCACCTTATTATCTCTGCTATCAATTAGTAATTGAACGTGTTCAACGCAAATTCTTGAAATTTGTTTCCTTCAAAATTGATGGTATGTATCCTCCCAGAGGTATTGACTACACATCGCTCTTGGACAGGCATAATATGACATCCTTATCTGAGCGCCGTAATGCACACGGTGCTCGATTTATATATACCATAAGTTGCTTCATGGTGGTGTCGACTCATCTCATTTGCTCTCCCTCATTGGCTTTCAAGTGCCTCGGCCATCTGCTCGTTTCTCTATGACGTTTGCATTAAAAACAGCAAGAACTAATGTTTTGAGAAATGCACCGATGAACCGGATGCTCAATATTGCAAATTCATACTTCGATGATATTTTTGTTTAATTCTTAAGTTCTGTATTTTTGTATATATTTATTATTATTATTATATAATATAATAATATTTTAGGTTATTTTTTCTATTTGTTTAATTATGTTAATACGTTGAATCATTTCTGTTAAATTACCCTGTAATTGGTTTCCGTTTTGGTAATAAAGTTCATTATTATTATTATTATCATATTATGAATTTTCTTCAACATCTTCATATTAACGGATTATAAAAAATATTAATCAAGTATAATTTTTAATATTAACATTTGAAGGAAACTTCGATTTCGCCGGCTGATGTAAATTAACTGGAATTAAAGTCAAGGACATTTTAAGTTCATTTTTATGCACAATAATTTGTAGTTTACGTGGCACTGGCATTGCATCGCTATCTTCCCTGTTATTGATCTAAGGAGAGAGCATAATAAATTGAACTTTATATACTTGAATAAAAGTTTGAAATCTTTCTTTGTGTAGATACGCTGGAGAAATGACAAAATATTTTTAGCAACAGTATATTTTATGAAAGCGTGTGGTTTACATGCTTAGAGCAAAGCTCAAAAATTATTAGGATCTACCAGAGTCTACCTAGTTCAACTGTACGATGCACAACTTTATATATTATAATTATAATTATATATTATAATTATTGTTAATTGTAACAACGGAATATTTTAAGGTAGTAGTTTAAGGGTTTGTCTTTTTTAATACTTCAGCAGTAACCAGTCATCACGTGCGTGTCCCATCTGCCCTGGTACCTTTTTCCCATTATTCGGATATCCTAGTGGAATCGTTCGCTCTGCCCCTCATTTAAGCTCTAAATGACTGTGGAGGCAATGGACCTTAATGCTCATATGGCAACCCAAAGTTTGAAAGTTATTAAGCCTATCTTCCACAATTTGTTCGTAATTTTCAGACTTATAATTACCAAGAGAATTTTGCACAACTTTAACAATCAAAAATAATAATCCTCGAATTGGTATCTTGGTTCCCCTCATACCATTGGAATCCCAAATTTCAAACACTTTCTTTGTCACTTTGTCCACTGGCGCAGGTTACCGCTATTTTCATAAATCCTTTATGACGTACATTCTTGAAAGCTGTTTATTGCATAAACACATTAAAGCCGGTATTCTTGGAAACAATTGAGGGTAATTCGGGGATTTAAGATGATAAATAAATAGTTTCCTACCTAGAAAGATTAGGAAAATAAAAAGCAACTATAATAAACAACTAGAATTGAAAAGAAGGTGTGTTCAGAACGACTTAAATTTAAAGATCGAAAAATTATTGGGGATTGCAGCCAAGGATGAGTTGAAATAAAAGATTCTAAGCCTTCGAATTACTTTAATTCTTGATCGGAGAGTTTTCCGCGAGAGCTGAGAAAACAGCTTGTCAGCACCTGAACAGAATGATGTCAAGATCACAACTACATCGCAATATATTCAAAAGATTGAAATAAGTTAAAATTTAGATTTTTCAATTTTGTTTAATTCAATGTTAAAAATTTCATCATTCTGTTCAGTTTCTGACAAGCTGTTTTCTCAGCTCTCTCGGAAAACTCTCCGATGAAGAATTAAAATAATCCGAAAGCTTAGAGTTACCGAATCTTTTATTGCAACTCATCCTTGGCTGTAATCCCCAATAATTTTTCCATCTTTAAATTTAAGTTCTAACGTGTATAGTCAGTACTTCTGGTAAAATATCTGTTCAGAAGATTTATTGTAACAATATGAATGAAAATATATGAAATATTAAATTTTTGTCTATCTCAATAACTAGAGCTGATACAAGAAATAGAATGATATTTTTGCAAACAGAGTTCTTGAAATATTTGAAATCAACTTTTTTGATGCAGAAAAAAAGAATTTTTGTCGGGCTATGTAATATTTCCAGTTATTAATAAATAATTTTCTAAAGTCCGTTGCCAAACTAAATGTTTTGTTTTTGATACATTCTTTTTTAAAGAGAAGTAAAATATGTTTATTCACCTTCTTCACTACTTTCTGGCTAATAAATAATTTTATTAAATGCTGCAAGAAATATTATTTTAAAAAGCAATATAAATGTTAAATAATTGCTTGGGCACCATCTACGAGTACATAGTATCATCACTGCTTAACGCTCGATGTACTCTCCAGAGTTCTGTGTTGTGTATTTAATTAATAATAAAACACATTTTGAGTACTCCATAATTGTTTCAGATGCAGTTATATACGTAACTGGATGATATTGTTCCAGAAATATGCTGAACGCCATATTCCTTTTTTCTAAATTTCGTGAAATTTATAGATATCTGCAGCAGAAATTATCTACATATTTCTAAGTAGTATTTGGGTTGCATATATTAAATATGTATATTTATTACGAGTGTGTAACGCTTTTTCATCTTTAAAACTCTAAAAAGTCAAAGAAATACAAAATAATATAAACGGAAAAACACAAACACTGAAATGTTACGGAAATGAATCACTTGAAGGAATCAACCTATTATGGGCATTCGTGAAATTGCTAAAGACACGGCCTGGGATAGGACTTCATTTAGGGTATTGACTCGGGACGGACACAAAACAAAAAATTCATATTTCTACTCAAAATTCAAAATTTCGCACCAATATGATTTGAAAATTGGAGAAGTTTAGCAAATTGCATGAAAATCGTTATTGGCGGTTTCCTTAGGTCGCTGATAACGAATCTGGCGTTTATTTCGCAGTTTACTGAAGATGACGCTTAAAAATTGACCATAATCCGACGTGCCCTCGCTAACTGTGAACCTAAATCATGGGATAATCATGTTATGGAGTGGATTTGGGCCATTACTTTCGCAACTATTGGAATTCCTGAAACAAAAGCCACCCCACTGAGATTTTCCAACATGGTGGATCAATATGGTAGATCAATATTTAAAAAGGTTTTGTAAACGTACTAGAAAAATAGTAGTTCCGGCATTTTTGGTTGGATGATAACGAATCTGACGTTAATTTTCCATTTTACAGAATGATTTTCAGAAGATAAGGATGAAAAGTCGACCAAAATCCAACTTGCCGCTCGCTAATTGATGTGCTGTGCAAAATTATGGGAAAGTAATCTTATGAGGCAAATTTGGAATATTAATCTTATGATTATGGTAATTCGTCGAAAAATTAATACTCCACTTGGATTTTACAACATGGTGGATCATAGGATTTGAAAAGTTCTCCAAGTTTTATGGGGAAGGAATATCGTTGAATGTCCATGTGGTGTTAGTTTTGCATTTCTCAAAATAGCCAGCTGGAGATGGTGCTCCCAAGCTTATCAAATTCATATTTCAAGCAAACAGAAAAAACAGTTGTGGAGACCAATGGAAGTGGAGGCATGTGATTCACGGCAAGGCAGTCTCGCACCCTATTTGGACGATATTGTCTAATGTCTCCAATATATTTCCGTTGTAATCTGCAATAGCATTCGCCGGAATTCGCCCAGCGTCTCCTGATGAACAAAGTTATCACGTCAAATGTAAATTATATGTAAGTGTATTACGCAGCTGATTATTGATACATTGCAACTGAATGAATAGTACGCAGCCATCTGTATTCGTATAGCACAATGTTACTATTCTGGTACATTCGTTTTAGATAGTTGTAGTACTGTTGGCGCAAATTTAGCAATTCTACTAATATTACCAGCGTTTAGTGGGGAAAACCGGGCTAAGACCAAATAGCTATTATTTTACGGTTTTATGAAACCGAAATTGTCAAAATTAAACTCAATAAATTATAATTCTCCGCGATTATTTCTCTGTAATGTTGTAACAATATAAATGTGGTATACTTTGTATTACAGTTTTATAAACATTTCTTTCTGTCCGTTCCACAGAAATTTGTATAAAATCCAATACAGGTGGAGGATCCTTATTTTAAATTTGTCCTTATCCAAGGAGAACAGCATTGTCGCTGTCGCAAGATCTAAAATGTTGAATGATTTTGTATCAGTTACAGAAATTGAAATTTTATTGTTAAGCTAACTTACTTTGCTTTTTACATTTTGAATTAATTTTATGATAACCCAGTTAAAACTTTATGAACATGCAATTCATATAGTTATTTATAATACAATTAAACGTCTTTACAAATATATGGACTAAAAAACAACTAAAATCTACATTAAGGTCGGCGCATAATTTATTGTAAAAGATAATTAGACAAGTTATATACATCAATGCGATATGCGTTTATAATTATTAGAGGAAAATTCGTGTCACGGACATTAAAATAGGGATATAAGACTTTAGTGCCAATTTTGCGAGCAGAACTCGAGATGTACGTAGAGAATAGAGTAGCTCTTGTAACTGGTGCCGCCAGCGGTCTTGGACTCTGTTTTGCCAAGGAACTTTTGAAGAATGGTGCAAGGGTATGTAGATTGAAATCACCAATCTTAACGAAGTGATTATGTTGATATGTTAATAATTTAAAGGCAACAAATTGCCGTTTAATTAGAGAATTTTTGGAGAAAGGCTTGGATCGCTAATAAAATTTGGATTTTATGCATTGAGAAATGGAAAAATAGGCGCATACATATGCACTACATTTAGTCAAAATATGAATTAATATATGTAAAATATGCATTCAACTATGCAAAATTAGAAACAAAGAAAAAAAACATTATAGTCTTACGTAATTTAAGCATCATCTGTTTTATGTATAATTGTTGCGTATTTCTTAAATATTGCATAAATTATTTCATTCGAAAAACGTATACTTATTTATATCAAAATATTATTCATTTCACATCACAGAAAGATTTTCATTTTCAAGTCATCGATAATGTGTGCAATGATTCAATTCTTTCCTTCTAAATCTCATTCACTCAGCGCCTGGGAATTTTGGAAAACGACAAGTTATTCGTGATACTTGGGGTCAATCAATTACATACAGAGAATAAGCTTTATAAAGACTTTGCTTAGTGAAATTTTATGGACACCTATAGGAATATGACCCACAAATATGTGATGGTGCTAAAGTATGTAATTTACCATTGTCCACAGGCGAAATACATATTAAAGACTGATGATGATACTCTCGTCAATAACGAAACGATGCTTAATTTCCTGAAAGACGATCTGTAATCTAGCGGGCTTTCAGAGCTGCTGTTTTGAAAGGTAGAATGGAATGCCGAGGTGTATAGGAATAACGAGTCCAAGTGGTTCGTATCAACGAAAGAATATCCTGGTAGAACTTATCCAAATCATTGTCCTGGTTCTGCGATGTTGTACTCTCAGGATATAGCGTTTAATTTGTAGAAACAAGTCCAATGTAGTAATATGGTAATTTTGGATCGACGATGTATATATTATAGGAATAATAGCGAAGAAAGGGAATATTACACACACGGATATTTCATAATTTAAGTATCAAGTGCTTTTTCCAAACTACATATTTGAAGGGAATGCAACTTATCATTTCAAATGTGTTTAAGTATGAAACAATATTCTTTCAACTTCAATGGACGTTACAGGGACGAATCTCACATTTTGGATATCATAAAATTTTGCATACAAGTGATAATGTTTTAAACCCATCATCCATATGTAAGAGATTTTATCTTTTTAAAGATAGCTTCACCTATGTTTCCATCCACTACAGACACTCTTTCAAAACATATGTTAATTAACATTGTTGAATCTATCAATGATAATTCGGGATTTTCAAGCTTTAAGTTGGTGTCTGCAAGTACGGAATAATACATGAAATTAAATGCCCACTGAGAAGCCAAAAGGATAACTGGGAAATAACTGTTTAATTCCTCTTATTGAACTTGCATATTCTGACTACTGAGTTACAAAATTTTTTATTGCTTCATGATGTTTTATATAAATGTAATCGCATGCAACCACATTTCCCATCTAGTACTTAATCATTGTGGGGCCAATGGTAATTCAGGGGAACATGTTCCTTGTAAAATAGAATTCTTAAAGGTGATTTAACAAACAAAAAGCAACTAAACAATATATGATTTAAACTGCAAACTGGTTATCTTAGTTTCGTACCTACTGAATTAGAAATTTTAACAATATGATCTTCTATGTATTAAATGTATAAACAAAACAAATTAAATTTAAAACTCTTTTAAAACCAATTTTGTTAAATTTTGAAGGGTGTTGCTTTGATGGATATTAACGATGAGGGCGGACAAAATGCAATAGCCGCCATCGAATCTGACTATGGACCAAATAGGGTTATTTTCATCAAAGGGGACGTCACCAATGAGTCGGAATTCGAAAGTAAGTCCATTGATATTTTATGATTTATAAAATATTTTAATCTGATCCACAGACGCTTTCAAGAAAACCATTGGAACTTTCAAAAACATCGACATTCTAATCAACAACGCGGGAATTGCTAATGAACATGATCCTAAGAAAACTATCGAGATTAATTTGGTAAAGTTATATTGAAAATATAATATCAACTAACAATAACTTTTATTTTGCTAATAGATCGGAGTGCTGATTGAAACTTCACTCGCATTCGAACAATACCTCCCAAAATACAAGACCTTTGAAGATCCAGTAATAGTAAATATCGCTTCTGGATACGGAATAGATGGTTCCCCGTTCCTAACTGCTTACACTGCCAGTAAACATGGGGTTATTGGTATTGGTAAAGCTATGTCTTTTAAGGGTCACTATCAAACCACGAAAGTGAAAATTATTTCGATTTGCCCTGGATTTACTGATACTGCAATTTTAGAAGATATTGAGAAGAGAACGTTAACTGGTAGATATCAAACAATATTGAAGGAATTGTTTGTCGATTTGTACATTCAGGGGTAAGCACTTACAATCACATTTCATGTAACTTATCTTTTTTACTACTATTAAGTAATATTTGTTGCTTTCTGTAATTAATTGCTTTTTGTAATTACCACCATTTCATATATTATTCTTAAGATGGTTGGGCTCTTGTTTCTTTAGGGTGTTCCCTTAAATGATTAGACGATCTAACCTTGCATTTAGATCACTGAAAATAGCTTTCGAAAACATTCATATATAATTCCAGACTAAGGATTGTAGTCTACAACTTGGAGTCTCAAGTGTGACCATGTTTGAAAAAATAAAAAACAAATATAGTTTTTCTGCTCTAAAGGAACACTCATTACCATATAAATACCTAATCCTGTTTGGATAGAGCTTTTAAAAAATATGGCAGACTTATATGTTGCCTTGGCTGTCATACTTTACGTACGTGCGACCTGTAATGCTTATACACAATATAGACAATGAGGGACCTTTGCGATGCTGAGAAGGGCTTCCAGCCCCGTACAGTTTAGATTTTTTAAACTGTAATCGTTGGAGGAATGTGTATTTCTTTGTAAATATTACGACTTCTTTCCAATGACCTTAATGCAAATGTTAATGTCATGCTATCGTTATGATGTAAGTAACGTAGATACAGCTCTCGCAATATAAGTTGGCGAGCGGTGGGGATGCGCCGTAAACATATTTAGGACATGTACCTTCCACCTGTCTGATTCAGATAGTGCATAGGAATTACCATTACGTTGCAAGACGAATGATAGGCAATCTATCCCTTCTCTATCTGCGCGAACTCACTCCCACTCTTCGCCAACTTATATTGCGAGAGCTGTACATACGCACCTGTACGCTCTAAAATTGAATAGTGTGACTCATTATTAACAGTTCATCACAATACTTAACGAATTGAAAGGAGGCTGATACTTGCTATAGGTCACGTTCATTGCTTGTATTTGTTTCTATTGTTGAGGAAGATTCAGATTCACCTAAAAATGAATTTGGATACGCATATTTGATTTTCTTTCTTTACTAAACTAATCTAATTCTTTATCGAGGTATAATTTTATCTAGAAAATTTCGAAACTAAACTACAACGAAGCTCGAATGCCTTCAAATATATCTTTGGGGTATAGAATCTTCAAGTGGATTGTAGAAAAATTAATCAATTAATTAAAGAAAAATTATTAATCAATATTTATACATGACGCATTTTTCTTCGCAATCCTTTCATTGAGGATGCAGCTAATATAACTGTTGAAGCACATATTTCAAAGTACTCGCATCTTAATTGATAATGTAAGCGTAAATGCAATTGCATTGAAGCCACTATCTTCGATAAGAATGATTAAATTTTAGAAAATTATATTTTTTACAGACCTGAAGTGGTATCGAGATTTGTCATAAAAATTTTGGATAACTGTACCACTGGCGATGTCTGGATTGTGGAGGATGAAAAATGTTGTTTGGTTGAAATACCCGGACGGTTTGCATTGAAAACAATGAATACTCTTGAAATATAAGTGATCCTCTCTATGCACTTTTTATTACTAAGCGCTCTTAAAACTAGGAAAATGTTATCATTTATGTAGGGAAAGCCTTTTTAACGTAAAAATATGAATATTGAATTTGTTATAATCTATTGTTATTATTATTATTTTTATTATTTATTTTTTAAATATCTTAGAACTAAACAATGTATTAGTAATTGTAGTAAGTTCATAAAGAAAGTAGCTTTAAAATTTTATCATTAACATAATTTTATTTGACACAAATATCATATCGGTAAACTCCTCACCACACAATTGTTTATAATAAAATCGGTGACACGTGTTTCGCTAGTTCGAGGCAAACATCTTCAACAACCGTATAAACCGAAGTTTTATTTAGGAGAAAAAATACGAAATCCTGAAAGAATGTAGACAGTGGGTGCCTTTGAGAATGATGATTCTATAACATTGCTGTGTTACATAAAAGATTTGTACTTACACAAAATGATTTATTTATTGAGCTATTTATAACATGTGTATGGATTTTTCTTAAGAACTATGTGGGTATAGTACTCCTCAACGTTGTGTACAAAATATCCTGGACAAACTAATGACAAAAGCGAAAAGCATAAATAAGTTTGTATCAAGCTGGATTTCATAAACAAACATTATTCACGGACGAAATCTATATACTGAAAGAGATGCAAACGAGAATCTATGAAGGAAACGTAGATACATATATCTTACTTGTAGACTGCAGGCAAGCGTATGACAGTATATGGGGCCTATAGCTATTGGGGACATTATAAAAAGTAGGATTAACAGGAAAAGTGACAACTCTAGTTGGACTAACGCTACAATATATCAATGGGTTGAAATCAATCAGTAAATATAAGACATTAGTTTATAGACATCGTAGTTTATACTATTAAGTTAGAAAGAAGAACATATACGAATGTATATATAATAGCAAGTTATATATATGTATATATATAATCCACGCCTTGTCTACCAATAGGTGTAAGGCATATTATTGACTGTTTCTCATTTTTCGGTCGCGTGAGCGAATATGGCCCAATCCTTTTTTGTTTTTGGTCATTCTCTGACCTTCATTACAAGAAACTTTTCTTTTCCTTAACACTGTTGCTACTTCTTCATTCCATGTTTTCCTAGGTCTGTCTCGTTTTTAGATTTTTGTGGTTTCGCTTGCCATATATTTCTTATTTGCCTCTTATCGTTCATTCGGTACAGGTGTCCAAACCATTTAAGTTGATTCCGTTCAATGACGTCTAAAATTATATATAATAGCAAGTTGTTAATCAATAATATTTACTTACTTACCAGCTGTACCCGAAACCAAGCTTAATCGGGGTGGCAAAAGCGCAAACGGGTAAGATGGTTTAACCATATAATGAGACAATTTTGGGAGAGAGACAGGGAAGCAGATGAAAGGGAGCTTGACAACTAAAGGGAAAGACCACGCTCAAAAAGACATGAAGACACGAGAAATTAGGTGTCAGAAGTTGAAAGAATAAATCAACAATTTATTCACCGAAATGTGGGATTAAAGTATGGAATATCAAAGCAAAAAGTAAACTCAACTGTTTAAAAAGAACCTTGAAACACGGCGGTTTTAGTTTTTAATTTAAAAATTTAAATGACAGCATAGATTTTTAGTAGTGGAATGTGGTAGTGACTTTTCTTCCTTTTATGATCACGCATATAAGTCATAAGCGTACATAACAAAAATTTTGAGAGACTTGGAAGGCCAAGGTTAGGGTTTATTCACTAAAGAAAATTTTCGTTTTTTTTTAACGGATTATTAATTCCAACCACAAGTTCCGTTAAAACGTTTCCTCCAGCCAAACGTCGATGTCTTCGCATATGACCAACATATCGATCACTTTCGGATCTGATGCGTCTTTATTTCTTAGGAATTCCTCCTTCAACTTTATCCGAGTTCGCTTTGTTGCTTTAGGGATTGCGAAACGACACCCTATCCAAAGTAGCTGTTTATACCAGATTCGATACAGGCGGACCATCCTGATTCTAGATTCGCCTTCGTCCAGGGAGAGCAACATCATTTGTAATTAGCAGATTAGGAATTTCGAATAATTTTGTACGAATTGAGGAATTTTAATTTTAACGTTACCGAAATTTAGTTTCTTTTTTAATTTCTTTCACTGTTCATTTTATGGCAATCTAATTAAAACTTTATAAACCTGCGATATGGAGTCGCATTTGTCATTAATCTCGTTTCTAAGTAATTTAAAAGTAAGGAAAGATAAAGGCAATATCTTAGCTGGAGAAATACGTCTTTAAAATAATTCTAAATATGCAAATGCCATTGTAAAAATCTTTGTGGTTTACGGTAAGTGCGCGAGATATTTACAAATGTGAGCTACTCATTAACACACGATAATTAGACGTTTTTAGACATATACAGTCACTCGCGAAAGTCATCGTACACATATCGAAAATGCGCTTTTTGCAATATAAATCTTACTGTCGGTACGGAAACGTATACATTAGAAAAGACATAAAAAAATAATAAGAATTCTACGAAAAATAAATCTTATTTCACAATAGAGTCCCTTCAAATTAATAAAAACGAAAAACGCTATAATAGAATCTCACAAAAGTGAACGTGCACTAATAAAATACAAATATAAATCTGCACTTGCCCCATTTATAACTGGTGAATACCCTGTTTGTGTCATCCCACATATCAGACAACTATTTACAAGAATTTATACATAGTTACAAACGTGCCCTCAACGCGAAAAGAAACGCTTAAAGAAATTCGTGAATTAGTGCTGAAACTCTACAAAGAAAAGAAATCTGAGAGAAATTACAAAGAAAAAGTGGAAAAATAAAAATCTACATGATTCTCACATGAATGACTTTATTTTTCAAAGTTTTCTTTGTAATTGCAACTCTCTCCAAGCTCTTGAAATAACTTTTCAAATATGAAAGAAATTGGTCATATTATTGGCAAAACCCATTCTACAATGCAAAGCATTATAAAGAAATTTAATAGCCCCGGAAAAATTGAAAATGTTACTGCAGAGTGTATAAGAAGAATATTAAGAAAATGTGGCTACAATGTCCGATAGTACAATTTGTCGAAGAACCCAAAATAAAGGCGTGGAATTTTAGCAACGGTGTATATTTATAGATGAGAGTAAATTCATCATTTTTATTTCAGATCGGAGAGGGAAGGTATGGCGAAAACCATGTAAAGCCTTTGATATTCAAAATATTGTGCCTACTGTGAAACATGGAGGAGAAACCGTTATGGCTTGGAGATTTGGAGTGGTAAGTTTAGTGTTTATTAAAGGTATTATGGATAAGAAATCATATTTAAATATTTTAAAGGCCATTTAAAAACTGACACAAATATCACATCGGTAAACTCCTCACCACACAATTGTTTATAATAAAATCGTTGACACGTGTTTCGCTAGCTCGAGGCAAGCATCTTCAACAACCGTATAAACCACTTCGGTTGTACAACCGTATAAATCGAAGTGGTTTCTACGGTTGTTGAAGATGCTTGCCTCGAGCTAGCGAAACACGTGTCACCGTTTTATTATAAACAATTGTGTGGTGAGGAGTTTACCGATGTGATATTTGTGTCAGTAAATTACATCACAGTCCTTGCAATGACCCTTATTCATTTAAAAACTGACATTAAAAATTGCAATTAGGAAAACGATGCATATTCCAACAAGATCAAGATCCTAAGCATAGAGCGTTTATCGTTTGTGAAAAAGAAAATTACAAAATCGTGCTGTAACAAACCGATAATCCTTAAAACGAGTACTAAGAATGGGATCAAAACCCAGCAAATTTTACAGATAAGTAAGTATCTTCCATGACACGAAGGTGTTAGATTCTATTATTACCTTTTCTCGTTTTTATTAATTTGAATGGGCTGTATTGTGAAATAAGAGTTATTTTTGGTAGAATTCTTACCAATTTTATATGCCTTTTCTAATGTCTACGTTTCCGTATCGACAGTAATGTTTATTTTGCAAAAGCACATTTTCGATGGGTGTACGATAACTTTCGTGAGCGACTGTACAAAATAGAATCTACACCAAGGTCGACGTATAATTTATTGTAAAGGTTGATAAGACAAGTTAAATAAATTCATGCGATGTGCGTTTGTAATCATAAAAATTTGTGGCACGGAGATTGAAATAAAAATACAAGGCCTTAGTATCAATTTTGTGAGCAGAAGTACCGGTTGTAAAAAAGTCGATATGTACGTGGAGAATAGAGTCGCTCTTGTAACTGGCGCTGCAACTGGTCTTGGACTTTGTTTTGCCAAGGAACTTTTGAAGAATGGTGCGAGGGTATGTAGATTGAAAATAACAATCTTAACGAAGCGATTATGTAGATATGTTAGTAAGTTAAAAGCAACGAATTGACAGTTCATTAGAATATTTTTGAATTTATGCACTGCGAAATGGAAAAATATGCATACATATGAAGGAAATTTAGCCAAAATATGCATTAATATATTAAAATATGCATTTGAATATGCAAAATTACAAACAAAGAAAAAACAGGTTATTATAGTCTTACGTCATTTAAGTATTGCACATTTGAAAGGATTGCCATTTATCGCTTCAAATGTGTTTAAATATTGAACAAAATTCTTTCAGCATCAAGGGACGAATTTCACATCATTCTTATGCAAGAGATTTTCAGTTTTTTAAAGATAAATCCACCTATGTTTCTATACACTTTTTCAAAATATACTTTAATTAACATTGTTGAATCTACCAATGATAATTCGCAACTTTGAAGCTTTAAATATGTGTCTGCAAGTGCGAAATAATGAAATTAAATGCCCAATGAGAAGCCAAAAGGATAACTGGGAAATAACTATTTAATTCCTCTTATTGAACTTGCATATTCTGACTACTGAGTTACAAAATTTCTTATTGCTTCATGATGCTTTGTATAAATGTAAAGGCATGCAACCACATTTTCCATCTAGTACTTAATGATTGTGGGACCAATTGTAATACAGGGAAACATTTCTTTATAAAATAGAATTCTTAAAGGTGATTTAACAAACAAAAAGCAATTAAACAATATTTGATTTAAACTGCAAAAGCTGTTATTTGCTTACTTAAATTATCTTCGTACTCAAAAACAATCTTTTGAGTATTAATTGTGTAAATAAAAATTAAAAACTGTTTTTTAGAAACTAGTTTTGTTGAATTTTGAAGGGCGTTGCATTAATGGATATTAACGATGAGGGTGGACAAAATGCAATAGCCGCCATCGAATCTGAATATGGACCAAATAGGGCTATTTTCATCAAAGGGAGTGTCACCAATGAGTCAGAATTCGAAGGTAAGTCCGTTGATATTTCCTATTCTTCCGTTTTATGACTTACAAAATATGCTAATTTGATCTACAGATGCTTTCAAGAAAACCATCGAAACTTTCAAAAACATCGACATCCTAATTAACAATGCGGGAATTGCGAACGAACGTGATCTTAAGAAAACTATCGAGATTAATTTGGTAGTTATATTGAAAATATAATATCAACTAACAATAATTTTTATCTTTCTAATAGATCGGAGTGTTAACCGGAACTTCACTCGCATTCGAACAATACCTCCCAAAATACAAGAGCTTCGAAAATCCAGTAATAGTAAATATCGCTTCCGTATACGGACTAGATGGTTCTCCGTGTGGAAGTGCTTACACTGCCAGTAAGCATGGCGTTATTGGTATTGGTAAAACTATGTCCTTTAAGAGTCACTATCAAGCTACCAAAGTGAAAATTATTTCGATTTGCCCTGGATTTACTGATACTGCGATTTTAGAAAATGTTGAAGAGAGGATCTTGACTGGTAGATATCAAACAATGTTGAAGGAATTGTTTGTCGATTTATACATCCAGGGGTAAGTACCTATAATTATATTTCATATAACTTATCTTTATTGCTATTAAGTAATAGTTCTCGTTTTCTGTAATGCTATTGAATTTGAGGTGGATGTAAATTACCTACATATTTATGCAAGTAAAAATTATCGTAATTTAATATTAGCGGCACAGGGCCACCGTTGTTCCATTTGATGTATTCGTCGTGTGGTAGTCAACTCTATTTATTGTTTCTAGTTCCCAGAATACAAGTAAATGTTAAAATACATATGTATATAATTTGGTTGTTTGTTTGTAATTGACTTAGATGGTAGTAGGGAGAATCCTGAAAGTAAGTATTTAAGTAAGTTAAGAAAAATATATTTAAAATTAAATGTCATATACAGCAATTTGTTAAAATGACATTTGCATTTCTTAAGAAGGAAACCTTTGGCTAGGTTTTTAATTTGGCTTTTCCCTAGTCCTTGAACAGAATTGTTAAGGTTTCGACAAAGGTTTTTTGATATAAGGCTTTTTTAAGTATTTTCATAGTTTGCATGTGTGTTTACACATTAATTTAATTATTTATAATTTATATATACAAAAAAGTTGTTTACATATCCTCTATATCAAGAAATCGTAGTCATTAGTTATTTTGTTGATGGTTCCCAAATAAAAAACAAATGTGTGTTTATACATTTATCTAGTTATATTTTCACTAAAGAAGTTGTTCCGAAAACGTTTGTAAACGTTCTGGAAATATAAGTATCATACAAACCAGTCTTGTTTAATTGATCCAACTGTGGTAGAGAACTGTCATATAAGATAAAATTGTTTAGTATATCCATTGAGAAAGTTGTAAATAGTCTGCGCCAGTGTTTGCTTACCGTATTAACAAAATAAAATCTAAAATGTAAGCTACGAGGAGCACTGCAAATGAATAATATGCATGAACATAAACAATACTGAAGTGCATCAACTACTTACATATGCAATCCTAGGGCCAGTTTCGCTAAATCCTAGAACTGGCGTTTTGCCCTAACTGGCATGTTCCCCCAGATTACTCTATACTTTTTATATTTTTTTATTTATATAGATTTCATAAAGTCGAAATAGTCTCCGGGTGATGCTGTCATCATTAAAATACATACGCTACCCTCTTCATATGTAATCTAAAAGATGCTGCTCAGAATGATTTAGTTTACTCGGATTACCAAAAGAAGGAGCTTAGAAATATTCTTAAGTTATTGAAAAATTCGAATTTTTCTGTAATAATGCAGATATAGCATGAAATATAATTGTCACACTCCAGATTAAGAATTGTAGTCTATTAATTGGAGTCTAAAGTGTGAGAATCTTTGAGAGATGTAGCATTTGTACTTTGAAAAATTAAATATAGCTTTTCTGCTCCGCTTTTTCACATTTTCTAATAAGTGTTTGCTTATACATGTACATATGTAGTTATATTTTCACTGACAAGATTCTCTGAAAACATTTAACGTTCTGGATATGTAACTATTACCTCCAACATTGTTGTTTGATTGACCTATCAGTGGTAGAGAGCATATCTAGATATTATATGATATGTTCTACAAAACGCCTATAGATCAAGGTCAATGTATAATTTACTATGAAAGATGATAACACAAAAGTTCGTGTCGCGGAACTAGAATAAATGTACAAGGCCTTAGTATCAATTTTACGAGCAGAAATAGCGGTTGTGGAAACGTCGAGATGTAGGTAAAAAATAGAGTTGCTCTTGTAACTGGTGTACTTTGTTTTGTCAAAGAGCTCTTGAAGAATGGTGCAAGGGTACGTAGATTGAAAATACCGGTTTTAACAAAGCAATTATGTAGATATATTGAATGAAATTGAAGGTGATAAACTGCCAATTAATTAGAATATTTTTGAAGGAAGGTCAGCCATTAATTAGTTACATACATACATAAAGGAAATAAACAATATTTGCTTTAAACTGCGAAAAATTGTGTGTTACTTGTTTAATTCAATTATCTTCCTGGTCACAAGGGAACATTTGGCAGTGTCACCCAGCAATTGAATTGAAATGAAATTTGGTCACTTCGTAGACACCAGCGAGTGTTGTAAATTGCCGCCTTTCGTTTCTTCGCAGTCCTACATTTGGGGGACAAAGTCGCCTTCAAAATTTCGACAATTCTCAGTTATTTGCGATTTAGATCGTTATCATGACCCAAAAGAATTTTAACTATGGTATATATCACTAGAAATACCATTTTTTGCGTACACGCATTTTAAGCTGCCAGATAAGTTTGAAATAAAAGTATTTATTAGAGCGATAACATTTTATAAAAGCAGCGCCGCCATATATCGAACATAGGGGCAAAATTCCTTCATCATAGTGCGAGATAGGATGTTTTACCGAATGAATGAAGTTACCTGGTTTAGCTTTTGTTTAAACACTTTTGTACCAGGAATATGAAAATAAATTACGGTGCGTTGAAGACGGTAACATTAATATTTGACGCTTAGTGAATAGTAATAGTATGTCTAATTAACTATAACCTGTCATGAATTATCGCGAACTCTGGATCTTACCCCTAGTTTCCTAGAATATAATTAATAAAGCTGATACGTTTTCCTGCGGCCGATATTATGGACAGTGTCGTTATAACCGTGTCATGAACGGATAGAAGAACTATCACAGTCATTGAACAATTTAAATTAGCACCATTCCTTAAACTACAACGGACACATAAATAGTTCTATTATGGAGAAAAATACGATGTTATGGAAATAGGTACTAAAAAATATTTGATTTTGAAGAGAAAATCTGACTCCGATCTAATGGTGAAAATAGTGTCAACGATAAATTTTACCACATACTTCGGGAAACCCATCAGTCAACTGGCCACGGAGGAAGAGATAAAATTCTGTATAGTTTGAAATCGAAATACCTAATACCTACTTCAGTTGTACTGGAGTTTATAAAGCTGTACACGGTGTGTCAGTTTAAAAAGAATTTCCAAGAAAAGGAATCGTTGTTTGCCCAACTGTATCTAGCGACTTCAATCATCATGGTCCAATCGATTTAGTTGACTTACATTCGACCACAGATAGAAATTATAAACGACTACTACAATATCAGAACCTCGCGACGAAATTCAGTTTCCTTCGACCGTTGACTTCAAAAAAGATGCTGAACTAGCAATGGAGCTATTAAAAAATATGTTTGGAAGTAGGTTGTTCTCATATACTACAAAGCGACAACGGCCGTGAGTTTACGACTGCTGTCATACAAGAATTAACAAGCTTGTGGGCAACGTGCAAAATTGTAAATGGTAGATCTAGACATCCAGCTAGTCAAGCATTTGTCGAGCGATCAAATCAAGATGTTGAAGCTATGTTACGTGCTCCGTTAATTGACAATCACATAAAAAAATGGGCTATAGGTTGATACCTTGTTCAATTCCAAAATTATTCCTCTTTTCATCGATCTATTAAACGATCACTTCACAAAGCTCTATTTGGAACAGAATCAAAAACAGGACTCCAATCTAGTCATTTTTCAAAGAGTTGCTTGAAAAGCTTGTTATGGAAGAGGATTTGGGATCTACTTCTTAATCAATACGACCATTATATTATTTTAAGAACAGAAGACTTATCAGCAGTTTCCTTAGAAAATAACAACGACGCTTCAACTTCAAAAGATCTATTAATAGTTAAATCAACAATAACACTGCAATATCACACGACCTACCGGCAGCTGATTTACTCACCAAAAACCTTTAAATTTAGAGGATCTACCAGAAATTGGATCAATTCCTTTATCGACAAGAAGACAACTCGGACCAGTTAATAACCCTACTTTAACTCCTGATTCAACAGTTCAAACATCTGTAGTGTTACTTGCATCAGAAGGGGAAGCAGCTGTCCACGACAGTAAAGCATGTTGTGTTGTTTGTGGAATGGAATTTACTGGAGCCCATGCATGTGACATTTGTAAAAACCGGTGCACGGAATATGTGGAAATACAGTAGGAGAAGAAGAATATGGATCGAAAATTGTATGCTATTTACCCCAAAAAAGCATGGAAAGTATGGAACATTAAAGATCAAAGGGAAAATGCTGGAAAGCACCTGAAGAGATCGGCTGAAAAAATTAAAGAAGTTTCTTTAGAGAAGTTTAAAGACGTGTTAGTGGATACCACAGTTTTGGTGTATGCACCTAAGATAGATAGAGGCCCATTAGACAGAAATAACATTGTGGGGATCGTATTAGATATAAAAAATAATTTATACCAAATTGGTACCTCAGTTTGAATTATAAAAGATTGGCTACCTAGAAACGGTCTTCAAATAGCTACTACAACATTTACCGAAACAGTTCCACAAACTAACTTAAGTCTGCGTGAGATTGCGGGAAAATTATCCTTATTTGAAGGTTAAGGATCTAAGCAGTGTTCTTGTAAACAATCCAAAATACAATGTAAAACAAAAAGATGTGCCTGTAAAAAAAGTAACATACTTTATAACTCGAGATGCCACAAAACAACAAGGGGTTTAAAAAATTAATGAACATTATTATTTATTAACTACATTCGCTAAAAATGTTTAAGATTTCACTAAATACATCCCTTTTGTTTTTAAAAATATCAGCTTTTGTTAATTAGTTTTGAATAAATAATTTGTGTTTTAATGACTATTGTTGTATTACCTACTCTTACGTTTAATAATCCATAGTTTACTAAATAAATACTTTTAATATCTAAACAATATTATTTCATCTTTTCACTAAAACAGTTAAGGGATTTGATCAAATCACTTACTTTGGTTATGACAATCATCATTGTTATTTTAACATCTACCGTGAATTGATCATCTATCTTAGGGATTTGATGAAATATCAATTTTATCATGTCCCTGCGACATATATACGCGAAAATGGTATTTCAAGTGGACCCTATGAACCCTTCTTTCATTGCTTCACTCAAATCCCTTTTAGCTAGTGATAGGAAGTGTAATTAACAAGGCGAAGAAAAAGTTAATTTAGCACAATTTGATGGAGCTATGAAAGAAAAATTTTGTGATTTATCATTTAAATTCTTTTCGGTCATAACAGCGGTGTAAATTGCAACTGAAAATATTCGAAACTTCGAGGGCGATTGTAACCCCTAAATATGTGGCTCCTACAAAACGAAGGTCTACAACTAACCAAGTTTTATTCAAATCGCGGGATGACACTTGGGAGTGCTCTCTTTTCAGTTGGATATAATAATAATAATAATGATAATAATAATAATAATATTTATTTGTGCCTAACAGTAACTACCACAACAGACATAGTTCTTAATTAATATATTACAAGAAAGTGTAAAAAAAGCGTAATTAAAAAGTAATAACAGAAACCAAGATAATATAAACGTTATATAGTATTAAACAAGTTCTCCGCAGAAAACGTCCCTATACAGATGATCGGCACAACGACACATACGCTTAATTGGTGCTAGATGCATTATGTTAGTTCTCATATGGTATAAATAAAAGGTGGACATATTGCGTGACTGTCTAGGAGGTATATAAAAAGGAACGCGACAAAGCAACCCTGGACATTCAATTAAGTTCTCAATAAGTTTATACATAAAAACTGCACATATATGCTGGTAACGTTCCCGCAGGGAAGACATGTCATGCGATAGCAGAAGGTGATTGTGGTCGCAATTCCTTTCCGGGTAATAACCAGTCTCCTTATAAGTTAAGAACTTCAAGAACCGACGCTGTACACTTTCAAGTCTCACCTGATGGCATGCGTAGTGGGGGTACCACACGGCAGCGGCATACGTCAGTTTAGTTCTAACTAAGCTACAGAAAAGAATTTTAATAGCAGGTATGCTGGTAAATGCTCTAGTAGTACGAATAATGAACCCTAACAGTCCAAACGTGTCACTGCACACTGAAGTTACTTGGTTGTAAAAGTAAAGTCCCTCATCAAAAAGTACTCCAAGATCTTTCACGTTGTCAGCCAACACAAGAGTTTGACCCAAAACATTATAATGAAAGACTATTTTAGAGATCTTGCGAGTAAACCTGACGACACTACACTTCTGGATATTGAGATATAAGTTTTTTATCCGCACGCCACTCGTTTATAATTTCGAGATTTTCTTGCAGGAGTAGTGTGTCGAAGAGGAAATCAATTCTATTGAATATTTTTAAATCATCCGCATAGACTAGAAATTGACACGTCAAAAGCTGCAGCAGGTCATCAATAAATATTAGAAACAACAGCGGCCCCAAATTAGAGCCCTGAGGCACTCCTGAATTAGTCACGTATAAATTCGAGGTAAATCCATTGTATGAGACATAATTTATTCTTCCAGTCAGATAAGATGCCATTAACAGTAAAGAGGCAGCAGCAAAGCCAATATTGCTTAACTTCTGAATGAGCAACGAGAAGTCAATGGAGTCAAAGGCTCTCGTAAAATCGGTATATATCACATCCAACTGTGAACGACAATCGATAGCTTCGCAGATGTTTTGAGTGATACATGCAATATTGGTGATAGTTGATCTACCCGAAATAAAACCATGTTGATTAACTGGTATCCTACTTCTAATATTACTGTAGATAATGTCATACAGGATTTGTTCGAAAACCTTCGAGAGATTACTGAGCATAGAAATAGGCCGATAATTCGTTGCGATGTCAGGCTTTCCCTTCTTAAATACAGGTATAATTTTTGCGGTTTTCCAAACAGTAGGAAATGTACCGGACTTGATACATAAATTAAAAATAATACTTAAAGGAGCAGCTAAAACATTCCGGCAATCCTTCAATAAGAGTGATGGAATCTGATCATCACCGGAAGTAGCGGTATTGTTTAGCCTATAAATACTTTTATCCACCTCTGACTCAGATATAGGTTGAAAATGAAAAGCATGATTCCATTGCAACTAGAATACGTGTACTTATATACGTGAGTACTTCCACAATATACGTGGAAGTACGTGATCCTCTTCGTTTTAAGTATGTAAATAGAGCGACCTATATTTAAAACTACCTTTTAATCTAGTTCTGTTAAATTTTGAAGGGCGTTGCTTTAATGGATATTAACGGTGAAGGTGGCCAAAAGATAATAGCCGCCATTGAATCTGATTATGGATCGAATAAGGCTATTTTCATCGAAGACTGGGTCGCGAATGAGTCTGAATTCGAAGGTCAGTCCATTAGTATCTTTTATTTTTCGAGTTTCTAACATATTAACATTTTTTATCTGATCTCCAGATGCTTTCAAAAAAACCATCGAAACTTTCAAAAACATCGACATCCTAATCAACAATGCGGGAATTGCGAACGAACGTGATACTAAGAAAACCATCGAGACTAATTTGGTAAAGTTATTGAATAGAATTGGCTTTTATTTGGTGAAGATCCATAATAAAAATGAATAAAGTCGTAGAATAAAAACACTTCACTATATTTAACACAAGTGTGTAACATTCGTTTTGCCGAAACAGTGGCTTCGTCAGACTATACCATACCAGACTACTGGTCTGACAAAGCAAATGTGTTGGGGAAGCGAACTTTACAATTTTTTGTTAAATATAGTGAAGTGTTTTTATTCTAGGGATTTTATTCATTTTTGGTAAAATTATATTGAAAATATAATATCAGCTTATAGTAATTTTTAACTTTGGAACAGATCGGAGTGCTAACTGGAACTTCACTAAATAACTCAACTCAAATACAAGAGTTTCGAAGATCCAGCCATAATAAACATTGCGTCCGTATACGGATTAGATGCTGCTCCATCATTAACTGCTTACTGTGCCACTAAGCATGGGGTTATTGGTATTGGTAAAACTATGTCTTTTAAAAGTCACTATCAAGCTACCAAAGTGAAAATTATTTCCATTTGACCTGGATTTACTGATACTCCAATTTTAACAAATTTTGAAGAGAGAACGTTAACTGGTAGATATCAGACAATATTGAAGGAAGTGAATGTTGATTTGTACATTCAGGCGTAAGTATCTATAGTTATATTTTGTGTAAATTATCTCTTCGGACCCTCTACTACTATTTTAGGTCAATTACAAAACAACAAATTTATTTAACAAAGTATACACATTGAAGGACGATATTTCAGATTGGTTTATTTAATACATCATCAGCAAAATATAATACTGCAATGATATAAAGAAAACACTTGGGTTTTGCCGTAGTCGTTTACTAAAACTTGAAGTCTTGCTTCTCATGCTTTCAGCTTCTTCTTCTCTGAAGATAGATGTTGTTGTCTTCTGTTAGCTATCTCTTCATCGAAGATGACAACTTATTTAATTGTTTAGCCACTTATTTTAAATTACTTGCCCCGTAATTGATAATGTAGGCGTAAACAGTTTTTCGTTAAAGATATTGTTGGTACGAATTATTACATTACAGAAATATTTGTTACAGGCCTGAAGTGGTATCAAGATCTCTTATAAAAATTTTGGACAACTGCAACACAGGCGATGTCTGGATTGTGGAGGATGAAAAATGTTATTTGGTTGAGATACCTGAACGATTTGCATTGAAGACTATTAAGA
Source organism: Chrysina gloriosa (assembly GCA_038088585.1). NCBI lineage: Eukaryota > Metazoa > Arthropoda > Insecta > Coleoptera > Scarabaeidae > Chrysina > Chrysina gloriosa. The sequence continues at coordinate 91,958,071 of CM076087.1, read as the reverse complement.
CGCTAGAAATATAAATGATCCTCTCTATGCACTTTCTATTAAGAAGCGTTCTTTCAATTTGAAAATTTTTAGTTATCTAAAGAAAACTCATCTAAGAAAGAAACGTTAACATTGAATTAATTACCTTAAATTTATTTCTTAAACGTCTTAGAACATAACAATAGACTGATAATGGTATGCGCGTTCTTAAAGTTTTGTGGATTTAAAATCTTGTCAATGATACAATTTTATTCAGGACTAAAAATATGAAATCCTCTAGGAATGTGGATAGTGGGTACTAGAATTAATACTGCCTTTGGGAAAAATGATTGTTTAACACCACTGTATTAAATAAAGGATTTGTATTTACACAAAATGGTGTTATTTCTTGACCTGGTTATAACATACTTGCAGAGACCTTTACAGATAATCAATAACAGAACTAGTTTCAAGAACGGATTACGTCAATGCTCGAAATCGTTGAGATAAAGATGAACCCTTTATCTTTTGCTGAAAAACGTATCCTTAAAGTAAGTTTTAGCCAAAACTTTCGCCTAAAAATGATAACATAATTGTCGAAATATGCATTTGACGGTATCCAAGTTATTGTCGGGCAAGACAGACGGGGACCTGATACACCTTACATCTCTTTGGCTCCAGCCTAGTTTTGAAGACCTAGCGTTTTTCGGTAGCACATGCAAGCTTTCCCGGAATATGCGAGGCTCTGTCTTGAATAGCCTGACTTTCCCTCACTATTGGTACAATAGAACTATTCACTTCGATGAAGATGTTATTTTGGAGGAAGATGTGGCTTAACGGGATAAAGCACGAACATGCGACAATTGGGCTACTTATACTATGATAAGTAAAAAGTGCAATAATAATCCTTCCATTTCATTTCAACGTATTAAGAATTAAGATATCCTCTAAATAATATTTGCGGGTATCAAATATGAAAAGATTTGTTACATTTTTTTATCGCTTCGGGTTATCTGTTTTGAGTTTAAGATAATATTTATAACGTTACCGTACATATAAATGTCATTTGTTGTAAAAAGACAAATCATAACGAGCGGCGGTGGTGAAAATTAAACACGTAAAAATGTATGTGGAAAATAAAGTTGTTCTTATTACAGGAGCTGTCTCCGGTCTGGGATTAAGTTTTGCCAAAGAGTTTTTGAAAAATGGTATAAGGGTATGTGAATAATACGTAATAGATACAAATGTACTTCAAAGTAAATCATTTTCGATTATATTCGTTGAGAACATCGGTTCAAATTCTCTTTTGAAAGACCTTATTTTGTAGATTCGATGATATTGTTTACAAACTGAATTTTTGTAAGCGAAACCGGGTCTTAATAAGTATAACATAATTGACATGTTACTAACAAAAGCCCATCGACAAAAGTATTGTATAATTGAATTCAATTGCTTTTTTACTAGATGTTAGAAATAGAATAGAACAATAATTATCCGGTAAATCTATGTAAGTATACTACGTGAGGAAAAGAACGAGTCACTCAGTAAAGTTTATATTTTTAAACCACATTTTGTAGACATGTTCATGGTGCTGGGAAGAAGAAATGATTAAAAGTTAACAAGAAAATAATCAATCTTAGTGTCGTTTTGTGCCCAACTCCAACGAAAACCTTTGTTGCTTTTTTCTTTACTTTGGATCCGCTTCTTTCGGTTAAAATACTGTGAACTAGTGTATAAAAATGCCAAGATTTCGAAGACGACTAACTATCGGCAACCAAGCGATTTTGGAGGGGGTCGTATTGTTGGACTACACGAGGCGCGTATTGCATTTTGTGCACAGTCATTGGGCGGATGCAAAAAATATTGCTGCGGTTATTCGGTGTTGGCAAAAAAGTATGCGAAATTATAGAACAGCACCGAGCAGGAAGATAGGAGACGAAGATTGCTTATCCTTAGGTATTGGCGTAGTCCCTCAAGGTCAGACGGAAATCTGTTCCTGGCAGAGATATGTCATAGAATAACAATGTCTTCCATATATCACTGTATTCCTTCCTTTGGGTTGATTTCCTATGGTCCAATGCTAATGCTGCCTCTCACTAATCGACATCGTGCCCTCAGAGTGATGTACGACCAGGTTAGGATGAGGAATAGAACAATATGTTTTTAGGCAAATTTCACTTCTGTTTGTAGATCCATGACGGTGTTAGATAAGTTCAACTCCGAAAAGGAGGAAGACAATGTTTGAAATTTTCCTAAGAATGTGAGACTGCACTTACTAGAGGAGTGCTGGTTTGTGGTGGAATTGGCGTAGGAAGTATGGCGCCTTAAGTATTCCATCGAGGGCATTGAAGTGCTCAAGTGAACATTCATAAACTTTTCGTACCATTAGCTCTACCATATATCCAGGGGTTAAACAATGCTACATTCCAGCACGACAATGTCCGTAGGTACATTACAAGCACCACGTCCACGTCGAAGGATTAATATGCTTCTTAACACTACAGTGACCTTGCACCAGCTACATGATGCCCTACAAGTTACTTGAAATGAGCCTCCACATGAGTCAATACAGCATGGCCGAGCAAGTGACAAAATGTATTCGTTTACGTGAAGCGGCAATTCATTACTAAATTTTCCCTGTAAAGGATACGAATTTTACAATAAAAGTTTAATCATTTATTGTTCTGAACACAGTAAATATTTGTGCAAAATTTGGTTTAAAAATATATACTTCTACTGGGAGATTCGTTCTTTTTTGTCACATACTATAGTATGCTTAAATATGTGGTACCCATCTTTGCTTTTTTCCCGACTTAACATTAAATCACCTTTTATCTCTGAGCATAACTCAGTTGTCGTTGAGATTGATAATTTTTCAAGGTCAAGGCCGTTGATAGCGTCGCGTCGTAGAATTTTAACATAATCATTTATATTGCCATATAATTAGTGTGTAAGGTAAATCTCGTGAGCTATAAAAAGGTAAACCATAACAAGTGTCTGTTGTGGAAGTTATCAGAATTGCATCTGGAAAATACGAGTTGCTCTTATTACAAGAACTGCCTCCGGTCTGGGAAAAGTTTTGTCAGAGGGTTTTGTTTGAAAAATGGTGTATGAATATATGAATAGTTATTAGTAGATACAAAGTAGATGGTTTTAAAATTATTTTTTTATTCTATGCGCTGAAGTCAATGGCTCAAATTCCTCAATAGTTTCTTTTTCATAGAAGATTCCGTTTTAATTTCTACAAACTTTTAGCAAACAAACTAGGGCCGATTAGGTTTCAATATGGCTGACGTTTTAACTTTAGGTCCGTCAAGATTGTAGACAGTCAATTCGATAATGATTTCCATAAAATACACAAATTTTTATAACTAAAGTAGACCTCATCAAATTTAAAATAGCTGACATCTACGTTGAAAAACATAGTTTTATTATTTTTTTAAGGGAGTTTGTTTAATGGACGTTAACGAAGAAAGTGCCCAAGAAGTAATACCATTATTGGAAGACGAATATGGACAAAATAAACTGACTTTCATTAAAGGGGACGTTACCAATGATGCAGACTTTGAAAGTAAGTCTAATATATTCAGTTCGAATTTATTTCTGCCTTCCTCAAATTAGAAATATCAAAGATGGTAACTAGTAATTGTTTTCAGATGCTTTTAAGAAAACAGTCGAAATATTCGGAAACATCGACATTCTAATCAATAATGCTGGAATAGGCGATGAACTCAATTATAAGAAAACGTTCGACATAAATTTGGTACGTAGCGATAGAAATATGAAAACTCAACTCTTATTTTGTTGACAATGTAATTTCTCGAGACAGGTTGGAGTATTGCGGGGAACTCTGCTGGCATTCGAAACGTATCTTCCAAAATATAAAACTGATGAAAACGCAGTAATAGTGAATATCTCGTCTATATACGGATTGGAAGGTTACCCATTTGCCTCCGCATATTCCGCCGCAAAACATGGCGTTATTGCTATCGGAAAATCTTTTTCTTGTAAACCACATTACGAAGAAACGGGCATAAAAATAATAAGCATCTGTCCTGGATTCACTACCACTCCACTCACCACTACCAAAAGTGACTCTGCGGTTTCTCCAAAATACATTGAACTTTTGAAGCAATCGTATGCTAAAGCAGCTTTTCAATCGTAAGTATAAGGTTTCTTGAAACCTTGTGGTATCAACAATAATTAGAGGGTTTAATGACATAAAATCTGGTGGACCCTCTATGTAATGACCTAATAAATTAAGTATGGTAATGGACAGCTAACAAGTCCTAACGAGGACGAAACTAATTAGTCTGCAGTTGCGATCAGCGATTGACAAAGCTTAATTCTACTCACGGATTATTGACGTACATAAACTGTGCTTACTTTGTAAGCTTTCGCACAGTTACTCATTAACTGCCCGTTAACGCATCTGATTTATTAGGTCGTTACATAGAGAGTTCTCCAGATTTTATTTCTCTAAAGTTGTGACTCTCAAAAATAGTTTTACTATCAGAGGTTTCTTAAATTTAACTACTTTGATGTAGAATTCATGGTGTGTCTTGTAGTGATTACAAGTTAGAGAAGTCTTTTATAATTACATAACCCGAATACACGGATTTTAACGAGCATTCTTTTAATTTCAAGATAACATAGTTGTATCTTACTACTTACTTACTTACTACATACTTACGAGTCTCTTTGTACATGTACAAAGTTTGAAAAAAATTTTGTACGAGAGATTTTTGGTTTGTGCAACATAATAATGGTAACTGAACTACCCAGAAAAAATCTTTGTCTCGTACAAAAAAAAACAGATCTTGAGGAATATTATCCATTGAAGGTATAAGCGACTAATCTTAAGTTCTATATCTTTCGTCAGAAGACCTTTCTTATGTTATATTCTAACTGAAGTTCTTTTAATAAGTGTGCAAAACGGTTCTGATTTACAAAATATGAAAGTTTCTGCAAGACTATTAAAGTTTTTAAATTGTTAAGGTTTTCTCCAATAATTCGATGCTTCTCTCATTTTGATTAGCATGGAGTGAATACAATTAGAACGGTGCCTGTGGGCTATGCTAAATTGGATGTGAGCCCAACAACTACCTCTACTCAAATTTGTTTTTACCGTTTTACATTCATTTTGAAGATTATTATCTATGCCAAATCAATTATTGCTATGTTTAATGTTGCCATTTTATAATACGATTAAGATTTTCCGATTCACAACCACATGCAGGCACACTTTTATAGTATTGTTGAATTTCTGTACAAATTCCTTTGATTCGTTCCAATTATTGAGGAAGTTGACATACATAAATTAGCTCTCATTCTTACCAAGACCGATGTACTGAAAAATTCTACCACCAAGTGCTCAATGGAAAATACGAAGAGAAGGAAATATCATTCGTGAGAATTGGTTAACGGCCATACTTCATACTTCATACTTCATTGTCGCATAATCGATAGTCTTTGTTAGTTCGATTGCTACTAATTGTAAGTAGGAGTACGAACTTGTCCTTCTAGAATAGAGTTAAAGCTTTCCCTTATCACCATTTTTGGATGGACATTTATAGCTTTCTAATATTCAGGCAAATTTGTTGTTACAATTTCTATAGTCCTAACAGGTATATGTAGTTCTCTCAAATTAATCCATTATGGACCAGAGCTATATAGATTGGTGACACTGCTAAAGATACAGTCTGGGATAGTACCTCATTTAGGGCATTGTTTCCGTTCGGAAAACTTTAGCAAATTATATGTAAATCGGTATTCGGAGCTTTTTCGGGTAGCTGACAACGAATCTAACGTTAGTTCTGCATTTTACGAAGTGTTAGCTGACTGGTGTGCAGTGAAAAATGATGAGAAAATTATATTATTGGGCGAATTTGGGGTTTTGGTCTCGCAACTATCGTAATTCGTCGAAAAATTACCACCCTGCTTGGATTTTTTAGCATAGTGGACCATCAGATTGGAAAATTCTTCGATTTCTATAGAATCGATCATCTTGGATGTTTTAGTATTGCTGAACACGAATCTGATTAGTTAGTTTTACGTTTCGTAAAATTGTCAATTTGGTATGTCGCTCTCAAACTTGTCATATTCATATTTCATGTAAAAAAGAAAAGAATGGTAAAGTCCAATCGGAGTGAAAGTTTATGATTCATATTCCCTAACCAAGGTAGTGTCACACGTCATTCCGACCAGAATCATTTACTATTTAGATGAACTGTACTGAAAATTCAAAAGTAACATGGATGACTCTAGGAACTCTAAAACGCCCATTTCCGTAGAAAATTTTCAAATCTTATAGTTCGCCATGTTGCAGAATCGAAATGGACTAGCAGATTTTCGAGGAATGCCTATGGTTACAAAACTAATACCCCAAATTTGCCCCATAAGATGACTTTATTGTCATTTTTCACTGCACAGCAGTTAGTGAGATGAGAATTGGATTTTGGTTGACTGTGAAGCCTCATCTCCAGCCCATCATTTCAGAAAATGTTAAACTAACGTGAGATCCGTTCTCAGCGACCTAAGAAACATCCGATTAGTAATTATCGTGCAATTTGCTAAACCTTTCCAGTTTCCGACCTGGCATATTGATCTACGATGTTAGGTTGGAAAATGTAAGCAAGGTAGCAACTTTTGCGACCAATTTTGATAATAACGTGACTAATGCCCCAAATTCGCTCCATAGCATGAATTTCTCTTCATTCACATGCACTGCACGACAGTTAACGAAGGGCAAAATAGGATTTCGCTCGATTTTGGAGCGCCATCTTCAGTAGTACGTTTTGTAAAATGTGAAACAAGCGTGAGAGTCGTTCTCAGCAAAAGGAAACTGCGGCTTTTGATTTTCATATATTTTGCAAAACTTTTCCAATTTTCGAACCGCCATCTTAGGACGTCGTTTTGTACAATTTTTCAGAGGTCTATAGCGGGTTAAGGAAAATCAGTATTTTGCTGGGAATAATAACATACTTGTCGAATTATGCATTTGTAGTTATTCAACTTGGCGTGGCAATAACAATTATGTCAAGTGCAAGCAACAGGTTTTTCTTTATTTTTCATTGTTACTAGATTATAATCTCCGTTCTTTTACGATTTTGCATTTGTATAGACCTGACTGCTAATATGTTCTAACAATAAGTGCATATAAAAGTTAATCATTTGAGAGATCTTCATAACTATCTAAACGATACAGTAACAAACGCTTGTTTTTCTCTTAAATTTGATCTATAGTCAAAAGTTGTGAATCGTACATATTTAATTAGACTGGAAATGACATTTTGAATAAGCACCTGTCGTAATCGAACACGTGTTCACATTACAGCACAAAATCAAAAGTTGTTCTTATTTGCAGGCCCGAGGTAGTATCAAGATCTTTGGTAAAAATTTTGGACAACTGTGGTACTGGTGATGTGTGGGTGGTTGAAGAAGATAGGTGTTACCAAGTTGAAGTACCAGATCGTCCTTCGCTGAAAACTCTAAGAACTATAGAGATATAAAAAACAAAGGCGTAATTAAAAAGGAGAATTGTTTCCCTTGTAGTTTCGTAGCATTTCGATAATAAACGTTGAGATTGATAAAGATTGTTTCTAATTATGGTTTATGCTGGAAATGTTGGATACAAATTTTATGAAATCGTAATTTGGTATATTTTTATGTAGGTGAATGTACTTTGATTTATTGTAAAAGACATTGATATAGGAGTTCCTTACTATTCATATTTGGCAAAAGAAATGAACTTAGTATAGATCTAAATCTGATATTTATTGCTTAAGGTCTCATTAGAATTTTACGTAGTTTAAATCTAACAGTGATTTGGATATTTTCAAATATGCAGGTTCCCATGAAAAATTTTTGGGAACCCGTGACATCAGGTTCAATTACGATGTTTATTGATTAGACGTAGAATCGTAAACGCTACTCAAATTCTGATCATATTTGGAGCAAAGTCAAGTGGTCACTTTGTTACCTCATATCATGCTGTAAATAAATGTGCCACATTAGTTATGACAAATGTTGTATTTCTGCAAAAACAAACCAAACCTATCGTTTATCCTACACTCCTTCTACTTCGCTTCCAAACTAGAAGTCATCGCTTTTAAAAATCAAGCGAGTTGTGCACCTTTGGTCAATAGTGTTGGAAATATTTCGAGCGCTACGAAGGTTTTGGTTTCTGATACTAGCCGAATTCTCGCCAGGATAAAAAATCCGGAAAGACATGAAGCGATTTAAAATAGTCTTAAACCAACTTGTCCCCGTCATACCAGTTTTGATGTCGTCAAATACTTAATTAGACAATTACATTGATACCTTAACTGAAACACCACCAAACACACATTAAGTGCGAATTATCAATAAAAAGTCAATTGAAATACTGAAGAAAATATTATTATGATCTTTTTGGAAAATGTCGCCCGTATGTTTATGTTTCTACGTATAAATCTTTACTAAACCTTTAGTAAATAATATGCTGCTTGAAGGTGTTGGCAGGGGTACTAAAAATAGGAAAATACTTTCTCTTACAAATTTTGTTTAATTTTATTTGAGCTTCGTTCTGTTTTAATTTGATGATGTATACTTGTTGCCTTATTATTTCCAAATAAATCTGCTGGATTGTTTATTATGTTTGTTTAAATTATATAGTACCTTGAAGGAAAATATAATGCTCTTACGTAGACTAATTAGACTAGGTTTTCGCTAATTACATTTAATTTTTGAGCCTGCTTCAATTCACATTACACTAAAATTGAGATGTTTTGTGATTGGCCTATAAAACTCCCAGAATATTTTATTTTATTATTCCCTTAATGATGTAGGTATTAAAACCAACCAACATCACCATTTCAATACGGTACCCACTAACTTGTAGCACATGCCCTAATAGAAGTATGTCCGAGTTGCACCGAGATTCTCCAATATTTCTTTATTTGGTCCTCGTCGGTGCGATAAGAAATTTGTACTCGAATGTTCACTCCTTCATTACTTTATTCTTGTGGTTATTATTTGTTATCCTTCTCTCCCTTTTTTGCAAAAAATACGTGCATCTCTTGACAGTCCCTGTATTCTAAATTGCATTTTGGTGAACTACCAGTCACAAAATATATTCTTGTGTTCTTGCCATTCATATGAACTCCAATTAGGTAAGGCACTTATATCACGTATTGATATTACAAACATTTCTCCTCACACTTTTTAATTAAAACGCTGTTTTGGCCTTGACCGATTATCATAATATTTCTGTATATGTTTGGCATTCCGATGAAAATGTATGTTACCAGATAATCATCCGGGACCTTCACATAGATATTAAAACTACGCTGCAAGGCATATCTATTCGTAAACGAGCTTTGAAGATCGAGATGTTCGTTAAAAATAAAGTTGCTCTAATTACGGGGGCTGCTTCAGGTTTTGGACTATGTTTCGTTAAAGAATTCCTGAAAAATGGAATAAGGGTACGTAAATATTAAATTTGTACGTAAATTTCCGCATAAAGTTGTCGAATTTCTTTCCTTTCCAAGGGTGTTACTTTGGCCGATATTAATGCCGAAGCTGGACAAGAAATAATTTCATCGCTCGAAGAAGAATTTGGACCGAATAAAGCAATTTTCGTTAAAGTAGACGTGGGAAATCAAGATGAATTTGAAAGTAAGTCCATTTCGCTTAAGACTGGATAATATTTTTGGAGATATATGCAAGTTGCCAACATACGAGTAGACTTAAATAGAGATATAGAGATATTAATTTTATAAAACACATTCAATCTTCATTTAACTCACTTTCTATCGAATCTATCTACGCCGTAAGCAGTGGCGATTTTCCCTGTGGGCCAGTCACTCATTAATTTGAGTAATACTATGTTCATATTGTTAATCTATCTATTGACCTATAGTGGAAATAACAACTACATTTACTTGAAACTAGCTTAAACCTATCGTATGCTGATGTTATTTAAATCGTTTGGAATTTATTTACGGACGTCAGTCTAATTTTCTGAACAATACTACTACAGAGATGTGTGCTAAAGAGACATTCATATTAGTCAACAGGTTGTCATCAAAATTGAAAAAATTCTAGTTGACTTAAAAGATATCGTAAAATTAATTTCCCTGAAACGATACCAATACATCTGATGGAGTAAAAAGAAGCACTGGGACTAAACTTGTACTTTCCCTTGTGAAACAATAAGAACCGAGTTGAGGAATTTGCTAAAGAAACAGCATGTAAAACATTTAGAAATAGACAATCACGTCAGTTCATTGGGGAACCATCAGATGCCAAAACAACGCAGCTGGTGCGAATGAGCAGAAACCAATTGGGAAGGCAGTGTTGCTGTTGATAAGACAACAACAATCCCACCACCAGGAAACATGTCCCCACCATAGAAATACTCCAAAGCCCTTTGCGAGGACGAAGAAACTTTACAGCAAGTCCTTTGTGAATGCTAGGGATTGAGTTTTGTTCAATTTAAGCACTTTGGATGTCTGTTTCTGCAGCCGAAAGAGATTTCCATTAGCAAGATGGTAAGTGTCATCGCGAATGTCGACCTAATGAAGTAAACTAGCTAGAGGGGTACAATAAGCTATCGAACATCAATTCCGTGGAGGGGGAGGCACATCCTTAAAAGGAGAAAAAAGGAAAACGTGAGTTTTAAAAGAACCGTTGCAATGTTGAAAAGTGTGCAAGCAAAAGCATCAATATGTGTGATCTAGGGACAAAGATCTACGAATAAATGTGCCGAAATGAGCATCTTAATATTATTAAATAAAGAGTTTTGAACATTTACAACGTGAAGGAAAAATAACAAGAAATAAACTAATGGTTGCATCAATGTTAGTTCAATTTAATTGGTATTGATTCAGCTGAAGCACTAAAAAGTGCACTAGCAATAATATGGATTTTAAATAAAAAGTAGCAGTGGTCAGAAAGGGCTGAGCTAAAAGTGGCCAAGACCGAGAAATAAAAATATTGAGTACATCTTGAAATTATCCCACAAGAACAACGAAGTAACGAGGTCGTGATTTGTAGAGATTGTCAACTGTGCAATTTCTTCTTCTGGATTATTTATAGAGATTGAAAGAGTATTTAGGTTGTACCGGAGTGCAGATATGAAATATACAGGGTGCGACAGAATTGACTACACGATGTAAATTTGTAGCAATGGTAGTTTATTTTCAATTTTCGTAACCAACATACACACATTTGTGAAGTCTGTAGGGAAGTCTTTTGCGTGGTGGTTGATTTTTAGGACAGCATCAAACACGGACCATATGCTTTAAATAGTCCCCATTAGAAGTTACGTACTGATGGTGGACGGTCAGGTTTCTTCTTCAGAACTGACGTACCCATGATAAATTACGTCTCCGGATTTAATTAAATAGTTTTGTGGTGAGGACCAATATGATATAGTAGCAGTAAATACATACACACAAAATTAAAAAAATACTTCATAAATCAAATCAAAATTGGAAACGGAAGGTATCAGGATAACATACATATTAAAATAGTCTTGCCAGTCATATTTTAATCTATTAATGTATGATACGATAAATCAAAACCGATAACAACGCAGTACATCGACAATAATAATATTATGTTCTTTGATAAAAATGTGTTACATCATGATTGCTTTTAAATTTTTAAATATTCGCCATATATGCATCGTACATACATATGTACATACGCATTATGTACCTATGTATATTGCAAACATAACATATTTAGATAACGTTCGACGATTTGCGCAAATATATGATAATCGGTATGTGTATTTAATTGTACTTGTCATGTTTACAAATATAAATAAGACACCCATAAAATCAGTTTTGGTTGTAATCTGCAGATAGTTCTCTCGAATTGTTTACCAACCACTTGATGAGCATTATCCCTGTTTTAACAGATATTTTTGTTATTTGCTTAATTAGTTTATTTGTTTAACGTAGACTGAATAGTTCACTTTGAAAATTTCAGTTAAGGTCGACATTGACAAGATTTACCAAAATTGAATGTTAAAACCAAAGTACACATTCCGGAAATATGTGCTTACCATCTTTTGTATTTTATTATTTTGGTAGAATAACCGTATTATTGGATTAGCTCTACTGCTATAGGTCGAATTACTTCAATAGGAAGTCCTTCAGAAGAATCTTAACCGTTCTGGTAATTAAATCATCGATGAAATACCAAAATACTCAACACAATGATATTTCACCGTATTACCCAGCAAAATTGCAAATTTAAATGTGTTTGAGTATTACTCCCATCATAAACAGTTTCTCGTCTGTGGCCATGAATACATTGTTTAACTTTACTCTGGGATACCTCAAGCGTTTTATGAGTATAATATAATCAGGAGCACGAAACAAAAGCAAAATCCTAAACGTAAAGAACAAGAAACAAATAATGAGAATAATCCAAATTTGACCACTGGGAGCACGGGCAGATGTAAATTTGAACATTAGCAAGACAAATACAAAGTTATAAAACAAGATGCTGTGGAAGATGTGAAATTCTTTATAGAAAGACAATGCAGAAAGAATGGGTGATAATCAACTTATTAAACAGATCAATCAGAAAAGTCACACAAGGATGAAAGAATACACGCGAATTAAAATGTAAAGAGGGTATATGATTAGTTTCTTGGGCAGGACTTAGTCCCAATAAGAAGAAGAAGGATCAGAAAGGAAAAGATAGGAAGAAAAGAAGCAAAAATAGATAAGAGAAAGAATAGAAATAAGAGGAATGAAGAAAAGAAGGAAGATCAGGAGACTTCACACAGACCTGAAGATTTCCAACTAAATGTGTTTACTACTACTTAACACCGATTTATTATTACATAAGTCATTTTCTACATTCTCAGAGCAGTTACTTCGTCATCTTCAGATAGGTAGCCAATCATGAATAATGTGGCGATTTTTTAAAATAGTTTTCATCAACTCGTACTTATATAATACCGATATAAATGAAACATTGTCTTCCCTTTTATTACAATATGCATAAGTCTCACCCATTTGATTGACAATTTAGAACAAAAGTAAAGGGAAAAATATCACATACTTACCCGATCAGAGATGTGCCTCAAGGCAGTCTATACAGACCTTTCCTATACTTTCTATACATATTAAATCTTCCAAGTTCTACGAACACCATTATAAGGATATTTGCAGACGATAGAGAGATACTTGCAAGCCTTTACAATACAATTACCGAATCAACCTACTTATAGAACCATTTGAATCTAGTCCTAAACTGAACAGAGATGTGGAAAATCAAACTGTACGATTCAAAATCTACCTAGGTCACATTAATCAAAAGACCGGTGAAAACAAAATATCATTACATAAGTCATCTTCAAAGCCTTATTTAGGTCTTCATCTGGTTTAAAAGAAACTTACGTGGCACATATAATAAAAGAGAAGAAAGCAAATTACCATTAGATTCAGAGGATTGTACTGGTGGCTTGGAAGGAAAACCAAATTACGACCCGAAAACAAAATTCTTATTTATAACGCAGTTTTGGTACCTACAGGGATTTTTGGCATAGATCTATAGGGCTGTATGAACAAGTCTAAGACTGCTATTCTCCATAGAACACGGTTAAAGGTCCTACGTGCCCTAAATAGCGCCTCCTGGTATGTTTGCAACCATACACTACTACACTGCGACGACCTTCATGTTCCATTCGTGAGAGAATTATTGAAGACAGCAGCTATAAACCTAATGACAGGGTCACAGCGTATAACAAGCCATTTGTACTGGGACCTCTCCAACACCCAGAAAACGGAAGATTGATAAAACGATGGCCAGCTGACCTGAGATGAGGTCGAGGAGATCCCTTCGCTGGAAGTGTTCTCATCTTGCCATGAGAAGGACCTAGTAGTACCTAGATACATATATTCACTGACATCCTGTTCTAATTAAATGTAGATAAAAAAAATATATATATATATATATATATAACATTGATGTACTCATTGATATACTCAGTTCATAACATGGAACTTTGAAATCATATTTAAACTTGCAATATGTGAAGTTTACACATTCCCTCCTTTATTTGTTTTAGAACTTAAACGTTTTCCGCGATTTCCTAGAGGCAAAGGAACGTTGGAAACCATAATTAAAGGCTACTAAAAAGTAACTCTTCTTATTTCGAATCTATAGTGTTCAACTTTAAATTATATAGCATTAAGAGAAGATCCATTTCTCTATAAAATTAGATATAATTTAGTTATAAACATTTTCTTTCGTACTATTAGACTATACATATTTAATTTTTTGATCCTGGTTAACTTTTGCAGATGCTTTCAAGAAAACAATCGAAACATTCGGCAATATCGATATCCTAATCAACAACGCAGGAATATTGAACGAACGTGATTTTCGAAGGACAATCGACGTTAATTTGGTACACTACCAATTGAATTGATGTATCTTAAACACTTAACCTTTTCGTTCCTCTGATGCAGAATGGAGTCATCATCGGTACCTTCCTAGCAATGGACCATTACCTCCCAAAATATAGAACTTCTGACAATCCCGTCATAGTAAACATTTCATCTTTATATGGATTAGATCCTTGTCCATGCAGTGTCGTTTATACTGCCGCTAAACATGGCATAATTGGTCTTGGCAAGTGTCTTTCTAATAAAACGCATTTCGAAGAAACTGGAGTGAAAATACTTACTATTTGTCCTGGACATTCCGTTACCGCGATCGATGCTAATATTGAAGAAAAACATTTACCTGGAAGATACCGAGATATCGTGAGAGAGTTGATTCAAGGTATACAGCCCCAACAGTAAGTGATTGTTTCGTTTTTAACCTGTGTAAGAAAGTATACAAATTCTCTTTTAGGGCGGAAGTTCTTTCAAAAGCATTAACAAAAATTTTTGAGAAATTTGATACTGGAGAAGTGTGGTTGATCGAAGATAGTCAGTGCCATCAACTTGAAATTCCTGATAGGTTTTCCTTGCGAAAAATCAAATCATTCGAAGTATAAGTGGTAAATGTGCTTGTCTTAGAGTAAAATATCAGGCAGAGAAAACTTTATCCATTTATTTGCTCTGTTTCTTTACCATATCATAGATCAGCTTTGCATTTCTTCGCAAGCAACGTATACCATTTAATTTTGTGTAAACGTATGATATATTTTCTATAAGAAAACATTTGAAACGTAAATATTGCATTCCATTCTTACCTAAGAAGAAGAAATGTAACATTTTCACCTTCCTGGAACAGTTACAACTTTACGCCTAATAAAAAATAAGTCGTTGTGTCCCTTATTTTGCTTTGTAATTCATATCCCTTGCTTTTTCTTTGTAATTGAAAAATGAACTTGTGACTTAAACAAGCTATTCTGGGTCCATAAATAAGACCAACTGAAACTAAAATAGGAATAGACTAGCGGGAACATACGAAAGAAAAACACGAACGCCTGTATCTACACGTCTGTATTTAAAGTCAACATTAGAGATATACAGCGTGTATCGTTTGTCCGTGTCAAAAATCACATTTTTTGTACGCTGTTCAGAAATGAGCGATAGAAATTTAATGAAATTTGTCAAAAGTACATTTTAGAGGACTGCCCTACTTTCAATAATCAAAGAAACCACAAGCAAATTGTAGTCAATAACGAATTCCACACTAATATCTTGTTTACTGATAAGTCTTGTTTTATACGTCATGGCATGATGACCTGCACAATGAGCATATTTATGCAGATGAAAATCCATATGCTATTAAACGTAGACATTATCAACGAGAATTTAAAATTAATGCCTGAGTTGGAATTATTAGAACTTTTTGATTGGGCCGTTCCGATTGCCTGTTCATTTAAATGGCGCTAGTTACCTTCGTTTCCTTCAAGAAATTTAACCAGAATTAGTAGAAGACTTATCTCTTAATTTGCGTCGAAACATGTTCTTCATGCACGACGGTCCACCACCTCATTTTTCACGTGCCGTAAGAGAATATCTTACTGGATTGGTAGGGGACAAGAAGCACCTATTCAATGGTCTCCGGGGTCTCCAGATTTAAATCCTTCGACTTCTTCATCTGGGGAGCGTTAGAAACACAAGTGTACGAGGTTCCAATTAATAATTCCGAACAACTGTGACACAGAATTCAAAATGCTGTAAACGGACTACGAGATAGCGACGATGTTTTAAGAAGGATTCATTTCAATTTTGTAGGTCTGCATTAATGAAGGTGGGGGTCATTTTCTCCTTCGAAACTATGCGAAATACGGAGCTTTTATGAGTCAAAAACTGAAGATGATGAATCAGCCTTCCCGTTAAAAAAGTCTAGAACCGTATTACCACCCCTAAGAAAACTTCTTAAAAAATTACTAGGGGGTGAATGTGGTTTTAACCCTTCTACAATTTCCTTTCGGTTTCTTTGATTACTTTTCCTGAACAGCGTACAAAATTGTGATTTTTGAAATATACTTTAAACCCTTCTCATGGACAAACGATACATTTTGGTATATATATTATAAATTGAATCCAACGACCTCAACAATACGTGGTTGCTTTATGTCCCAGCAATTTTGGGACACGCTATATTACATGTGCACAATATGCACTGATGAGAAACATCGTATCTGCTAAAGTTGTGGTAGAACCATGGTAAAAGCTTCTCCCTATACCCATTGAGGATCTCTTTTGGAGGCCCGATCGTACTCTCAAGTCGGCAAAAGGACTTAGTCAAAGCCATCGCTCATCAATGTTAAATCAACTTGATTTGACCAACCTGTCAAAAATCTGCTCCGCATACAGGGTAGAAGGATTTCTAATCCATTTATTCTGAAGGACAGGGCTACGTTTCAAGATTTCGCCCGCAGTGTAATCGCCCTCATAGCGCGCAGTGTGAGCGCAATATTTTTCTAAATTGCCATAACGAAAGTGCGGTAAAACGGTTTAACTTTTTCCTTTGCTTTATTTGAATAAATACGAATTTCCCTCTCCTTCCCATTAATCTTTTGTCAACATTTATGTACAGTAACTTTATCGTTGTTCATTAGAATATTCGCACACACTTTTGATGTTTTGCTATTCTTGAATCTGTAACATCAAACGGAAATACACTTCGAATAATTTTGATACTTTCAAGAATTTGTCTTGTGTTGTAATTGCTTGTAAATTTAGTTAGTTTCTTTCAAAATTACCGTCGAGCGAAAATTTGGTGCTTGGTCTTACTGCTAAATTAAACCGTTAAGGATTCTTTGTTTTCTATTCACTCCCATATTTATGCTTGATCAATTAACCCCAAATTTGTTAATTAATTTTGTTTTTTTCTCTGCTTTCTTCTAACAGTATTCTTTCAGACCTGACTTACCGAACAGTAATAGAAAGCGAAATCGAAAAACATCTTCCTAGTAACTTCATGAACCGTACCGTCTGCTTGACGATACGTCGTATGTGTAAATTAATTCTTATCCTCGTCAGTGTAGAAACACTTAATTTATCTATTTACCGAATTAGTGCTGCCCATATTTTAATTGTACCATCAGTCAGCCTATGTAAAATCCCTTTTGTCCAAAGGTAACTTTGACCTAGATCCTACGCTGTTTTAGTCGGGAAACGTTTCTGCCTGTCATCAGATCTCCCAGAGATAATCTGACGGGCACTTGCTTCCTACGTGCCGCGTTAATTTCTTTTCTCAGCTGTTTGTTTCTGGGTTCTTAGGTTTACGGAACGCTCGGTATAAAAGGATGCACGTAGCATTGGACCTTCTTATATAACTTAGATTCCTAAAAATCCGCATACTGTCACATACATAATGTGAGTTTAAATCGGTTTTACTTATTTTATTATTACTTTATATGCGATTTTATTACATCATCATTATACAGCAAGGATAAGTAGCTCCTTCTATTGTTTCTATATTTACCCAAAAAGTTAAGACTGGATTAGTGTAGATACATTGTATTTCTCTTTTAGATTTAAGACAGACTGTTTATATACTTTTGTATTTTTTATAACTTTTTGTTGAAAATACGATTTCGTTTTTGTTAAACAAAAAAGTATTCTTAGACAAGATATCGAAGATAAAGACGTTAGAACAGGATGTCACTTTAGCCAGTTTCAATTGTCATGTTCGGAAAAGATAAGGTAGCTCTTATTAACTGTGTAGCATCGCAGTTTGGATTATGTTTTGTCCTTGAATTTTTAAAAAATGAATTAAAGGTTCGTATTATATTGTATACAATTACATGCATATTTTATACTATTGCCCGTTTTAAAATTACTTCAACACAAACTAAAGCGACATTATATCACTACAAGATTTTCTTTCAAGGGAATTGCAATAACAGGTATTGATGCTACAAAAGGTAAAGAACTAATTTCATGCATTTCAAAAGAATATGGAATGAATAAAGCCATTTTTATTAAAACTAAAGCTAGAAATATATCCGATATGGAAGGTGAATTATATTCTTCCTAAATTATAATTACAAAGTTGGGAATTTTTTATTTACTTTTAGGGACACTTAATAAGACCATTGATGTCTTTGGAAGTGTTGATATTGTGATCAATATGACAGAAAGTTTCGATGAACCTACTTACAAAAATGTATCGTAATTAGACCTAATTCATACGTCTAAACTTTAATGCTAATTCCTTAATATTTTTAAGATAGAAACGGAGGGCTACCAATACGCCATTCGTTCCCAATGAGTTTCTCGCCAAGTATACGTCGTCCAAAGAATTAATTGTAATAAGTATTCTACCGATTTATAGCCTTACTCTTTGCCAAAACGGTATGATATATGATACAGCCAAACAAGGAAAAGTCACATACACACCACGGTCGTTTCTATTCCATCTCATCACGAAACGCGGGTAAAAATGTTGGCGATCTACTTGGGACAATCAGGTACAACTGTATGTTTCGATATAGCGAGAAAAATTTTAGGCCCCGAGAGGTATGGAGATGTAATGCAGAAATTGGGTAACTTACAGTACCAAAAGTAAATAATTAGTTTGTAGTAGACGACAATTATACGACCGTACTCTGTTCTGTTGCAGGGCAGATTTTATTGCAAGGGCTTTAACTAGAATTGCCGAAAATTTCGAAAATGGTGAAGCATGGTTAATAGAGAACCATGAATGTCATCAAATTGAAGTATCACAAGAACTTGTTGTGAGAAAGTTAAGAAAATTGTGTTTATAAACCAGTTTTTCAAAAGAATTTTATATCTCGTTAAATAAACGCATAGATTATAGGGTTTCTGCTAAAATTATTATTGCAACTTTTCTTTTACAATCGCCTTAAGATTTTAAAGTCCTCGTATTTAGGTATTTCTATTTCAAAAAGCTCTTTTCCTCGTATCACCCAAACAGATCCATTCCCTCCATTTTCTAAGATTTTCACCAGAGCTTCCGACACCGTTTCGGGCCTGCAAGAAAGATAATTACACTTCCAACTCAACCTTTCTACCAAAGGAACTTACGACTGTGGTATTTCGTTAGAATATTTTTTAAAGAATTCCTTCACTTCTTCAACAAGACGTGGAGTAAATGATCTCTCTTCTAAATTATCGAGTAGACTCGTTGCAGTTGCTCCGGGACATAATGCAAGAACTCTTACTTTTTGCAAATTGTAATTTTCTTTTCGCGCCAATCCTTTAGTAATTGCAATTACAGCGGATTTGGTACCACTGTAAACGGGTAGGAAATAAAATGGCATCAAGGACGCTGTTGAGGAAATATTTACGATGACTGGTTCTGAACCGCTGTTATATTTCGGTAGATATTCTTCAAAGGCTAATAAGCATCCATTGAAA
Source organism: Chrysina gloriosa (assembly GCA_038088585.1). Classification (NCBI taxonomy): domain Eukaryota; kingdom Metazoa; phylum Arthropoda; class Insecta; order Coleoptera; family Scarabaeidae; genus Chrysina; species Chrysina gloriosa. The sequence goes on along the minus strand of CM076087.1, from coordinate 91,938,314 downwards.
AGTCCTTTCTGAAAATGAAAGAGATGGTTTAATTTTGGTTTATAAACTTCGCATAGGTAAGAGGGAGATGGAAAAACCTGGACGAAGTTTGTGCTGAATATTGGATACCACAAACACATTGAAGAAGAAAAAATATGTACAATTAAATTAGTTCTGATTTGAGTAATGGTGATAAGACAACGTTCTTTTATTCAAAATTTTGATGACTCTTATAGAATTAACGATAATAATAATAAAATTCTAACATCGCGCAACAGTAAACAATAAGAAAAGGTATCCTAAGCTTTATTTTTCTTCTTGGCTTAAATGAGAACTTAGCCAAAAAGAAAATGTGGTTCCATCCATTCCACACATCACATTACTCGCACGTTTGAGCTTCACTTTCATTCGAGTCTATTTTCAACTTTTATTTTAACATCTATAGTTGGCTGGCATTTAAATCTGATACTTACAATATTTACATCGACCTCCTTTTCCCATATCGAATCGTTCATTAGTCCAGCATTATTAATTAAAATATCGAAAGCACCAAAGGTTTCGACCGTTTTCTTCATAGCATCTGTAGACAAATTTTTGTTAATGTACAAAATTAGAGGTAATATTCATTAAACAACTTTCTAGTTGTTGTTTATTAACCACATCGACCGCGTTGAAGATAACTTTCCCTTTTCCAAACTGCTTAGTGAGGGCCTCGAGAGCATTCTTCCCTCTATCTGCGTCTAAATCAACCAAGCTAACACCCTGGAATTAAAACAAATTCGTTGCAGGTACATTTATACTACGTCTATAAATGTCTATTTGACAATTAAAACATTTCATGTACAGTTATATAGAAAGTTTTGGGGATATCTGTTAGGAAAGTTCTTGTATATCGAAGACCTACAACTTCATTCGATCGGCTATCATTTTAAATTTTTACTACAGAAAAATATATATCCATAGAATCTGCACACTTTTTTGTTATTTGTAAAATCTGCCATTGTCATAAATATCCTTTTATAATATTCAAAACCGATACATGTATGTATTTAAGTACCTTGGTTCCATTGGTCAAAAGCTCCTTCGCAAATTGGAAACCAAGTCCGAAAGCGCCGCCGGTGATTAGAGCTACTTTACCTTCGACGAACATCTTGCCAGTTGAACTGCGAATTTGCTTAGTAATTTTTGCAAACGCTGTAATAAAAATATTTGGTGTACAAATCAGATAAAACCTTGGACCTGTTTGATTAAATATTTGCGCCAGTTCATCTAAAACGTTTTAATAATAATTTTGAAATACATACTAAGCTATATCCTCTCTTCCCCTCTCTCTCTCTCTCTCTCTCTCTTTGAAGTTTTCAATACATCATTCTGTATATTCAATTCCTCTTAGTCACTTTCTAATTTAATTATATGTAGATTGCCAAATACTTGTCGCTGTTTCGTCTGGCTTCAGAAGGTTATCACTTACGCTTAACTATATACACGAGAAGTTGTAAAAGGTGCTATTGTTGCCATTAATAACATCATAAAAGATAACAAACTTGTTTATTGAATTATGGAGCAAAAAAGATTGATGATATGCATGATTTTCTAGATTCTTTCCGGATCCTTGGTATGGGAATTAAGGAAATACTGATGTAATTTAAGCTGCCAAAGCGTCGAATTTTGCACAGGTTAGGCGATAACACACTATTATTTTCCAAAATATCCAAAGCTATATAGAGGCATTAGTACCCAAAATTTAAATATCAAATATTTCATGTATTTATTGCAAGAGCGAATCTGTTTGAATTGATAGGTATTAGAAAAGGAGGTATTCGGGAATCGGCAGGATCTAATAGTTCGATGCCTACATTGCTACGTACTCCCTCGCTTACCGTGTGTTCCCCAAGGCAGAGTACCTAGCAACAAAACAAATCGAGTCTTTTTGGCAACTGAAGATGACTCCTAGGAAAGAGGACGGCGTTCAGGAAGCAAATAGCTTTCAGATTTTTTCGGGAGATCTGATGACACGCATAAACGAAAACGGTCAGCAACAGCATAGGATCGTGGGGTTAAGGTTGACTTCTAAGGATAAAAGGGATATTAAAACCCCTGCCTCATGGTACGAGAATTGAGAAGTTAACGAAATTATCGAAATACGTATTTGAAGGTATTCAAATTGAAAGGGTAAGTGCAAGTGTCATGTCCCTTTAGAATTGTTAGTTCGTTGGATGCTTAAAAGATGTACTTGCGCTAGTATAATTTTATGTCCAATGTTTAAAATAATAATTAGTATAGTGTGAAAGATTTGGTAATTATGATTAATTCTGCTTTTCTGAACGATTACTTAGGTTTGAATCATTTGATTTGCCTGGATTTGGTTGATAAGCTTTTGGCTGGTTATTTCGGCATTTTTGCTTCACAATTGTCCCATATGCGCGTCTTCACTGACCTATTAAATAGATATCTTAAATCATTTTAATCCAAGTAATTCTCATTATAATAATTATAAAAATATATAACAATACGTAATAATAATAATAATAATAATAATAATAATAATAATATTAAATCAGTATCATTAGTATCAACATTTTCAGGTCTTTATGTAAGGCTATATCGTCGGAGAGTGAGGGGAGAGGAACACTGCTCACATTGCCGCAGTCTTCATGCATGAAACTGGGAACGCCTGCTTTTAAATGGGCATCTTCATCGATGTAAGTACGCCTCTTCCACCAGTAGCTGGGGATTTCTAAATTACCAGGGACAGAGCTCTGATAATCCCGATAAGCCCTACGCTTGTTCTAGTTGTCTTGCTCCAAAGCCGAAATAGTATTCGGTTAAATAAATAGCCAAAATCATTTTGACCCCAACCATTTTAAAATAAAAAGTATTTAAATGAAAATAATTTTGAATTTCAGTTCATCGTTTTCTTTCGGCTAGTTTTGGAAAATGTTTTTGAAAGTTCCCAAATAAAAAACAAATGTTTGTTTATACATTTATCCAGTTATATTTCCACTGTTGAAAGTGTTTCCAAAACGTTTGTAAACGTTCTGAGAACATAGCTATTATTTTAATCGCTCTTGTTTAATTGACCTAATTGTCGTAGAAAACTATCATATAAGATAAGAATACTTAGAATAACATGCTGCGCAAATTATAGTCGAATGAACGAGTTCGAAAGAGGGCGAATTATTGGTTTGTGCAAAGGCGATTTCTCATTCGTTGAAATAGCAAATAGCTTACATAGAAATCATACTGCGATGATTAGAGTTGAGAGAGATTCTGACAGAGTTTCTGCTCGGGAACATATGATGAGCATGTTAGACCATTTAGTTTTTAATCAAAGACATATGCAATATATGCACCGCCCTGTGAGGTTTATACTATGAAGTTATATTGTCTATAACAATAGATTTCCTTGGATTTCCATTCGGGGCAACGCGAACCCTCAGCAATACATTTAAGAAATAGTGCAACTCCTGTTCTTCCTTTCCTCAAACGCTGGAGGATCTCCTCTTTCAATAAGATGACACTCTTCTTCATATCGCAAAGACTACATTCAAATGCTTTAAAGAACAATATCAACTTTTTGGCCTTGGCCAGCAAGATTTTTCTCCATAGAACATATGTGGCACATTATAGGTAGAAGGCTGGGAGTTTGCCTAAAACCACCGGTTACTTTGGAAGTTTTGCGATGAATTATTTCACAGTTATCGACAAATTTTGCATAATAAACGTAGCGAGGCCAAATAAGGGGAACTTTCTGTTTGGTACTAATATAAGTGTCTTTTCTAATTTTAAAATAATCTTTTCTTTCAGTCGTGTCCAGAACGTATCCTTCGCGATGAACGGGAGTACCATCGATTAGTGAAAGATAAAAACCACTTCATCAATCTTTCAAATTTGTTTCCTTCGATGATTTTTATCTTATCACAAAATTCCAATGCGTTTTAGATGATGTAGGTTATATCGATCATGATATTAATATATGAACAACAATTCGAAGACTTGCCTTGTCACTATACATTATACATGCATATGTTTGCTTCGTGTGGCATCGCACGTCTCGCTGCTTATCTCGTCGCTTGCTTCCTTACTATTCACTCATTAATGCACTAATTAAATTTAAATGTTGCCGAACAAAAACCTTTCCAATAAAACGAGCAGCTATCTTGGTATTTGGTAGTTCTAGTTTGCGCTCCAATACCTCTTTGGCGACATTCTTATCCCACTTCAAATCACTATCAGCCAAACCCTTATCATATCATCGTGATGATCATCATGATTATGTGTAAGCAATTTATGATTTTAACGTATGATAAACCGTCTTTGCGCAAACCAATAGTTTGATCTCTTTCGAAGTCGTTCATTTGACTATAATTTACACGGCTTTTTACTACTTTAACCCATTCACTATTGAGGTCATGTGACCTTAACCTGGAAGCAGTCGTTTCTCTTCTTTGCATTATAAACAAACAGAATGGCTTTCGAAAACATCATACACACTATAGTATAAGTATGGGTATAACGTCTTCAGTAGTTTTAACCCATTAACGCAGAAGATGGTTGATTATTAACTCGTTTTCAAATTTCTATATTTATTATGGAGAAATAAACGCGAAATTTATATAGACGATAAGATTTTCTTTTACATTGAATTTGTACAAAAAAATGGAAAATCTCACTCAACCGTTGGCGCACAAGGTTATTGAAATTCAAATCAAAAAATATTCAACTCGTCATCGTTTACTACTTTTCGATAGTTAGAGGTTTCTGCCAAATTTAATGAAAACAAGAAAAAGTGATGGTTTTGTTTCTAGGTAAGCCTCTCAAAGATAATATTGTTTAATAACTGCTTCCATTACGAGCAAAATTTACAATGAAATTTTGCAATTAAACTAAAACTTACAAATTCTATTGAGGCATCAATATTTCATTCATTAATTTATTTGAGAACATCATAAGCCAAAAATTAATCTAAATTTTCTGCTGTGGAAATGTTAAAAACACTTGCTGGCCGAAATACAAACTTATAAAGTTTTGATCCAGGAATCGGGAAAGAATTGTTTGTGATTATATCCCAGGAATTTGAAAAACAGATATTATTTATTGCAGTTTTTATGTTGTTGTTGTTGTTTGCCTTTTGAATGTGGTGTTCAACAAATTAATAATTATTATTTAATTAATAGTTTCTTGTTTGAGTTCACTAGTGATTCAAGCGTGCTTCCCCAAATCTCTATATGTATTATATTTCATATGCAGTAAGCTTCTTATAAGCAAAGCAAAAATCAAGTAAGATTTTTGTTCTAAGTTTTACCGTCTCTGAGCATCGATTTATGTAGTATATCGATGGAACGAATGCAATCATATCATATGTACTTATAAATATTCTATTTTTAGAACTTGAATGATATCGTCTTAGATTAGCTTTTGGGGTCCTACTTCCACTTTTTTAGTTCTGTACGCAGTTTAGTGCCGGTTAGATCATTTAAAACATTTAACTATTAAAAAATATTATCATTTGTGGACCGCATTATATTTTGGTAAGTCAGGGTCAACTCTATATGCGCGTCAGTTTATCTCAAATTATAACGCAAATAAAACCGATACGCGCGTAATATTAATTCAAAAGACTGTTTGCATTGCATTGCCGGCAAAATCGGTTAACCGTTTATAGTAAGGAAAAAATCGACAGTAAATAACAAATATTTACTGCGCGATTGCATTCCTTGCAAATACTTCTGTGGTTTCTTTTTTAGATTTTTTAATAAGATGGTTTTCGTAAACGGTAAAGTGGCAATAGTAACTGGAGGATGCTCTGGAATTGGATTATCAATCGTCCGCTATCTCTTAGAAAATAAAATAGAGGTAATTACAAATTTGAATGAATGAATGATCAAAGTTATGATCGATCTTTCGTATTTAATGAAAGTCTTTTAATCGGTAAGGAATTCGTTAGACAGATGAAGAAAATTGGTGAAATTTAAAAACTCGGAACTAGATGTTTTCTAGCAAAATATCCATCAAAATCTTTTGTTAATCGTAGTTACCAAATTTTCTAATCAAAACATACTTCTTTCTCCTCTTCGACTAACAATAAGACTAATTCATTTTATTCATTAATATAGAATTCGACAAATACCCACGTTCCTCGAAAACACTTTATAGAGTATTGCGCAATATAGAAGAGTTGCTTAGTATCTATTGAATGTCTGAAACCTGAACAGATTTTGATCTGATTTGAAGGTTATGTATGTACCTAGAACACAGACCTTAAAGTGTTTAATAACCCACTGGAAGGAGAACTTCTTACTTTGAATGATTTAAGACTAAATAATCGCCTTTTACGGATACTTAATTCATGTTGGAAGATTTCGTCGTATTACCGCAAACCTTTCAGCTACCAACGAGAATTAGTATCATATTCTAAAGATCGTGATTCGATCAATGAGTCCTCGGGCTCAAAGCCTTCATTAAATGTCATCTTTTTAAGAAAGTTGCTCATTGTACGGGGATAGAATGAAATTTTTTCGGCCTAATAAAGAAAGTACAAAACATTATGACATTTTGCTTTATTTCCTTGCATAGCCTTTTTTTAAATTATACACTTGCATTCATCGCTACGATAAAGCAAGGAATTTCTTGAGATTTGGAAAAGGGCAGAAATCCGAAGGGTGTAAGCCGGGTAAATAGGGTGCGGCTTCAAACTTCAGTTTATGGCCATGGCAGCTTTGTTTCTGGGAGCGCTGTCCTGATGAAACTTCCTTGTCCTAGCCCTCACTTTTCGACTTTCCACCATAGCACCTAACCCTGAAGTTTAGCATAATCTTCGACATTGATTTTCCAGCCTATTGCTACGTATTTTACCAGCAAAATTCCTTTAACGTTTCCATTACCTTTCCTACAGATGCAACGCTCTTCGCTTTTTTCCAGTATTGGTTTTCGCTTGTCTAGCCACTTTTTGGATTGCTGCTTGATCAGGAGCGTGTGGTGGTGAAGCCAAAACTGGTCCCTAGTAACAAACCGTCAAGCAAACGCAACATCCATTTTGCTGAGAATTTTCCCCATCTCCAAGATGTCAGCTAGAATATTATACGTCCTTCTCTTCAATATACCAGCAATTTTAACTTTGTCAGTTTTAGTTGGCGGTGATGAATAATGATTTGATAGGCTGATGAGTCAACCCCTTCGTTTGTCCCGAATCTTAGTCTCCCGTGAGTCAGTAATGTGGATGTTTTTGCAATGAGGCTTGAAGATACAAAACCACGTTTGTATAGTTATAAGTGAAGGAGCAGGGTTTTCTAATGTATGACAAACTTAATCTCTGTATGAGATACATTTTTGATAAAAAATATTTTAGCACAACTAGCACTTTGGTTCCTTTTTGTACTTGGAAAATAACAAAACTTTAAACCCAAAGAAAAGCTGCGGAATAAAAGCGACACAAAGCAGTTCTCACACACTCTGGTTATACTGAAAAATTGAAGAGGAGTGACGTCATTTGTGGGGAGACCTGAAACATTTCATCCTCTTCTCGTAATGTCTAACATTGTAGCTGAAGCAACTTGATTGCATTTACTTTCCTTATCATATGATCAAGATATCCTACTTTCCATGTAATGATTGTATTCGTTTCTTTTATTTGTCCCTTTTAACCACTCTCTGAGTTGGCATTTTAATCATCTAAATTGTTTACAAAAGCCGTGATAATGATTGCAAGAGCAACGTAAACCTGGATCAGATCGGCGGACTGCCCATAAACTATTAACAAATTGTGGGTCACGTGCTTCGTTGGCAATGGAGCGCATATCATCTATCGTACCACCAGAAATAGATATGATTGGCGATGTTGATCTTGTTGCGATGAGGAATTTACCGACGTAAAGTAATGTCATCTGTTGTATCCCCATAATACTTCTCATCAGTTTTTTTATCCTATTCATTAACAATCTCACTTTGAATTGTACACTGTTATCTTTATAGTACAAGATATTCTGAAATCCTCTTGATGTAGCTTAAGAAACTACTTAATTGTATAGGTAGGGAGAATAATATACATCTTTGCTTGCGACGAGCCAGATAAGTTTCCCTAGAAAGCACTGTTTTTCTTTGGTGTCTAATCTCGAATCATTCCCACATCACGAGTTTTCATTGTTCAAGAGAAGATTTCAGGTTCAGAAAATAAAGCCTCCTTTTGCTAAATTACCGCTAATTTTATTTCCTTCGATACTGTGATGATGTGATATCCATATTAACATTATTTCATTGTTGACTAATTGCTTAAGGGTTCGATTGCAGTCTGAAAAATTTCTTTTAGCCGTATGGTTAAAAATTCGAAGTTCTACAATACAGTCTGGCATATGAGAGTAGATGCATAAATCATGCCTTAATAGCCTGAATCTCTATTTGCCCTATCTAGGGATTTGATAAACTAATTTGTACCTTGTTGCTTCTACTTCAATCCTTTCCCTTGTTTTATATCCAACATTAAAAGAAGCATTAGCGCTATTATTCTGACGTATTATGTTAGAACTACTTTTGCTTAGTTATTTAACTTTTATTTAGCGAAAGTATATAGGTGAAATACGTTTCCCTACATTTTGCGATGTAAAAACAGTCGATCTGCAATTGACAAATTATAATCTCTTGATATAATGATATGATATGTCCATAACTCGTACAGAAGAATCTATTAATTCTCCTCACGGATTATTGGCATATGTAGCTTTTGGACAGTTACTTGGTAGCAGCGGTTAAGGAACCGCACCTAATTTAATTAGTTCGTTATATGGAGAATCATTGAGATTTTATTTTGTTAACTTTGGCTCTCGAAAATAGTTTACTATTGTTAGATTACTATTTAATTTAATTTATACTGGTCAAAAGCCCAACAAGTCCTGTTATGGATCTTATCATAAATTCCACGAATTGAAAGAATGTACATCTACAAGAATATAAAATATATGTAGAAGATCGTAAAGGAGAATTAAAGCATAAACCATTTAATCAAAATTGGCTATGGTGATCTATCTGAAAACGTAAAATGCATTTTCGTGACCAATATTCGCATTCTTGAAGGCATATAATGTGAATCTAATTGTAAGCTTCAATTTGCTGAAATACTCGCATTTGAACAGAGCACAAACTATTTAGTTAGAATTTATTTAAAGTATAAAACACAACTGTGTAATTAATGATTATAATTAGTGAAGTATCATATCAGTTCACTTTAGCTTTACGAAAGTTAGAATTTACCCCAAAACCTGCCAACTTTACTATTTTGCGACATTGGGGAGTCTATAAACATATTCGCTTTCGACAATTATAAATACCGTAATAGCTATTGTCGTGAATTGTGTAAGAAAAATGTTTAAAGTCTGCCAGTATTTCCTTTCCCTGTCTTCTTTTGCTGAAATGAATTCAAGTTTGGAAGAATGGAAAAAGAAGTACCTAAACGATGCGGTTACTATATAATTTTCAAGGAACAATATCCTTGGATACTTTTACTAGGAAAGACCAATTTAAACAAAAGTTATTTTAAGCTGACATGCTTTAAACTTTGTCTATTCGTTCTTAGTGCTGGGATTTATGTTTCTGCAATTACTTCGGATTAACAAAAATAGAACACATAATTTTTACCTTCTGAATTGACAAAAGCATATAGATAAGAGTTTAATTACTCTTGGTCTCCTTCTTCTGCGTATGCAGGTTTTTATTATTTATTGTTACTTCAATTTCACTAACAAATCCCAACCCAGAAACAAATAATCAAGATTAGCAAAACTTTTACAGAATGTGTACCTGATTAAACTATAAAGAAGTAATCATTGCATGGTCAATTGAAAACAGCTTTTATACATCTTCGCTAAGAAAAATTACCAATTTAAATTTAAAGAAGTTATTAAAGCTCACAATAAAGTTATTATTTCATTCAGTTACTCACAAAACTTTCTTCAAATTGGTCGATTTATTCTGGATGTTCGGCTTTTTCTTTCGTAAATCAGTTCAAGTTGAGAAAATAGACAACAAAGATTTTTCTCTTCTGAATTTAGGTGGGGGCTTTCTTTACGTGCATCTATTATGAATTGCAAACTTGCTGAGAAGAACGTGTTCTTAATGTTGATAAAATTGTTAAAGAATTGAATTCTTTTAACATAAAATGGGTATAAATACAATTCGACCACTTTTTCGAATAAAATTAGGTATTATCGTACATTTATAGACGAACGAAAAATATTGCATACATGTAGGTATGTAGGTATGAACATAATTTTTTTGCATACTCTTTCTGAATGCGTTTGTGTTACTACCTTGGCATAGATTAAGTGTATGTTCCTAATTATTCGACTGCAAACTAAATATTTTGAATAATGCAATGTTTCAAGCAAATTAAAATATTTATTCAACCGAGGAAAACGATTACGTTATTTGGACAATAAAGAACAAAAAATCGTTAATTATCTGAACGAGGTATGTGCATATTTTCTAATAAAACAAGTTAAACAAGTCGAGGTATGTATGTATATATCACCTTGAAGGTATGATAACATCGAACATAGTTGCACTTGATGGAATAAATTGGGAATTAAAATATGTTTCCATTTTAATTTGAAATAATTATAATTCGTACATTTTCATTTGTTATCCTCTTTCAAATAATTGTTGTTTTTTTTGGAGCCAATAATTCTGGAATAAAGCTTGTACCTAAATATTCAACTATAGTTTATTTGACATAGAGCCGTAGGAATACGATGTATGGGATGTCAAGTCGATGTTGCAATGTTGCAATGTTGCAATTTAAGGATTTATTTACATAAACAGTGTGCCCTGTGGACTTCAACGTGACAACGAAACTTAGGAGAGGAAAGAACAGTTTTATGTAAGATAAGATTACTTGAGGTGGCAATGATGCCTGTTCCACTGCGACCTTTCGAGATCTATTGTGGTCCTCATGCCTCTTTAGAGTACGTTCTCCAGCTTTATTCCTTTAATTAGATTTAACAGCTTTGAGAGCGGTTCCTCCGTACATACGTGTATTTTTAAAGCGGACTTGAAGCCCTTCCTCCCCCGCCCTGGACTGCCTTAAGCTTTGCTCCATCTCCTCTCCATCTGGGTGGATCTGAATAGTCATACTACCGCGATCTTCTCCAAAGCAGCCTCCTTGAAGGTTAAGCCTCCTGACCTCTTGCATTTCGGAAAACCTGCGGGAGTATTGCCCTCCGACCTCTGCCTTTTTGGACTTCCGCCCTTTCTTTACATTTAGTAGCCTCCACCATCTGTTGAGGCCTAACTTCCTTATCTAGACTAAACCTGGCCTTTGTACATGCCTAGTGAAGTTGGCCTTGATTATGGTTCTTTTAGCCTGTATGTAATCTTGGCCCTGTTTCACGAGCTTTTGCACTTTAGCCTTGCAAATTCCAGATAGCGCAGCTGTACGAAGAGTAGCTAGAGAAGTATCTGTCCATCCGATTAGAGCCCCGCTTGATCGGGTAAGGCTAAATACAAGGGGGTTTTGTCTGGTGCCCCTGGAGAAACGTTAAATACCGCACTTCCCTGCGGCCACGCAACTCACGGCAACGTCTTAGTTTGGGTTTTAGCTCGGGTACCTCGGGAGCGCTAAATTCCCGAACCCACTTGTTAAACTTATTAACAGTGAGCCCCTGAGGGTTTTATATAACATGCACGGACTTTGTGGGAGGTCAATAATCCATTATAAAGACATATTCTTCAGACTCCATGTGGAATATTGTTCACATGTTTGTAGTCGATGTCAATCATAACAGCTTTATCCTCTTTGTATTATCCTAAAGAAGCTGGAAACTGGGTTTATATTACATGAGAAAGTGTATTTCTCCGTTTATGTATATTATCAGTACATTATTGCATTATTGCTACTAAATTTTATTTTTCAAGGCGGTAACTATAGTGGATAACAATTGGGAGGGTTCGGAGTTTGCATCAAATATGGCTAAAGAGTACCGACCAATAGGTGTAAAATTTGTTCAAGCTGACGTATCGAAAAAGATGAATTTGAACGTAAGAAATATTCCAAATTTTATACTCATTCGTCCACCTGACTCGTTTATTCTTTCAGGCGCTTTCCAAGAAACCGTCGAGGCATTTAAGCATGTAGATATCTTAATTAACAACGCGGGTATTTTCAATGATGCAACGTGGGAAAAGGAAATCGCAATTAACTTGGTAATACCATTGCAATAGAGTCATTTAGTTACACTAGCTAACGTTTTGTTACAGAATGGTACAATAAACGGTTGCCTCTTAGCTTTAGACGAATACATGCCGAAATACACATCGAACCAAGGAGGAGTCATTATCAATTTATCATCGACTGCTGGATTGGAAGGTTACCCCAACGCACCTGTTTATTCATCCACGAAACATGCCATTGTCGGTTTGGGTCGCTCTTGGGGACACGAAAAACATTTTAAAGAGACCAATGTACGCGTTATAACGATTTGTCCTAATGCGACAAAAACACCTCTTTTAGATGGATTGTCTGGTAGGAATTTAGGCCCGAGATACGAAAGATTTTTACAGGAACTAGAGTTGCCTGAAACCCAAACGTAACTGAAAATCAATTTACTTTATATCCTTAGAGGCTTACGATCGATAGCAGTGCTAGAAACTTCCTTCGGGTGCTACCTTGTATCGTTAGTTGATGTCGACGTGTATATTATGAACTTCTTTAGCAGTTTTTATAGTTAGTGACATTACAGGACTCGAGAAAAGTTTCTATCATTAATTTACACCACCATTCCGAACTCATTGTGAGCGCCTTCAAATAAAAGTTGATCTTATGTTATCCAAAACTAAACAAAAATTCACCATTGAAACTAAATTCATAACATTGCTTCTTCTTATATTGCAGACCTGATTATGTGGCTGAAGTCGTCATCAACTTGATAAACAATGCAGAAAGTGGAAGTATCTGGTTAATTGAGGCTGGGAAGAATTGTGAAATAAAATTGCACGATATTGCAAGTTTAAGAAACTTTTGAATTAACTATTCGAAGGGATAGACAAATGGTGTTCAAGGATATAAGTTGTGTTAATAATTTTTCAATTCAAATTCGGACCACACATATTGTATTCGTACAAAACACTGTTATTTCCTAATAAATATTTTCAATAACATTTTTGAGTTGGAATTGTTAGTGTCTTTAAGTGTAAGATTGTACTTTATTATTTACTGACATAGTTCATAGACACTGTTTTACGGTAGTAAACAGGTATTTACCTAGACAAAGAGAAATTATTTTCTTGGCGGAAGTGCGGAGGACACCTGAAAATACGGACGTTATAAAGTGTTAACCAAACATTTGAGATTTTTCTATCTGATAATTAAAAACGTGGTAAGAAATTCTTTACTTAAACAGTACGTTGCCTACTGAAGAATGTTGGGGATCATACAGTGGTCAGAATGCAAATACTGGCAATGATCAAAATACAAGCTGAAAATTGATAGACCTATTGACATAATGTATGTACATAAACTATATAGTAGAGATTTACTACCATCAAAGTATAGTTCATTGCTTTAGTAGGAATCTCTAGGAACTTTAATAACTACCAAATTCAGAGAAAATATTACGTTGATAGAAATACTTAATTTGTTCTGTTTGCTATTCTATGTAATGAGACTATGTCACATCGGTAAACTCCTCACCAGACAATTGTTTCATAATAAAATCGGTGATGCGTGTTTCCCTAGTTCGAGGCAAGCATTATCACCACCGTATAAGCCGGTTGATAATGCTTGTCTTGAGTGTGTCATATAGTATCAGTAAATTACACCACAGTCCTTGGAATCACTTTCATTTTATTTAATATTATATATTTAAATAGAATGCTGACTTCAAAAATATATTATTCTATAAGGGTCACTAACTAAAGAACCAGAGTGGTGTAGGGTTCCTAATATACAAACGACGATTCGATAACAAAAAGTTGTACAAAGGAATGTCAAAATTAAAAATAATTTTTTGATAGCCAGGGTGTTTGAAGACGTAGCTGCTTTCGTCGTTTTTGATTTTCTTTGTGAAAGTTACCGCTAATTAAATTGTTCTAAATGCATTAAGAGTCTCTGTTGTACTGACTAATTTTATGATCAGCTATACCATTGGTTTTGCAAATGAAAAGTGACTCATAGAAAGGGATTTTACAAACATCAAGAAATGTGAAGTGTGAGGGATGGCTCTTTAACAATGGGCGCCAATTTTTCAAATGGTAAAGTCAATATACATGTCAGGTATAAAAGAAACTACAATCAAAATATATATGAATATAGATGGATTACAGACTTAAAATAAATCTTTGCGTTTGTTCGCCACACAGGGAACCATTCACAAACAGTTTGTACCTACAGGTCAAGGAACAGTTAACAGTGTTACGGAAAAGTTCTTGAAAGACTTCGAAAAAGAACCATGGGTTGCTGTGAGACTGAACATAAAAAGGAACTGACTGACTGCGCCTTGTCACACAGCAATTTCAGTGAAATCGTTTCTTGGCCAGTAGGAACATTCCTGTGGCTTCTCAGCCTTCTTATTCGTCCAATTCGAGTCCTTGTGACTTTTTACTCTCTCGAAATTGAAGCAACACCTCAAGAGACGTCGTTTTAGGGCACCGGACAACATTCAAACGGCCATAACGCTTTCCAGTATCCAATTGCTATGAGGAGTGTTAGACTCTAGCGCCGTGTGGTTTCCAAAGACAATTACTTTCAACGGAACAATGTTGAACTGTACTATTATTGGAATACTACAATTGCAAAGAAATCAGTCTAATTACCTTATTTATACACAGAAATGTTGACTACTTGCCTCATAAGAAACAATGCACAAAGAATAGATTCCTCCACGGCAAAGATGGAGGTGGATAAATACAGATGAAAACAAATTGATTGCGCCCTTACATACCTCCCAGGAAGAGTGAAAGATATACAAAATAACGACTACCATCTAGTATGGAGAAAAATAGAGATTAACAAAAATTATAAAGAAAAGAGTATATTAATGAACTGAGAATACAAAATATTTACACACAAGTAGAGAGTTAAGAAAAGGAAGAAGTGTATCAAAGGAAATTGAATGATGAGCGTGGGGATTTAAACTAATATACAATAAATGTTTCTGCAACCTCAGTAAGATCATCAACAAGAATAGCATCTTCCGATGGAAAAAAGATATCACCGGAGAAATAAAACGATGAATGAAAAAGATAAGAACAACGTTTAGACAAAAGCAGCATAAGAGACAAGAATACAGAAAAGAAAAAAATAACAGTAATAAGTAGAGGTCTCTAGCCCCCAGACAGAATTCTAGTAGAGAAACCTCGGGATAAAGCAAAGGTATGGCAAAAATATTGGGGAATCCAGTAGAACAGTTCCAGATTATTACTCTCACAAATTTTACCAATCAAAAGAGATACGGGGAACGAAACCAAGACAAAATTGTACCAGTAACAAAAGAATTTTGTAAGGAACTTTATTCCTTACAAAGTTAAAAGAGCCAAAATAGATTTAGATAAGAGAAAGTTCTGAAGGTGGATTTAAACGAGATCCTATCCATCACTACAGATGAAATGCAATATGCTTTATCCCAATTGAAATATAATAAGGCACCAGACGAGGATGACGTTGTAACTAAAATTATTACGGAAGGAGAACAGCTGAAAATAATATAGGGTTTGTTTTCTTAGAGAAGAGTACATTACGTCAGCGGCGCAATGAACCAAATGGTGTTCTGTATGCGTTGCCATGGCAACCGACTAGCGAAAGTCAATGAAACGTCACATTTCGCGCATATTTTCATGACGTAATGTGCTCTTCTCTAAGGAAACAAACCCTACTTCTATAACTTATATCGCCAAGCTGGAGAACGTACTCTAAGGAGGCACGAGGACCGCAATAGATCTGGAAAAGTCGCAGTGGAACAGGCGTCATTACCACCTCAAGTAATCTAATCTAATCTAAACTTATACCGCCAGAAAGTACCAAGGTACTGAAGTAACGCAATAATAATGCTATTCTTGAAATAAGTCCCTTAAGTCTCTATTCATGGTGTTTTTTTACTAGAATACGGATTGTCTTTTGCATTAATATTACATAAAGTAACTAAATTACATAAAAACTTTTCCAATTTGAATATGAGAAATTACAAAAAGAATCCTCTGTTTCAATAAGACTGCTTGTTCTCACATTGCAAAGACTAGGTTAACACGTTGACTGCCCAACCAATTTTGCTAATGTTCACTGGGGAGCCACCATAATTTCTTTTTCATAAGACGTAGTGTCCAACATTAAATTTAACTAAAACAATTCTTTTTTTTAATTTGGCTAAATTTTAAATGAAAATGATGAATTTTTGACGCGGTTCCCCGTAAAACTTGAAAAAAAAAAGTTCTTCAGCACGGATTATGGCTATCATACTTGAGCACATAGCAGGAGGGCCAGCAGTCAAACTTCTACAAGATTTGCGTCTAACAATAAGTGATACATTTTTGATAGCAATGGCCTGACATGTGAATCATATTTGATAGCCAAAGCCTCAACGGAAACATGGCAGTCAATGTGTTTTTTCAAAAGAACCACGTCAATCTTTTGCCTTGGCGGATCATTCTCCTACAGAAAATGTATGGGATATTATGGGTAGAAGACTAGAGAATTTACCTAATCGATCGTGGACTTTTGGAAGCTCTGCAGTAGACCAAACTGACATCGATGAAATTTTATATTTGATGCTACCACGAGTTACTGAATACGTAAATAACCGAGGTGCCTCAACACATTATTAGTGAAATATGAAAAGCTACTTCATATTAGTTTATCAAATTTGTTTCTTTCTATAATTAAAGGTTTCTGTCAAAGGTAATCATAAAACTCCAATCCCTTTTAGATTATGCAATTTATATGTTCCGTAGTATATTTACGATTCTAATACACCAACAAAACGTGGCACATTTCCTTCCTCGCTATAAATGTATGTTTCCATGCTTTCGCGTTGCACATCACCTCGCTGATAAAGAGTTGCTCAGTTTGCGCCAATAATATTACAACTATCGGAAACGACTGCATTAGGAATAAAATAACGTCACGCTATATGAATAGAGATAGAGTGACATAGCTTCATACTATGCATTGAAACTGAAAACGTTTATGTCGATGTTATTTTATTCTAGTACAGTCGTTCCGGATAGTTTTAGTACTGTTGGCGTAAACTGAGCAACTTTACTGATCATCGCAAACTTTCTAACAATATGTGGAGGATATAATTTGAACTTTTCCTGATAACTTGGGAGTTGCGACGAAGGTTAAATCACCACGACATCCATAAAGACCCAAATTAAGGGATAAAAAGCATCCTATTGTACATGTTTATGTGTATACAACTATTGTTACAAACGGTTGAAATTAAATCAGACTGTAAAAATACATACTGTATTTGCTATCATATCTCCTATGTATGTAAATACATATATGTACATAATGATAAATACATACATACATTCCAAACGCACTAGATATAAAGCTTACCATTTATTTTTATAATTATGAATTAACAAGGTCAATCTAATCTGGGTTATAAATATGTATTAAGGATGTAGGTATGTCTTCCATGACCCGATATGATAAATACGATTGCAGTTATAAGCACATAATTATTTTGAAAAATGAGCGTGACGGGAAAAGTAGCTCTTGTGACAGGTGGAGCGATAGGATTGGGCTTTCTTTATGCGCAAGAACTACTACAGAATGGATTGAAGGTTAGTAATTGTTGGATAATCTGATCAAATTTTCTGCAAATTGATATTATTAGGGCGTAACTGTTGCGGACATTAACGTGGAAAAAGGTGAAGAGGCCGTTAGAAATTTAATAAGCGAATATGGACCAGGAAAGGCTATATTTGTGAAAACGAATATCGTGAACAAAGACGAATTTGAAAGTGGGTCTTTACTTCACAATATTTTTGTTTACAATAAACTTTGTTTTTATTTTTCAGATGCTATTAAGAAAACCATAGAGGTCTTTGAAAATTTTGATATTCTAATTAATAATGCTGGAGTCTTCGATGATACTATTTGGGAAACAGAAATAGACATAAATTTAGTAAGTACTAATAAATACGTATTTATTCAGAGTGTACAGTACAATCTTGTTGTTGACCTACTTATTAGTTCTTAGTTATTCCTCCACCATTAGAAATTCCACTACCCGAATATTCAAAATCCGTATCTATGTTTAATGGTTTCTTACTGTTTTTATACCATAATTATCATTATTTACCTTTACGAGTATTTGCTCGATTATCACTCCTCTTATCAAAGCCCCTATCATTATTTGAATTCTTCGCTGTTTATCCGTACTAAACACTACATCATCAATATAAAGACGAGATATGTTGTACATATACTTACTTGTGCTACATTTTTGTATCTTACTATTTCGTGATTTAAATACATTTCTTAATATCTCAATATTTTGCATAACTATTCTTCAAAACTTGTCTTGACTTATTCCTGAATGCGTCGATTAGGATTTAGGAGTTAAACATATACATATTTTTTCTTCATCTTTCACCAATCACTAATTATTTAGAGATTTACATATCGACTAAACAAATAATTTCATTTGGTATTTTAGAAAGGTACCATTAATGGTTGCTTCTTAGCTCTAGAAGAATATTTACCAAAATACAAATCTCCACATTCCGAGCCACTCATAGTAAATATTTCATCTATTGCTGGATTAGATCCATCGTTCTATGTACCTGTTTATTCCATTACCAAATATGGTATTATAGCATTGGGAAAATGTTTGGCTCTAAAGGAGAATGCGGAATCGCAAGGGGTAAAAATAATAACGGTGTGTCCAGGTGTAACCACAACAACGATCTTAGATCATTTCGAAGAGAAGCCTTTTACGCCACGCCATAAGCAATGGGGTCGTGAACATGGTCCAGCGTTAATAGATGGATTAAAGCAGACGTAAGTGATTTAAAATGTATTACAAAGCAAACGCAACCCCCATAAATCGTGTGTGTATTCACTAAAGTGCTCTTCACAAAATATTCTATGATTAAATTCTCAAATCGTATGAATACCACGACTATTTAATCTGATTATGATTTACAGTCCAGAAATAATGGCCGAAGGACTGATAAAGGTAATAAAAAATGCCCAAAATGGAGATATATGGGTAGTAAGCCAGGAAAATATCCATCAAGTGGAATTACCGAATTTACCTGATTTGAAAATTTTGAGAAAATTGGAATAATATAATATCATATCAAGAACGTATCTGGACAATAATATAATACTAATAACGGAAATATTGCCTTACTCTTTATACTTGTGATATCAACACAAAATGAAGTATTTGCTGGGAAAGAGTTTATAAGACAAAAATTAGTCTAAAACGGAATTGTTGTTTTATACATTTTATAAATGAGTTGTAAATTGAAATAAAAAAAAAATTATATTTTCGTTTATGGTTGAAGTCTTTTAGTGAGCTATTTAGGTGCCAATATATTTTTTATATGTTATATTTTCTTTTAATATTTAATAATTCTGGAAGAAACACATTCTAAATCTCAAGACGGTATTAAAAATAATAGCTCCTTTACAACTTACATCTTGTACGTGACCGGCTGTGAGCGATCTTGCTTTTCCTTGTTGCAGTATAGGTCCCACATGTGGACTGTATTTGACTAGTGCTTATCGGAAAGAGCTAGATAAAAATGTGGTATTAATAGTAATCATTGCTTTGCCCATAGAAGAAATTGCTCGAGCTTTTACAGGGAGACCAGAATCCCTATTCTATTTCTAGGTTAAAGTATGAGGTTGGAGCTATCGTAGTTATTATTAGCCTTCGATAAAATTGATATATACATGGTTGCAAAATTCCTCGAAGTTGTGAATAAGTTTCTACTTTGTTCAACTCACTTTATGATCCCTAACATTTAAGGTATCCAACGAACTGGTCACTTATGCGCATCTAAATGATTGGGAATAATCTCATAAACTTCTCCTGCACAAACGGCTGTGTTTGCAATTTTAGGAATAGTCACTATCATTCACCAACAGTCTCTGCGGTAGTAACAGCGGTAGTGTTTATGTGCCTTAAAACACTAAAAAGAATTGAAGTCTCTTTACAGCGGTAGTGTTTATGTGTGTTTATTGCTGTGTTCATCCGTACGTAGCTTAGGTTGTCTTTTAAAGTTGTTGGGTCTACAATAAAGCGGTGAACGCAGAATCACAGACACATATTGTGCTTCTTGATTCTGCAAAATCACTAATAGTTGCAGGTATTTCCAACGATTTTAAGCCTTCTTTGTACAAAACTAACATAATAAGAAATCTTCGATATTTTACAACCCCTTTCATACCGACTATGTCAGCATCTCACAAACGTTGGCGTTCCGTCAAAGTGGTCGAAAGAACAACCCTAGTATAATCGTCACGAAACCCTCAAGAAACAGAATAAGGCCATAAATAACACTATTGGTCGCACCTTTATAAGAGAGAACACAAAATTATATCCATTATTGTTATAAATACATATTTGCGTTTGATTTATCATTGTTAACTCAACAAAATTCACAGGTGACACAGTATATTAGACTCCACTTACTTCAATTGTAACGTAGTCTAATAAAAGCACTGGATGTTACAACAATGGGCTAAATGAACTCTTTCAATACAAAGCTATGACAAACGTAATAGGCAACTACCTAGTAGACGTCAAGGAAATTCTTTCACCAGTTCTTCACGTTAGGTTTGATATGATGAAAAAGTTCATTAAAGTCGTGAATAAGCAAGAGAATTGTTTGAAGTATCTTTGCCAAACATTTCCTACTTTATCAGTGCAGAAAGGAAGATATTTTTATAGGCCTACAAATCAGAACTATAATGAAAGATGTGCAGCTTGAAACTACCATGAACCAATAATGAAAAGAAACTTGACATGCATTTAAAGATGTTCTAAGCATCTTAGGAAACAAAAAGTATCCAAATTACGCAGAACTTGTAGACAATACGCGTAGAGAAATTTAGAATTCTAGCATGTAATTTCAAATTTCAAATTTTCAAATCCTTTGTTGGCGCAGTGGTAAGAGCGCCTGACTTTCTTCGCTTGTCTTGTAATCTAAAGTGGAATCAATTGTATGACTGAGAATAAATTCTGAACTGTATCGAAATCTGTTTCGTTTCCTTCCTGGGCTGCAATAAACGTTGGGTTCAGGGATATACGGTGGTCTTGAACCCTTTAGTCTGAGAGTTGGAGATAAACGTTTAATAATTGCCAACGACCTTACCCTCTATTCACACAAAAATAAAATGTGAATCTTTGCAATGTTACAACTTTGGTTGAAACATACTTCCCAGCTTTGCGTGTGATCTCGAGGAAATCGCATGAAGACTTATCTAGTGCCTGTGGCGGTTATCAGTTGTTCAGGACTCATTTAGAAATTCCTAGAGTTTGTAAAACATCTCTCGTACACCCGCCAAGAAATCTTTAAGGAACAAGAAAAAGCAAATTATATCAATCGTTAGAAATATATTACTTGGTTGGAGTTTGGTCTTTTCTTATTAATTCGTCAAGTTATAGAATAGGTTGCTTTAACCATTCATGCTGTATTGGACATAAAAACCATATCTCATAACGTAAACTAAAAAAAAGGTGAAGAAGCCGTTAAAAATTTAATTAAGAAATACGGACCCGGAAAGCCTATATTTGTTAAAACCAATGTCGTGAACAAAGACGAATATTTGAAAGTGGAGATTTACTTGATAATCTTTTTTGGTCACAATAAACTTTGTTTTTATTTTTCAGATGCTATTAAGAAAACCATAGAAGATTTTGGAAATTTTGATATTCTAATTAATCATGCTGGAGTCTTCAATGATATTATTTAAGACGCAGAAATAGACATAAATTTAGTAAAAACTAATAAATACGTATTTATTCAGAATGTATAGTATAATCTTCTTGCGGAACTATTTATGAGTTCTTAGTTATTCTTCCACCGTTTAAAATTACCCGGCCAGGATATTCAAAGGTCGTATCAATGTGTAATGGTCTTTTGTTGTTCTTATATTACATGCTCATTAATAATCAATCTTATGTTAAGTTTGGGTTATTTTCGCGCAAGTCGTGCAAATATATTTTCAGAACACGTTCTACGATGCATGCATTTTTGAGGTCTTGTCATTTGTGTATAAGTACAGACTGCGCTTTATGGTTGATACATCTCACAATTATTCCACAAGGAACACCAATATTTTGCTACTTTTACCTCATAGCTCAACCCTATTTTAGAGCAATATCTTCTATTTCGGGTGCAAATTATTCAATAAATTACATGATGCTCTAAAAGCTCTATAATACTAATTATAGAGATTTTAGACAAAAATAGAAATGAGTTGAATGCGTCGATAACTTCAATTTCCAATGCAAATACACGTTTTTCCTTCAACTTTCACCCATCCATGAGTTAAAGAACTCATTAACTATTTATGGATTTATGTATCTACTGAAGATAGAATTTTATTTGGTATTGAAGAAAGGTACCATTAATGGTTGCTTCTTAGCTCTAGAAGAATACTTACGAAAATACAAATCTCCAGATTCCGAACCACTCATAGTGAACATTTCGTCAACTGCTGCATTAAATACATCATTCTACACCCCTGTTTATTCTAGTACCAAATATGGTATTGTAGCATTGGGAAAATGTTTGTCTCTAAAGGAAAATACCGAATGACAAGGCGTGAAAGTAATAACCGTGTGTCCAGGTGCGACTTCAACAACGATCTTTGATAACTTCGATGAGAAGTCTTTACACCCCGTCCTAGGCAATGGGGTCGTGAGGAAGGTCCAGCGTACTTAGATTCATTAATACAGACATAAGTAATTTCAAACATATTTCGTAGTCAATTATATTCGAAACTCAACGCCCAGAAATTGGGTGAGCGTCCCCTAGTGTGATAACATTTTTAATACATATAGACTATTTCATCCGATTATGATTTACAGCCCAGAAGTAATGGCCGAAGGACTGATAAAGGTAATAAAGAATCTTATATGATAGATCTCTACCACTAATAGGTCAATAAAACAAGGCTTGTTTTATTGACCTATTAGTGGTAGAGATCTATCATATAAGATAAGTATAAAAAGGTCACGAAATATATATATATATATATATATATACAGGTAATAAAGAATGCCAGAAATGGAGATATATGAGTAGTAAACCAGGGAATTTACCTGACTTGAAAATTTTAAGAAAATTGGAATAACACCATTTAGTCAATGACAACAACGTCTATGCACAATCGGCATAAATATTACTAATTTCTAATTCTAATGATGTTAACACTGCTTTACTCTGTGTTTATAATATCAAGAAAGAAATGAGGTATAAAATTGGAAAGCTTATAAGATAATAATTAGTCTAAAACGGAATTCTTTTGCGTTATAATTTTTTTTGGTTCTGAACTGATATGAAATGAATTTACTTACATTTTTGTTTATGGTTGAGGTTTTTTATTGATTTTACCTACTGGTTATTTAGATGCCAAGATATTTCTTTCCTTGATGTTAAATAATTTTGAAAAATAGATTCCTTAAAGATCCAACATTCCTCTATATCATTCTAGATCTCCGGACTGAAGCAAAAATAACAACTCCATTACAATTCGCTGAAAACATCCTTTGTTTAGCGGGAGTACATGGAGTCTTGTCGCAGTGGAGCTCTTGCACGCAACCTTCAAGATGATGTTTGACAAGTATATTATAATGAGTGAAACAAAAGTGTGGAATAATATTCCGCTTTGACTGTGTCCTCCTACAGCAGATAATCTATTAAGATTATCCCATCACAATTCCAATAAGCATTACATCTTATCTCAGTGAAGCATATGTGCCAGCTTTGCAAGGGCATCTTCTTCTGTTATACGCCTTTCATTAGAGCGACATTTTGTTTCTGGGTTAAGGTATGGGACCTAGATTTTGCCCGTTGTTAATAACCTAGACCCAAATTTATAAGTATATGGATGTAAAAAGTCTCGAAATTGACAAGTTTCCACCTTATCCAGCTCTTATTCTGACCACCAACGTTTACGATAACCGATAAACTACCCATGCCTAAATAATTACAACATAACCTCTAATAATAATAATAATCTCTCTAACTTCTCGGGCACTAATGCCTACATTCGAAGTTTCACGAAAAGTACCCTTGTTCAGCAGTAGTATTCATGTTATTTATCGCACCGTTCATTTGTCCATAATTTACATAATAATAATAATAATAATAATAATAATAATAATAATAACCATCATCATGATCTTTATTACAGTAACCATATACATAACATAAAGAAAAAATACATATGTACATACATAGTTATGCAAAAACGGCAAATAAACATAGAAGTAGAGAAAATATAAAGATAATTTAATTTAATTATTCGAAGAAGTCTCCTACTGAGTAACAGTTTTTGTCCAACAAGTATTGTTTCAACAATTTTTTAAAGGCACTATATTTGTGTCTTGTTTCAACTCATCTGGAAGATTATTGAAAAGCTGAAATCCTAAATACATAATATTTTTCTGAAACATGCCCTGTTTATGAATTGGTGGAAGCAAATAATTAGTGACATTTGATGCACACATCATAAAATGTCAGAATCATATGCCACTTAAAAGTGTTTTGGCAAGATTCATAAAGTTGTAGATCGTATATTAGACGCAATACTCTTTTCTGCAGAACGAAAACCCTTTCACAAGCTGAGGAAGAACCCTAGAAAATGATGCCGTATCTCATTCTCGAATAGAAGTTGACATAGTATAAAGTTATTAAAGTATTGACACTACACGTACGACTGTCCGACTAAGTTGGCTACATGGTAAATCAATATGACTATACCATTTGAGGTGATCAAACATAATACCTAATATTCTTATAGATTCGACATAGCAAATATCTTTAGAATTTAGCGTTATGGCGGGAAAATTACATTGTATACGATTTTAAAATGAAATCACTTTTGTTTTTTCGCAAATTTATCAATATTTTTTATTTTATTTATCAATATTTATCAATAGTCTATTGAATTTAGTCCACTGACAGATACGATTGACGGTAGTTTGTGCCATGTGAGACACTCCCAATGGATTTTAACCTGCAATGATAATATTAATATCATCGGCATATAAAATTACGTTTTCATTACTTATGCAATCTGGTAAGTCTGGTAAGTAATTTATATAGAGTAGGAACAACAATGGACCTAAAATAGATCCCTGTGGTATGCCTATACTAATATCCAGGGGAGATGAATTAATATTACGACAGGAAACCCGTTGGGTTCTGTTACTTGAGTAACTTCTAAACCATTCCTTAGCTACGCCACGTATACCATACAGGTCCAACTTATACGAAAAGATTTCATGGTTGACGCAGTCAAACGCCTTTGTTAAATCTACTGAAAGACAAAAGCAGATTTTCCTGTTGTCTAAACAAGTATAAATTTCTTTAGTTAAGGAATGCAAAGCCGCATCGGTATTTTCCCCGGCACGAAGCCATGATGATAAGGCCTCAAATAGTTTTTTTAAATATTATAATATTTTCTTACTTAAAATTGCTTCGAAAACTTTGGAGAAAACAGTAAGCAGACTTATTGGCCGATAATTGTTTAAATCCCATGGGTTACCTTTCTTTTTATAAATTGGTTTTATTAGACTATTTTTTTAGTTTATCAGGATATACACCCGTTTCGATAGAGAAGTTTATTAACTACGTTAAAGTTGAGATATAATACAACAAAGAATTTTTAACAATTTTAGTGTTAATGGTATCATCACCTGCATCAAAGCTGAAACGATATTAAAAATTTCACTCTCCGTCACAGGGTTTAGGAAACAGGAATTGGATGACACTAGCATATATTTACCAATTTCCTCAAAATTAATGACTTCCTTGGCAATATTTGGGTTCGCATCAACCAGGCTACGCGCAGTGGTGGAAAAATGAAGATCAAAAGCGTTGTACATCTCTGTAACATCATTGAAAGTGCCAACCAAATTTTCATTCATATTGCATTTGCTAGTATTGTTCCTTGTAATCGTCCACATGGCTTTGACCTATTATTATTTGAGGCTTTTATAAAATTATCATTACAATTTTTTTGTCTGGTCTGAAGTAATTTTTCATGAAAAAGTCTTGTACTGTATATAATAAGTATTGAAAATAGGATATTGAACACTAAGATCTCTGAGTAATTGAATTCTCAATAACATCAAGGTGGTATCCATTGGGTATTGTTTTTGTTATTTTTAGCTTGATATGATTTGACTAAAGGAAAACAAATGTCCAAATAGTACAAGAACAGATTTAAAAACTGGGAAAAGGCCTTATTAGGACAATCGTATTCATAAACAGTTATCCAAGATTCTTGTTCTAGCATAATCGAAAATGTGTTAAAATTATTTTCACTTGGTTTACGAATATATTGATACTTACCTTTTTCTTAAGTTTGCTCTAAACTTGACAATTTGTGCTGAACGATGTGATATACCAAATTCTTTTACACATACATCATAGTAATTTGCATCTAGATTAAGTAAAATATTGTCTAGGCAATTGGCGCTGGTGTTAGTAGTATGGGTTGGAACATTGACAGTATCCGTTAAATTAAAACAATTAAGTATGCCGTGCACTAGTCGTGCGTCGACTAGCGCTGATGGCCAGGTGGTACTAAAAATCAATGTTTATATCGCAACCTAAAATTAAAAATCTGTTCCCACTATCAATAATATCAAGTATTTTAAAAAGCATCTCCATAAATAGTGAAACGGTATATAACAAGGAAAATTATATGAACTTCAGCACTCAATTCGGCGGCACAACATTCAAGGATATTATTAAGGGATAATTGATTAATGTCAGATGCGGTTTTGCATATATAGTTACACCACCATGTTTATTAATATCTCTACAGTAACATGATGCTAGTTTGTAACCACCAATAGTTAGTTCCATTATTTGATGTTCACTTTGCCAATGTTCAGAAAAATTGCAAGATCAATTTTCTCACTATGTAGAGTAAGCTCAATATGATTGATTTTGTTACGTAAACATTGAACATTCTGGTGGATGCACTACTTCATTATGCTTCTGTTGGCTAAATAGTTTAAAAAACGATTGACACATACGTGTTCAGGCCACACGTCCGGCTTTTGCATTTTTTCTAAGTGTTGAATTGGGACATATACCTTGAATGAAGAATACTCAAGTGGATATTTGCTGCTAAGCTTTTCACATCCAGCATTTTTAATATCTTTGGAATTTATATACTTTAGAAGCTGTTCACTTGTTATTTGTGGATCAACCCTGTATACATGGAAATGCGAATATTGTATTGCACCTTTTAATTCTGTTGACGACTTATCGCTACCTCGTATTATTTTGGTTACTATAGAGTTATTATTCTTTTTAGTCTTAACTATAAACCAATCATCCTTATCATTTTTTTGGATCGGAGTCAGTTTCTTCAGTAATCTTCTTAGCATCATTTCGTACGCTTGGTGTAACTACGCGTTTTTGTTGTATGGTTTTCGAGATTGTTTTTACCGTATCAGAGTGGAATGAACTTATTTTTACATTTGCAGCAGTTTCCGATGTATTATTTTCCAAAGATATGCATTTTGGATTATTATCAGCAAATATTTGATTCTTTTAAAGTTACTACCTCACTTCGGAGCTGGAAGATTTCTTCTTATAATTTGGTCGTTTCCTTGACAAGAATTGCAGCAACGATTTAAAAAGGTAGATTGTCTTTTAAACTTCTCCTATCCGCAATAAGACGTTGAACGCAGGAACATACGGTGCTTTTCGAGTCTAATAATTGTAGATAGACAGTTAACAATTTTCAACAATCATAGGATCTATTTACACAAAAATACACTAATGAATCTTTAGCATTTTACTGCTTCGGTCGAAACATATTTTCTAGCTCCGCATGTGATCTCGAGAAAATTGTATGAAGAATTACCTAATACCTGTAGTATCATTTGTTTAGCTTTCCGTCGTTATTCAGAAATTCCTACAATTTATAAATCATCCCACGTACAATCGCCAATTTCTAAGAAACAAAATAAAGCAATAAGGCACATCACGTTGTACGTGCTTTTATCGAATGGAGAATAGAAAATTATATACATTAAATTACGTACATTAAAATACAAGCAATTTGTAAGTTTCAAAATGTTTATAATAGTACCACTACAGTAATCAATTCATCGAGTGAACGGTACTGAAAATTACATCAATTGTTATAAGTATTTGAGTTTGATTCTTCTTTATTAATTCAACGAACTATAATATAACTTGCTTTAATCGTTCATACTGTATTCGACATAAAAATCGTACCTCGTATTCAAACATAAAGTATAAATAAAACGTGGTATTGCTTTTTATCAACATTTTTGGGTTTATTAACACAAACAATCTAATCTGCACCATAAACATGTATTAAACACGTATGTGTTTAGGATTAGATTTAATAATGAAATAAGTTTACAGATCTGACCGGATCACTAGGTTAAAAAAATGTACGTGACCGGTAAAGTTGCTATTGTGACAGGCGGAGCGATAGGATTGGGATTTCTGTATGCAAAAGAATTCCTACGGAATGGATTGAAGGTGAATATAATATAATAAAATAATTTCTGCAAAATCTAGTCTAACTTTTAGATAATTGATTTCGCTAGGGCGTCACTATCGCGGACGTGAACGTGGAAAAAGGCGAAGAAGCCGTTAAAAGTTTAATAGACGAATATGGCTTGGGGAAAGCTATATTTGTTAAGACGAATATTACGAACAAAGATGAATATGAACGTAATGGTTTACTTGATAAAGTTTCAATTAATTCTCAAATTTTATGCTTTTAGATGCCATTAAGAAAACTATAGAAGTTTTTGCAAATTTCGATATTCTCATCAATAATGCAGGAATCTTCAACGATACTGTTTGGGAAATGGAAATAGACATTAATCTCGTAAGTGTATATTTTAGATATTTAAATAATGATATAATCAGATTAATTTGTTGTAATCAAGATTTTACGATAATTTGTTACATATCGGTTACTTTTTGCAAAATACGAAAACAAGAACGTTATAGAAAATTTAAAGTTTTGTTGGTTTTACTCCTTTAAAATGTGAAGGTTGTGGTGCATAGGAAGCACTAGTCCAATTTCCTTTATATGCTTTAGTAGATATCTTCCTTGGTTTATGACAACCTAATAAGTGAAAAATCATGTATTCTATATGATTAAATTAATTTATTTGATATTTTAGAAAGGTACCATTAATGGTTGCTTCTTGGCTCTAGAAGAATATTTACCAAAATACAAATCCCCGGATTCCGAACCACTGATAGTAAATATTTCATCAATTGCGGGCTTAAACCCATCTTTTCACGTACCAGTTTATTGCACTACCAAATTTGGTATTATAGCATTGGGAAAATGTTTGGCTCTAAAGGAGAATTCGGAATCACAAGGGGTCAAAGTAATAACAGTGTGTCCTGGTATTACCTTAACGACTATCTTAGATAACCTTGATGCGAAGCCCTTTACCTCACGCCACCTGGAATGGTCTCGTAAGGAAGCTCCAGAGTTAGTACAAAGTTTCGGACAAACGTAAGTCGTCTAAAATATACTAACTTATGACATTAGAAATGCAACACAGAAATAATAGTATGTTTTTGACTATTATTTTATGTGCTACTTTGCTGATCACCAAATATGTCATAATTAAATGTTCATCTCCTTATCAATTTTATGCCCGACCTTTAACAAGACACGGATTTACCAGCAGAGCAGGTTATTCGAGATGGTCTATGAATTATCGTCCATGATTCATGTTTTCTTCAACACCATCAGCAAGAGTTGGAATTGTGAAGCGAATACCAATAAGCGAACAAACAACAAAGGGAAACAAAGAAAGCGTCGTTGAGGAAGTATTGAATTTGCTGTAGGAAGACATACATTCCCATATAACTACCATCGTTATCATTAAGCTTAAGCTCTTTCGGGATATATCTCAGAAAATATTGATCTTGGATGAAATTAGAGTCAAGCTTCTTCAATATTTCCGCGATTTTAAAACCAATTGAATTCAAAACTGAGTTCCATGAACAAATCATCACTTTTGCTTATACCCCACCCTTCGAGTTTTGAAATGTAAGTTATTTCATTACTGATTTATATCTAGGATATTAAAGAACGGTTACCTATTTTCTGCAAAAAATTCATTTTTTCAAAACAGATTACTCAAACAGAAAAAAAAACTGCCGATCAATTCATTTTGTCAATGCCAAGACGAATATATTCCAACAGAAAATCATTAAGTAGAATCAAGACACTTTTCTTCATGTTTTATTACTCTAGTTAGCTATTTCGATCATTCCATGGTAATAAAACTACTTTTACTAGCATGAAACCCACATATGATAAAATCAGCTAAAAACTAAAATATTCCTTGTTGCCTCTCTAATGTCTCATATTCCTATAGTGTATGGATGTGTACCTTTGTACGTATCATGACTATTTCATCTAATTGCAATTTTCAGACCAGAAGTAATGGCCGCAGCAATGATAAAGATAATCGAGAATGCCCACAATGGAGATATATGGGTCGTTAGCCAGGAAAACATATTTCAAGTAGAAGTACCTAATTTACCTGACCTGAAAATTTTGAGGAGTTTGGAATAATAGGATCAAGACGATGCCAAAGGCATGTTTGATGTTACATTTGCTTTATTCCTTGTGTTTGTTATATCAATCAAGAAGTTGGGTATAAGATAGCAATCTTTATAAACTCATTTAAAATAAAATAATTCAGTTTGGAGCTACATGAAAATAAAAAGAATTTGATTACGTTTGTTTATGTTTGAGGCTCATTTTATTGATTCTGTCTAGTGATCATTTAATTAGTAATTCAAGTTTTCGTTGGATAAGTCCGGGCGATGAATTAGATACCACCTACAGACCATTTTTCGATTTTCTTCAATCATTTTGCGCCGATGCTTTTTGGAGTAATAACCGATTGTGGTCGACCTTTACTCAATTCTTTCTTGACGAACGCACGATCACGACGAAATTCTGCAAACTAATTGAAAACAGTCTTTTCTGATGCTGCTCCATTAGCAACAGTTCAATGAAGCAATGTTGTGCATTGTTGTAAAATCGTAAAAAATTATCGAACGAAAACCTTCATGTAAGATTTCTATTCGTTCCCAAAATTGTTTTTTCTGAACGTTGAAATGTCGACGTTTACGGAAATAGTAAAGAAACGACCACTAATTGCAAGCGGTACTATTGACAAGTGCAGGTGCATGATAAGTAGTGTAAACCGGACTGACACTGTCACTCCATTGCTGATCCTCACTTACGTGCAAGACGCGACATTAAAATTCGGAGAAGTATTAGCGTCAGTCCGGTTTACACAACTTATCATGCACTTGCACTTGTCAATAGTGCCACTTGCAATTACTGGTCGTTTGCAAAATATAAAAGGCGCCCCTCGTATCTATAAACAAGTACTATAGAAAAATGTGGACACATCGGACCTATTAATTTTTAGTAAAATATTATTTTATTTGTGAATGCCTTTATGAAGGAAAGAAGATGTAATGGCCTTTCTTTTCTGAAGTAGACGACGAGGTGACAATGAAATAACGGGACTGCGCGTGAGCCTTTAAACTTGATGAAAGAAAGTGGCGATAGAATGTAGGTGGCCTTGATGCTTCTGATGAAAGTGGCGCCTTATTCCGTCTCTCTATTTGGTTCAGTTCCTTTTTAATCCTTGCTTCTGTAGAACCTAACGGTAAATCAGAAGTACTACATGTAGGTTCTGACTAAGTTAAGAGAAAAGGTGAGGAAGAAAATGCCAGATCAATGGAAAAATAAATCATGGATTCTACACCAGGAGAACGCACTAACCTACATTTCGCTCTCTGTGAAATAGTTCTTAGCGGACAAGCACCTTACTTTGCTCGGCCATCCACCATATTCACCAGATCTTGTCCCATGCGACTTCTACCTGTTCGCAAAAGTGAGAAATGCATTAAAAGAGAATACTGAATTACTGATGAGGTTGACACTTGATATGCAGCACTGCTTTGGACAATGGGAAAC
The DNA here is from genome assembly GCA_038088585.1 of Chrysina gloriosa. Taxonomy (NCBI): domain Eukaryota; kingdom Metazoa; phylum Arthropoda; class Insecta; order Coleoptera; family Scarabaeidae; genus Chrysina; species Chrysina gloriosa. The sequence goes on along the minus strand of CM076087.1, from coordinate 91,906,123 downwards.
ACGTATGTAGTGTCTAGAGAGGGAAGGGGAATATAACCTGATTAACAGCATTTAAAATAAAATAATCCAGTTTGGAGCTACATGAAAATAAAAAGAATCTGATCACGTTTGTTTATGTTTGAGGCTCATTTTATAATATAATGTACCGTGGTTAACAGCTACTTCTAATAAGTTTTCAATAAAGCATAGTTTTCGGACCAGTCCCGCTTTTTAATTCTTACCTACTAATATGAAGCATAGGCGTGCAAAACGGTACTCCCAGCAAATACAAAATTATCAAATAAATATTTCAATATAAATCGAAACTAAATATGCAAATACACGATATAGATAACCTATTGGAGTATATCTTGCGGATAAATGTATTCTAAACGTTATTTATATTAATGTAAGTACATCATGCATTTATTCGTTTACTTTTCTGATCTAGTTCACATAAAGTATTAAAGAAAGTCGCAATGTATGCAAAATGTAAATAAGTTGTGGTAGTTCCTTTTTTTTCCATATCATTTCCCATTACTTTAAGTACAAAATGTATTTGGGTGGTATGTTTGAATTATCAAATCTTTAAGATTGTTGAAGATATGAATTAGGGCATCCAACCGATTTCACAGACTAAATATTTATTTTAAAAGTATTTACAGTTAAATACAAATAACGCACTGTTATTTACCCTAGTGCTAAGTATGTATGTATATATCTATGCACAATCCTTACGTATATCGAGTTTAATACAACTGCAATGAGTATATGGGTACTAGAACTACAACTAAACACCAAATAATTCCTTAGAAAGAAATATAATCAATTTAAGCCAATTCTTCTTTTAGCAGAAGTATTGGCTGTACACGTTAGGACTTAAATTTAAAGATGGAAAAATTATTGGGGATTGCAGCCAAGGATGAGTTGAAATAAAAGACTTTTACATGTAATGAAATAAAATTGAATGAAACTTGTTTATTACACATACTACTACAGAACCACTAAGTTAACTTCTTCAAAAGGTTGACATGTCCAAAACTTCGGTACAACGTAGAAGTTAACTTAGTGGTTCCGTAGTAGTATGTGTAACAAACAAGTTTCATTCAATTTTATTTAATTACATGTAAAAACTTTAAAAAACAAAATTTTAAGTTATTTCAATCCTTTAAATATATTACGATGTAATGTGATCTTGACATCATTCTGTTCAGTTGCTGACAAACTGTTTTCTCATCTCTCACGGAAAACTCTCCGATGAAGAATTAAAGTAATTCGAAGGCTTAGAGTCTTTTAATTCTACTCATTCTTGGCTGCAATCCCCAATAATTTTTCCATTTTAAATTGTAATAAGTTTATTCATTATGTTATTAATTATTCCCTGCTAAAAGCTTTTAAAAATTCCAGTTTATGCTCTGGGAGAAACATGTTTTGATTGTTTTATTATTATAAAAGGATTTCGATAAGAAATACATGTTTTTACCCGCCAAAAATGAGCCAAGTTATAATTAACAGCTTCCAATAGCACAAAATAGTTGATAGTTGCAGTAAAACCCCATTTTTTAGAACGAAGCTCTTTTAAGGAGGTTCGGCAGGGAGAGTCAACTGGAAAAAGGGAGACGCTTGAAATCGTTAGATCTGTTGTATCTTTTTTTCTTTCATTAGTTCTTTCTCGCGCACACACACCCACACCCATAGTCACCGCAGGAGCAAAATGCGCCGTATTTGCGACTTCCCCCATCAGATGGCGCTCTTATTATTCGGACTCGAATTTACTTCATATTCAACTTCAATCTATTTACCATCGGTTTCGAAATGAAATACTTTTTTCTTTATACATTGCTTATTTTTATTCAATTATATGTATACTTCGCTCTTGTCGGGTGTCCCACGACACCTCTTCTCCTTTTTCTACCACAATCTATAGTCAATACGTGAGCCATCTTCTAACCGGTGTTTTATCTTATTCATCCAAAAATGGTAAGAGAGTTAGGCAGCAGAAGAGAACACAAAAACATTTCAATTGTGATTAAAAGATTAGCCAAAGTCCAACTGAATGGCGAAAACCAATAAAATAGTTGTTATTGCCAGGAAGGAGGAGGGTCTATTGTCTTATTATCCAGTACTCTTCAATGCCATTGCCAAAAATTAGGTATTCTTTTTATATAAGAGGAGTTTCGAAGACGATAAACAGATATATAGATATATACGACAAAGCAATTGTGTTATCACAATCTATAAATTTTGTTATAACTCGAAAGAGAATAAGGCAAGAAGAGGAAGAAGTGGGAACAAAAGAATACACCACGACGACTAAGTGACAAGAGAGATCCAGGAATAATGTAACGGTAAAGTTTTGCATATAGATGAGCAAACTGGACAAAACGAAGAGGAGAGCGACTTAATTTGCTAGTTAGTCATTTAATTCTAAGATATTTTCTGAAAATTCTTACGTAGATAAACTTCCTGCATAATAAAAATATTTTTATTAAATTTTAACAATTTCTATCTCAATAAAATTTAATAATAACACCAGAGGGAGAGCAAATTTGAAAAATCACATTTATGTTGTGCATATCTCTACCTTGACCCTATAATAACATTTCATATTTCTCTATTTGTCCATACTTCAATGCGTTTTATCGTACGTTTCTTGCCCTTTATATCCTCCGACATATCCAGTATTTTGCGTAACATCTTCTCTGCCCTCTTTTCCTTTACCTTTTCCGCTCTTATCAAATCTTTCCTTATGACTACCGGTATATTGAGATGTATCTGTCAGCCTATCCACCCCTCCAGTTTTAACTGCAGCGGTTGTATTTGTGGTACCCGGCATACCGCAATTCATCAATTTATTTTTAATTTCTTCCGGATTGACATTCTTATATTTAGCCAATTCCTCTATGTACTTGACGAAATCTGAATAATTTATGGTCTTGGACTTGAACCTATTGAAAGTTATCCCCGTATCGGTGGTAGTTATTTTCTTTCCGTCGATAACTTTAGCTTGCTTCATCCATTTGTCGGCTTGGGTTAAGGTGATCGTTTTTCCGTCCGATTTTGTATCGCCGAATTTGGAGAAGTTTACGAATTGTTGATCTAAAGGCGCCCCTCCTTGTGCCATGCTTTAATTTTGGAAAATTATGGAGATTTGTGTTTTATCACGGAAAATTTTGAAAAAACCAATTTCTGAAAGTTATGAACAGGTGAAAAATGGCGTTTATATGTATGTCATTAGAATGACATTTGAAGTAAATTTTAAAGTGAGCATTCGTAAATGTGGCGCCCAATAGAATTTGCTTTGCCACTATAATGTTTAATTAGTTCATGTGAATATATAGCATCGGAAGACGAGGATGTTGATTAGAAGTACTTAAATCCTTAGCTCAAGATGGAAGAAAGAAAGTAGGAAGGTTCTCAACAAAAAGAAAATTTAAGAAACCACCAATCGAGGAACGAAAAAGGATTCCTGAAGACTAAAGGGAATGAAAAGCAATATAAAAAATATTAATTTTTAGATCTACTTTGTTGCAGTGGAAGTGAATGTTTTCTCGTGATAATCAGGGTGGTTTGAAGGCTAAATATGAGCTAAAATGATTTGCAATAATAGTATAACAGTTATATAATTGGAAGAGTTTATTTGCTTAAACCAAAACATAAGATGCCATTACATTGTACATTTATCAAAAACATATTTCCACAACACTACTTGGGCAGATCTAAAACTTCTGGCATACCCGCCAAACTCTTAATTTTGCCATCATTAATTATCCAAAACGAACCATTTGTCCCGGTTGTAATAGCCTGTATCATTCCTTTAGCAACAATGGCGGGTCTGAAATTAAAGTAATAACAATAGTTATTTTGTACCACTTTTGTAAAACAAACTATAATTCAAAGTAGGAAATACAATGTATACGCTTACTTTTGCATCGGCCATTTTTCTACATCCCTTGGATAGACGTGCCTAAATTGTTCCACGCAGAAATTTGGTGTTAGCTCAGTTATAAGCGGGGTGTCGGTAACGCCAGGGCAAATGGTAACTACTCTGATTTTGGTCTTGTCGTAATGATCTTGTACTCCCAAACTTCTGGAGAGTCCGACGATGGCATGCTTGCTCGCGACGTAAACGGGAATAGACATAAAACCAGTTAATCCAGCAATTGATGCAATGTTTACGACTACGGCTTCATCACCGCTTCTATATTTTGGTAAGTAGTCCCATGCAAGGATAATGCCATATATGGTTCCATTCTGTGGAAATAGGAAAAGCAAAAGTTACCAAGCTTTTATGGTTCTAAACTATATTTCTTTGTTTTTCCTTTAAATTTAATTCGACGACGTCCTTAACTTTTAGTCAATTAGATAAGCATGATATCTTAAGCTTTTTACCATTAAGTGTCGAATGCCAATAGGGTCAACAAAGCAACCAACAATGCTTAGAATGTTTGGGTACGAAATCCTACGAACGCAAGATATGAAATTCGTTATTGGATTGAAACAATACACGAAAATGGACAGATAAATTTATTATTAAAGAAAAAGAAAAAAACAGCAGGAACATATACATATTTTTACCTTGTAGATAGAAGAAGAATGCCTACCATCTACCACTAAAGATACTAAAATGCAAATGTAAAAGAAAAGCAAATGTGTATAGTCCAAAATAAAAATGGGTACCCTAGCAAGGAAGAGGAAGTATATCCAGTGGACGATTACATCTAAATTATGTTTAAATAAATAAACTCGGCTTTATTATAAGTTGTATAAGTTCTGACTTATTTCCAGAAAATATGTTCATGGCAGGTTAAAATCCAAACCTTAGACTCTCTAAGTGACCTATGATGATTTTTACCTAATTTAACTTCTCATATTCGACGGTGACCGAATGCTGGATGCAAGTTGATGATGGATGAGAAAAGTTCACTCACGTTTCCAGAGAAAAGAATGGAAGAAATGAGGAAATATCCCAATAGACTATGCCCTAAGGATACAGAAGTCTCACAGAAAGGAAAATATGCTGAAGTGAAACCATTACAATTTGTATTATCCAAAAAGTCACCGGGTGTATATTGCTTCTATGCACAGTTAAAATAAACAAGTTTTCAGTTTATTTTAATTATCTAAGAAGAAAAGAAATTTTGGTGTTTCATGATTAAGCTTACTTGACATTAATTCTTAAAATGATTCCTCCTCCATATTTGCTCTGATTTTAAAAGATGATGCAAAATGTAAAACATTTTAATTGATTCCCATATGAAAAAAATTGACCCTATTATAGCAAAACTTAATTCACTAAATTTAATTAGTACTTTCGAATAAACCCAGAAAAAATATAAAAACTGGCAAAGTTTGTCCCAAATAACTTCTAACATTAGGTTTTATTGCATTCTTTTCTGTTGATATTCTTATATGAAGAATTCGCAAAATTCACAGTCTATTGTTAATTGTTTCATAAATACAAATCTCCTTCATTATTCATCTTTTAAAGGTATGTATATTTAATTGCTGTTTTTTTTTTGTAAGGAATGTAAATGCTCCAAAAGCGTACTAAAACTTTTGCAATTACATGTAAGTATGTGCTATGTATGCACACATTATGCAATCATGATAACAGAAATCACTTTAAATGACGGCACCTTTGAAGATCTTATTTACACTCCTTCCACATACATAAAAATACCCGATTATCACATCACACAATATTTATCAGAGGAATATGTAGGGCGAAAATATATTGCTCCTTAACGACAAGCAATACAAATTTTATGTATGAATACCCCTTATTTTAGCAATCAACAACTTATGAAACTTACTATATTAACAGATAGTTGTTTCTCCCACACACCGTCGTTTAGTATTCCAGCGTTGTTAATAACAACGTCCAAATTTTTGAAGACCTCGATAGTTTTCTTGAATGCAGCTGTAAATTAGTAAATATTAGACATATTCTTAAATCGCAGTTTGATGATGCAATTTCTTGATTAAATTATGCGCCAGCCTTGCATATTTCCAATGAGCATCGCAAATATGATCACTTGGCCAATTTGAGCGATACCATGAATAGCTTAAGTAAATTTATTTCTAATGTGTAAAATACTTTAGTATTTCACGTATTACTACAAGTAAATAAAATTAATTTCTCAACCTTCGACTTCCTTTTGTATTGCGACGTCCGTTTTTTGGAAAATTGCCTTGTTCGGACCGAATTCCCGTGTGATTTCTTGAAGAGCTTGTTCTCCTTTAGCTGGGTCAAGATCAGCAATAGTTGCACCCTGAAATGTTATGAAATGAAAAGTTATGGCATGTATATCGGCATAAAATAGAAGTAAAGAGGATTTTTAAATATATCTATGAACCAATTGCTAAGGTCTTAGTCATATAGATTCAGTTGCAAACTCATCACTTCAAAGGATTCAAAACAATTTCAAATTAATGTTTCTTAAAAATGTTATCTAAGTCAAGATAACGAGTAGTCTTAAGTATAAACTAACAAAAAAATCACAAACAGATAAGAATTAGAGCTTGTATGGAATATGAGAACAAACATGAAAACAAAAGTCAAATCGAGGGCATGTAAAACAATACTTGCTTCCAACAAATGAAGATTCAACAATTACAAGAAATAACGGAGACGAGAATAGTGCATAAAAATTGATGGAAAAATATTACTGAATAGAGAAGCAAGCGAAAACATCAGTATCAGTGGAGGATATTGATCAATGGGTATCAAACGGATGAAAATCAAAGAAACACAAGCACAATGGAAAGCTGAAACTTAGCACACGAGACAAGATTTCATGGATCGTAGAAGTATCTCATTTGACACAGTAATTAAAAAGTAATAAAACACTTGGTTTGTTTCACAACATGATATTCTTAAGTCGATGTACATTTCGCCTTATGGCATCTTCAGGGCTCCTGGAACGAAATGTACATCGACTTAAGAATATAATTTCAAGAAACAATGCTAACAAGGGGAGGGCAAGGTAATCGGATTTTTGTAAGTTTTGATATTTATGGTACGTGTAGTTTGGACCTTAAATAAGAATATTTTGGAGTAGTTCGACGCAACGTTCATAAATTACGGAGATAATCGATGTTGAAGTTTTACCCACCAGTTAAATCCACTAGATATAATGCGATTGTCAACTGGACTCGTGGCCTAGTCGATGGCGTTTTGGTGCGATACTCACGAGATCGCTGATTCGGGTCCCGTCACGGGACATTTCTTTTTCTTCCATTCAAAAAGCACCATATGTTTTTTCATTCTTCTTCTCATATCAAAAATTATGAACAAACGAAATATATGAAGTATATGCAGTATATGAAGTATATTCTTCAAGTACTTCATTAAAATGCACAATCGGTTGATAAACAATATTTATTTGAAATTAACTTAACAATAAAGTAATAATAAAAAATGTTGCTTCCCATGTTTCTATGATAACTACCATTCTGGCTCGTACACTGCGTAAAATGTCGCATACTAGATATAAAATAACAGAAATTTTTATTTCCTATCTGACTCCGTTTGTTTTCCTTTTTTTTTTTTTTTGAAGAAATTATTTACTACCTTACCTTCTCCTTGTAAGTGTTTTATTAATTTTTAATTTGAAAAAGTTTCCCCAAGTGGCGACAATAAATTTAATCCGTTATTGAAACAATAATCGTAAACAAATTAAGTGAAAGAAACATCCATTTTGTGTACTTGTAGAAAATAAAAGAAAAGAAGACAAGAATTATCGAAAGCATGCTGGTATGAATACTTACATAAGTTTTGAGCTTTACTTGATGTGCTGTAATGGCTACAGTGACATTCATTAAAAAGAGGAACAAATAATTTGACATACTTAATTCGTTAACCGAAGGCGTTCTTAAATGCAATAAAATCTTTAATGGGAAAGACTATCAAATTGGGGTTTTTATCTGAAATGAACCAAATGTACAAAGAAATACAACTGTTGCCTAAAGAAGGAAAGAATATTACAAACCAAGTAGGAAGTTTCAAATATTGAAGGTTAAGTATAAGCTGTCTTTTATCATTATGGGAGTCTTTAGATTGATCTATATTATACATCCGAAGATTACAACAGGATGCAATAAGATGCAAGTATCCAACAACAACTTAATTAAAAAAGTAATTTAAACAATTATTTTGTGTCAACTATATAGTGTATGTTCAGGGAAATAATTGTGAAGTAGGTTTAGATATTACTTTAAACCAAGTTGACACCAAGAATCCAGAAAATATTCCGAACTTATTTCAAACAACTTTTGCAGAAAGAAGAAATTGTAATTAACACGTCTAATTATAAAACTTTGTCTTTACCCCATCAGAATCCGTTAACTTATGTCGCAGGATACCTTATGAGAAAATGGTTAGAAAAACCTACATGCCATATTTGTAGTTAATACATAAGCACTGCTGTAATAAGTTCTTCAAATATATTTCGCTATTTTAAATCCTTTGATGAGAATGTCCCTTTTGGAAAACTGTTTGTACGAAATGATATTTTTGTAGGGCATGTCATGAAATTAGAAAAAATATTTACAGGCAAATTTTTGGGATTAGCATGCCGCCCACTAGTAGGAAAACATCTTAAAGAGTGTATTAATGTTATAAATTCAATCATCTTTGTAGTAGTTTCCCACAAGATTATTTCATCAATTTGTTTGTAAGACTTACACACTTAAATTTGCAAAAAGAGAAATGTATCAACTTAAATATTGTATAGCATCTTTGAATATAGCAATATAAAATGATGTAGAAATTATAATTTGACTGACCTTTTCGGAAAACATTGCAATTAATATTACTTGTTTAAATACTTGCAATAATAAATTATTTTTTGTATAGCAGTTTGTAGTCAGCAAGTTATTTCTAAACCGATTTTTTATTTGTTTGCGAAAAGTATGCTGTTAATTGATAACGGCGTTAATTAAATTAAATAAATATCTACGACTGCTGTAATGTGTCATTGATTTAAATTTCTGATAGTAACTTTTTAGCAAATAGCATTATTTTAACTCTAATATGAACAAATATGTTTGAATAAGTAGTTTAATACGCAAAATATTCAATAACCTGAAAGTTTCAATCAAAATTTTCGCACTTTTCGTATTTACAAAATGGCGTTAACTAGCTTCTGAGTTATTTCGAGGTCATTCAAATCGACCACACGAAGATCAAAGCTGCCAACACATCTTGTCGCTTCTGGTACTTATATCTATTCTATAGCAATACTACCGATTCAATATTTTTCTTGGCTTATATTTCCAGGTTTATAACATTACAAAATGACATAACTTTATTCACTCGCATAGATTGTTTTCTTTAATTGTCATCGTATTGTTTGTTCGTGCTTTTTATGTATTTCGTGTTATCTTCTTAACATATCCCCTTCCAGTTTAATTAAATAACAGTTTCTGTAAACACCCCTTTTTTGGTATTTTTTTATTAGCAAAGGAATATATATATATATATATATATATATATATTTACGGTTTAAGAATTGTTCATTTATGAAATTTTTGTTCAAAACGTTTGTCGTATTATAAACCGATTTCGAGAAACTGGAGGCATTCATAAAGGAAAATCGTTTGGAAGATCAACTATTGTTACTAAAGAAGTTGTTGTACATGTTCAACAAAGATTGTATGCAAGTCCAAGAAAAGGTTTACGAACATTTCGGGCTCCAACAGGTATGTCCTTTAATCATCCCTGTCCTTTAATCATCCCAAAAAGCATGTAAAGAGATTTTTGATCTTCATCCGTATCAAATATCCGTATAGAAATTACTGCGTGTTGACTCTCCTCACAGAATGCAATAGTGTTATCGATTTAATAACAACAAGAACAATAACAATATCCAAGACATAAGCTTTTTAGTAATGTAATGAGGCATAGTTTCACCTTGGCGGATATGTGAATACGCAAAATCTTCGCATTTGGAATGACTAAAATGCTGGTGGATCCATTACATGCACAAAAAGTTGGTGTGTGCATTGGTATTGTTTCAAAGGCGTATAATTGGTAAACATTTTTTGAAAATTCTTAACGGTGTCACTTATTTGAGACTAATGAATTGGATCCTTTTATTAAACAATTACATGATGATGAGTTACTAAACATATACGTCCAACAAGATGCGGTAATACCACGTACTGCACAAACTACCTTGCAACATTTGGAAGAAAATTCTTTGGTGATCGTTTAATAAGCAAGAATCCATGGCATCCTAAGTCATCGGATCTAATGCCATTAGATTATTTTTTGTTCGAATATTTACAAACTAAAGTTTATAGTGTTCAATTGCATAAATTAGATGAACTATGGGTAACGATTACATAAGCAGCGAATAATCTTACCGCTGAAATGTTGCACAATGTTTTTGAAAACATGAAACGCAGAGTAAACTTATGTTTACAAATAAATGGAGACCACTTTAAACAACTACTATAATTATCCAATTACTGTCAAAATTAACAACTGTTTAGATACGTGCCTGGTGCGTGTCTGTATGAAATTATTCTAATAATGGGCAACTTTTAAAAAAAATTAGTCAGTGCTGTCAATAGTATCGGGCTTCCATCTTTAATGATCTCTCTGTATAATATATATTCATATATTTTTCATAATTCTTACGCCCAATAATGTAACCGACTTAATCTAGAAATAATTTATAATTAAATTGATCAAATATATTGGCTAAATGTACATATACGCGTAAGTTTCTGTAACAATAAGTAATTAAATATTCTATTCTTGATACATTACAACCAAGTAGAGAAGAAATAACTTTCGCAATTCTTTTTAGTACAAACGCGACTTGTTGATTTCACTTTATCTTATATCTTATATAATCTATCGTTATATGAACTGAAATGCAATAAACGACAAGTATATTATGTAAGTTCGTTAACGTAAATACTTGGAAATAAACTAAATATTTGAGATTTTTGCACAGAATTGAAATTTGTAAATACGTATCTTTCCTACCAAGGCAATATCGTTAAAACGGGCATCAAAACAAATTATTCGAACAAGAATTTGGTGTTATAATATTGAGGAATTGGGGACTGATCCCCCAGTAAATGGAACTAGAAAAATCCAAGGAGCGGCGAAGCTCCGCATGTGGCGTCCAGTCACTATAACAATAATATCGAAGAATACTCTTGACTATTTAGCTAATAATTAATTTAATGAGATATTTAAATTGTATTTCTTATGGATTTGTGAATTTTAATGATAGGAAGTAGATTTATAAACATTTTCTACTCCGCAGTTGTTTAAATAACAATCAGTCAATCTCAATAATTGAATATACTCACCTAGTACTATTTTTTCGAAAATTTACTCAATGCGCTACTTCCTTTTACAGAACCGTAAAAAATCAGATACGTAACGAATAGAAAATCTACTTAATCAAATATTTTATTACTTTTAAGAAAAACATTATTACTAGAAAAATTATGTTTTAAATTAAAAGGAAATTATTACCCTTAGACCGTTCCTCAGCATTTCTTTTACATACTCCAAACCAAGTCCAGAACCGCTTCCAGTAACCAAAGCTACCTTATCCTTCAAAGAGAACATCCTGACGATGTAAAATCACTTTAATGCACGTAATCTCGTTCTGAGAACCACTGAGGATAAAATAGTGTGTCGTACGAATTTATTCGAGTTAAATTGTAGTAGCTGGCGTCCTGTATTTATGCTTGTATGTAAAATGATTGCAGCAGAAAGGAAATTTTTATTAGAAAAAAATAGGTTCATACATATACGCTCGGGATTACGACTGATAATGTTATCATTAAATTGTTTTGTAAGTTAGAAATAGGTACTTAATTTTTTTTTTTTTTGATTTTATTTATTAATATTTTTATCAACAATATTTTGTAAGATAATTGTGAGATGATTTAATTAATTATAATTAATACTCATATATATTTTTAATCGAAAACACAACGTAAGCATTCAGATTGTCTGTAATTGACAAATATTCGTTCACATTTTATTTGCTGAAAGATTTATTTCATCAATTTGGAAAATATGTAGGTAAATACATAACCTACATATTTTCCAATTAAGACCCCTAGCTAAAACTTAAACGTTCTAAGATGTTAACAAATGTTACGTCTAGATCTGGACATAGCATTTCTAGGTAGACTTTAATTTAGCGATTAAAAACGAATACACAAGAAATTTTATTTTTACTTTTATAAATTATAAGAAAATATTGTATATAGCTACATAACGTCTGGTAATTGTTGAATATACTGAATTTTACTATCGTTAACTACCCAAAAAGATCCGTTCGTTCCTGTCGTTATTGCCTGAATCAAGCCTTTTGAGACATAATCGGGTCTAGAAGAGAATTTCATAGTTAAATTAAATAAAATGTTTATATATATATATATATATATATATATATATATATATTTGGTGATCCTTTTTAATTAAACTTATCTTATTTCAATCAGTCTTGTTTAATTGAACTAATTGTGATAGAGAACTATCGTATAAGATAAGTTAAATCAAAGTAAATGATTCAAATACATTCAAAACTAAACTTACGATTGTTTCGGCCATTTTGGCAAATCATCCCGAAAAGCAGGTTCCCAAGCTGGTAGACAGAAAGTTGGAACGAAATCTGATATCATTGCTGTATCGGTGACGCCGGGACAAATTGTAACCACCCTTACCCTTGATCTATTGTAGTGAACCTCTGCGCCTAAACCCCTTGATAAACCGACGATGGCGTGCTTAGTTGCTGAATATACAGGAATCGACATAAAACTAGTCAACCCTGTGATGGATGAGAGATTCACGATTACTCCTTCGTCGCCGCTTCTATGGTTAGGCAAATAATCTAGCGCCAGGAGACAACCATATATGGTTCCATTCTATAGGAATAAAATCAAGCACATATTACTATCTTTTCGCAAACGTAAATGTTTCAAAACTACTAATTTTAGATCGTTAGTAATCTTTGCTAAAAGAAATTCCGGAAAGTATGGTAAATGAAGGAAAAGAGGTAAACATTGGTTGTTGTTCCTGAAAATCTTTATTGAACACGAAACGTTAGGATCTCAAGATTGAGGTAATCATTAGTGAACGGCGAGAAATATTGTATTTGTTGCGTCCGAGTTTTCCCATTTCCTTTTAATTTTTCATCAACTTCGAGGCGGAAAGATCGCAGCCGTCGTCCACAGAAGAGGCGAGACCTGGAAACTGCGGTTCTTAGCCCAAGTAGAAGAGGCTGTCCTTTTAATTTGGCTTCAACTCATCCATTGACGACGGTTCGTATTCAATACGCGCCAACGTATCTAATCATGGGAAATGTGTAAACTGGAGACGCACGCCTATCTTATCCTTTTCCTTCCAAGCCGTGTTAGCCTCGTCAAACTATGAACATATGTGCGATCCCCTCCATTTCGTTGTATATTAATGCCATATGCGTATATAGTTGTTTTTCAGAATTCAGTAGTCATTAATCCTAGCGGCATACGTAATTTTACTCGCATTAGATTTTGCCGCTACTAATTTGAAAACTATACAACGCCCTTCAACGTACAACGTATAATGTTATCATCAGAAACGACAAAATTAGGAAAACCATGGGAGTGGAGAGAAACACTCTGAAAGTCATAGACAAAGAAGATATCATCTTCAAACAAAATATGGGATTGGATCCTAAAATCTTCCTCTTCTTCTCCTTACTTCCCTTTGGCCTGTAGGTTGTCGGAAAATGTCCTAAAATGAAAATGGAAAACAGGACACCTTCCCAGAAGTTGGAGAACAGATATCAGAGAAACGATGAAGCTACAGGATCTTCGGGGGAGTAACCGGAAAATTGTGGATTGTTTTTAAAGCTAACATCGTATATACATATGGTGTTATAGGCACCCTGCAAAAGTTCAACGATGGAATAAGACCATTATCGTGATGATGAAGTACTACTTACACTGCCGTTTTAGACAAACTGTTAAATCCGTTCATTGCTACACTTTTTAGTGATGGAAAGGAAAACTATTATTTCCAACAGGACAATGTATATTGCCATACTTCCAAGTTCAACTGGTACTGATTATCCTATAAAAATATTAGATCGCTAGAATGGCTCCCACACCTTTCTGATTTGTTTCCGATTGAACACCTATGGGCTATTTTGAAGAAGAAGCTTAAGGTCCAACAAAAAAATTCTCAAGAATGGTAGCAAATTACACCGCAATTGTCTAAAAACTCAAGAAATTCGTTTTTGCTGGAACAATTTCTACGTCAGGTAGACAAAGTAAATTAAAAATGGAATAAAATTGAGAAGTGGGGAAACAAATACACTAAAGAAAAAGTAATGTCGGTTGCTATTACTTATTTTGAGACGTCAACTAAATTTGTTAACACCAACGTGCTAATTTTGAACGTTAATCAATTACGTGCTTTATATTATATCTACTGTAAAACTTACTATGTTGATAGCTATTTGTCTTTCCCATATAGAATCATTTAAAACTCCAGCATTATTGATCACTATATCCAGGTTCTTGTATGTACCGACAGTTTTTCAAAGGCAGCTGAAAAATAAATATTCTATTAAGTGAATGTAGTCATAGCTATGCGTTATACACATGAAATATTCCTCACAAACCTCATTTTGTAAATTACTAATTATATCCTGAAAACGATAAAGTATAAGTTGTAATCTACTTTTTGAACAAAATTTGTTTTTTTCTGCATATTTTCTTGACCGCCGTTATCACTCTGCAGGCAAGCAAATTATACAGTTATGCTGAAATTGTTATTCGTAAACTTTTAGAATATAGCTTAAAAAGAATGTCTTATTTATCGGAAAGATATATTCCTAAACTACTTGTTTGATGATTAGAAGCTCCAATAAAGTGCATCAATGCAGTTACATGTTCAGGACGGTTGAGTCTAGTAAAGTAAATTCACAATACATTGACAAAATACATTTATTTATAATTTTAATTTTTAATTTAGGTAATGTCCTGTCGATTCATTTTTCATCTGTGGAAACCTATCTCTAAAACATCTTCCCAATCTTCCCCCATTAGCTTGTTTATGTTACTTTTAAATACGTCCACCATTCTTTTAGCTGGTGCACAAAACCTAAATAGTGTAACTTATCATCTGTACGTAGAAAAAAAAATCGCTCGAGACCAGGACTATATGGCGATTGATTCATTATTGAATGTTTTGGGCATTCAAATATCCAATCGTTTGAGCAGCAGTGTCAGTCCAAGCATTCAATTGCTAAACACTTGGAGAATTTAATTCGCAAACATTTCCAGAATTTAATTCGCAAACACTTGGAGAACTTAAGATAACGTGTAGTGAACTTCATTACTACACTGAAAACATGTACAAAAGAATGTGGTGCCAATCCTTTCGCCTCCTTTTTTCTTACGAATAACATATGCTGGAGCCGTGCTTTATCAAATATCATTACAGCCGAATGTACTGATTATACCAGTATACTCAATGTACCCATGCTTCATTTTCTCTAATAATGTACACCAGAAGAGACGGTACATTGTTAAAGCGATCTAATGTAAAATTGAACTAATTCACAGGCTATCCTTATTGAACTGGTGTCAAATAATTGTAAATCCAACAGGACCACAATTTACCTATCTTCACGTGCTTGTGTAAAATGGTATTAAGTTCTTTTACACCGATCTTTAGAATTGCTTAAAAATTTCTTATAGTATCATTTTGATCCTTTTCAATTATGTTTGGAATAAGATGCTATGCGCTTCGTTATCAACCGCGTGTTCCGCCAAGTAAAAGTATCGAAAGAAACGCAAAGAGAGCTGAAGGCTCCCGGAGTGTCACAAAGGCTGAAACACGACGTTCAGGAAGTAGATGCCTGTCAGTTCGTCTCGGTGAGGCCTGTCGACTCGTAGAAACAAAGGGCTCTAGCTACGCGAAAGGATCGTGGGTTAAAAAAGGTGGGTTACTTTCACTAAACATGTATTAAAACGCTGGCTTAAAGCTGGGCGTCAGGACGAATTGGAACTACCTTAAATGTCGATTACGGCGATGGTAACGGGATCAGGTAGTTCTTTAACACTCAAACGCTGCTCCAAGAAAAACCTGCGGGAGGGAGGAAACAAAGTGCTTCCATTGACTCGTTGGAACAATAAAATAAAAATCAGGGGGAAGTCTTAGCTATATTGACGACCTCGTTTCGACAAAACGATAACTCGCCAAGTTATTAACAGACAAGTAAAATGCTCTTAAAAAATCTATTTTTTCATGTAATGGTTAATTTCGGCTTAGCACTCCGAAAACTGTGATTTAAGCAAAGTCGACCTCGTTGAAATGAATATACCGCCGCTTTATAATAGATAAGAGACACAACTTATTACCAAATAAACAATTGATATCCTCAAAACACTATTTACGGCTTTTACCATGTTTGAAATTGTACAAAAACAAGCTTCTTAATGCTCTCTGTTCAATTCCATAACTTCTTATACAAAAGATTACTTCAAAGTTATGTATTTTAAAAATATTCAAATATATTTGTCAACTGTAATGGTCATTCAACATGTAAACAAGTAGCTTACAATGTCAAATACAATTTGTTGAAAAATATAATCGCCTGCTGGAGAGATAAGGAAGGCGAAAAGGAAACATCCCTCGTATTACTACGTAACTTTTGTTAAATCGAAGTGAGGGGTTTGTTGCTTATAGGTATACATTATTACTATCGCTTACCTTCTACTTCTTTTTGTTGTATAACGTCAGTCTTTATAAAAACGGCTTTATTTTCACCAAAATCTGCCTTAATATCTTCGAGTGCTCTCTGTCCCTTTTCGTCACTAACATCGGCAATAGTTACGCCCTGAAAATACACCCTTAGTCAATATAGTATGTTGCAATTATCATTTCTATATTTGCTAAGAATTCGGTTTCTGACTTTTAATTTGAATTTCATATCCAAATAGAACAGTATTAGAATTTGTATCAGTTTCGGTTTCAAAAACTGAAATTAACATAATTAATCATGAATTGTGCACCTGAATATACATGATAATAAATCGTAACAATGAATGAGCATAAGAGTACGAGTATTGGCAAGCATAACAAAAGCTGTGACCTTATTTTAAGCCATTCTCTCTTTATGGATTGTTTGTTTTAAACAGAAATTAGCCATCCTCCTTATTCTCGCTCTACAAGTATCGTTGTATTTACATCCAATTCTATTAACGATTACTGCACGAGCACTATTAGCGATGTCAGTTTGGAAATTACGACTTCTTACAATATCATCAATCAGTTGGTACTAATTACTAGTCTGGGCGTGCAGCGGTAACAACGCACAATTACGAAACAAGATACGGCAGCCTACATTTACACAGAACTACTGGCATACCGCATCGATTTAATACTGACTAGATAAGAGGATGTTGTAGCTTAGTACGCTGTTACCGCTGCTTATCCAGACTACTAATTACGTCTAGAATTCTAGCTTAAAGAAGATAATAATTTCTTACCTTTAAACCGTTTTTCAATAATGTTTTGGCGAAATCTAGGCCAAGACCGGAGGCACCACCAGTAATTAAAGCTACTTTGTTTTCAATGGAAAAAGTGCTGCTTTTATGGCTATACCTATAAATTCCGCTAAATACTTTACGTCTAAGTAAACAGCGTATGGTCTTGTCCATAATTACCTTGATGATTTACATATATGTATATGTACATACATAAGTTAAAACTGGTTCTGCACACGATTTGTTATCAACCCCAAAATTTGAGATACAGAAGTGTCTTGCATATCAAGCTGTTATTTCACCCTTAGGAATAGTTGTTTAGTAGTAATATATGTATATATTCTGTTTTACTAACTTTTGCATGAGATTAAGGCATTTCATTCATTAGTAAATCTCGCAAAATTTGTAAATGTCAAATTGTCATGACATTTTGTAAATCCAACCATTCCATTCACGTTATTACAATTTATTGAATTGAATTCTGTGTAGTACGACCACGTAATGAGAATGGGCCATGACCAAAGATCATCTTGACATACATTCAACGGAAAGAAAACAGTCAAAATTACCATCATGTTGAAACTATGCAATGGATGGTCATTTTTCTCAGATCGATTTATACCTTTAATCTCTTCGTCCTCTCTCCACCTTTGGGGTTCTTCTTCTCGTTGTTTCCTTCTACTGTTGTTGAATGAACGCTGGCCGTTTTGAGGCCTGATCTCGCTACTCACCCTTTTGGGTTGAGCGACCAGTTGGGTCAAGTTATCTAAACATGCTGAGGCGGTTTTTGAAAGGCTGTTTGGGACTTGCGCTGGTCTTCTTTCAATTTTCCTTTTTTGCCACTTGGGAATACGTCACGTGTATCTTATGGAGTGGGCTCGAGCGGGCCGGACAGTTGGTGCCGTATCCTGACGGATAGGCTTTTTGAATTCCTGGAACACGACCAGTAGAATTGGCCGGTTGAACTTCCTGCCGTTTTGTCAAATTTGTTTTCATTTCTCCATCGCTTGTTGAGACGTTCTCCTTCTTTTGGGTGTGGAATGTGGGGGCGAAAGTAAGAAATTGATATCGTTATACAAGATAAGAGCTGAGAGGATCACAATTGAGAAAAGTTGAAGATAGTAGACGCCAAAATGCTGGAAGCAGCGAAAGACCATCATGTGTAATATTGATGATTGAATTACTTTGAATTATTAATGAAAGATCGCTTTGAAAACTTTTTTAATTTTTTTGCCTTCCTGTTTACCCTTTCTAGAATTGGAAATTGAGACACATCTTCATTTCCCTACAGGTTTTCTTTCTATATTTCCTTTTATTTCTCTTATCCCTCTATCTCTCTTATCTTTCATGTTTCTTAGTTTCCTTTTTGCTATAAATAACACCCAAAAAGGAAATCAATGTACATCAATGTAGGTTTAATATACTGCAATTTATATATTTCATGGTATAAGTATTTATTATACAATACTTCTGAGGAAGATAATTCTATTAATTCTCGCAGAAGAGAATACTTTTGTAATGATTAAATGTATCACATTTAAATTGACAAACAACAAAGCAAGATTGAGGACTACCACGCTCATCTAACAAGCTAACAGTAATCAAATTATCTTAATACTACATATCGTATTATCCCAAAATCAAAATTTGGACAATTTCTGAATCGTCTAGGATCAACTACAAATACAATCGCATTTTTAAAATTATAATTAGTTATATATTATAATTAGTCTTAAAAGTAATAGTTTGGTCAGAAAGAAATAAAATGTTTATAAAGTACAACGGCAGATTTCAATATTACGTGGTTCCAGACTATCACATTTCTAACTAAATTGTTTGGTCAAAACCACGGTTATATTTTCCAAAGCGTGTTTCTTATCGTTTTGTGTGATGTTGCTAATATTGGCGGAGATTTTGTCCAAACCGTTGCTAAAATGTTCTTTTACGAAATTCGTAGATGATTATAGTGACTCTAGTAGTGATCATTGAAACACTGTGACTATTAAATTAGTAAAATTGATGTATCTTATCCGCTAGGAATAACGAAGAAAATGACACGAATGCTGGAAGTAAGGAAAGCGTTAGAATAGCTGAAACCTGCAATTACCTACAGAATATTACTGAAAATACTCATTCAAAAAGGAATGTAATATCCTATTGGGATAATTCTTGTGGTCAAAATAAAATAAATGTACTGCTGCAATGTGCCTATAAGTTGAGTATTGACTCCATAACTCCTAAATTTTAAATAACCGGCCACACACAAAACGAAGGTGATAGCATGCATTCCGCAATCGAAAAGGAGAAGAAACGTGTGCTTAAAAGTACCAATATTTATATTTCTAGCGAATGGATACTAGTAATAGCAAAGAAATCCGGAAATTCGTGCGCGGTGCACGAAGGCAGAACAACAACAATAGAACGATATCTTTGATTTTAAAAACATTAAGTTCTGAGGTAGGAATAAACATTTCTTTTAGTTCTGATGAAAATAAAGTAAACTGGACCCAAATCAAAATTTCGGAAGTCGAGAAGCAACTCGTTCAAAATGCAAATCTCCTAAGATTTTACAAATATTTCTTCTTTTTCTAGTTAAAGAAAAGTTAATCATTTTGTTTATTGAAATATAAAGTATAAATTTTTAACGGCTCCATTTTGAATCAAAACTAAAAAAATATTCATGTACAAGAATATAATACTATCTTAAATCATAAATATTATATTTAATTCTAATAGAATTACTACTTTATTGCACTTTTAATTATTCAGTTACACATCTCTATAAATTCCCGATTACGGATTTGAAACATTCTTTCTAGTAAATACGTACAAGTAAAAAATATGTTTCAGTAATTTACACGTTGCATTTACTTAAAAGTGACAATTTTAAAGTTATGATAGTATTGCACTCG
Organism: Chrysina gloriosa; assembly: GCA_038088585.1. Taxonomy (NCBI): domain Eukaryota; kingdom Metazoa; phylum Arthropoda; class Insecta; order Coleoptera; family Scarabaeidae; genus Chrysina; species Chrysina gloriosa. The sequence continues at coordinate 91,885,709 of CM076087.1, read as the reverse complement.
TAGTGCGATATGTAGGTGCTAATGTCAGAGGCGGTTGGTACTATTGCGACAACAAAAAATGGGACACTTAAAATAATGTAGTTTAAATCTGGCTTTTGCATTGTCAAATGTTATGTCATTTTGAAATCATTATTGGCATATGTCATTATGGTGCATTGAAGTGCTACCGAAAAATGCAAATAATTACATTACTTGGAGAAGGATGGCCCGTAAGAAGACTAGGTAATAGATTTGGAGTACCCAAAAGCACTATTCACAACATTAAAAATAAATGACTACATCGGGAACTGTAGAAAGGCAAAGTGGTTCTGGTCGTAAATTGGGATGGAATTCCATGGAAGACGAAGATCTTATTCAGTTTTTAAGGAATAATCCATTTGATACAACGGTAAATGCTCGAAACAAAACTAAAAAAACTAGATTAATTTATTGTTTACAAGATTTTCATTTCAAATAAATGCATTTAACAGAATTTTCTTGCGTTCGTGGGTAATATATTTTCGACATTAGATAAGATATGATTGACGTGGACATGACAAACGACTGGTTTATACAGCTAAAAAACAGTCAAAATAGTGCATAAGACTTGGCCTGATTTTTTTGCCGCAATAGTACATGTGAGCACAAAAGCGGATGAACCACCTTAATCGCAAGTGTTGGTCTTTTTACAGATTACAGGCGGTTCCGTCAAATTATAGTTTTAGCAACGTCGAACAGCCACGAAGTTCGCTTACTCCTTTGTACGGGAATGCCGACGTTTTTTACAACCGAGTTTTAGTGTTAATTTAAAATTTCTACACAATTATTACCCAGGGTGCCAGCAGGTTCACGTACCCTTCAACACTCATGTACCAACCGCCTCTGGTTAGGACTTAGGTTATTAACCGATAGTCTGCAGCGTTCAGTTGTGTTACTTGAATAGTGATAACTGGCTGCCTAATCAATTATATCCTACATTACTTATATCTCTTGTGTCGTTATTTTTATTGTTTTAGAACACAAAATTATTTCCAATAGTATTTAATTAAATTAGTGTTTCATTAATTAACAGATTTATTACATTCACAAGAAAAGTTAATTATTTAAAGAGTCTTTTGGAGTAAATTATCATTTTTGCCACTGTAATCTTGGTTGCATAGATGTCGTAACATAGTTTGCAAACGTATTTGCATATCGGCCATTTGATTGCAATAAAATACAAATGAAATCATCATATAGGGAAATAAAACTAATAGAATTGCTGATGAAATAAGTATTTCTATTATTTTAATTGTAATTTGCCTTTTTCCAAGCATCAAGATCAATCAAATCGATAAGTAAAACGATATTAGTTCAATTGATTTCATTTTCTTTATTAAAAATATCTACGATTGTTGAAAATAATAATTATATACATAATTTGAAAGAACATATAAGTGCTAGTAAATGTTACGGAGTAGAAGAACCCTAAATAGCAAAAAAGAGCAATTACAATGCTGGCGTGCAGCTACATATTTACACTTACAGTTAATTTCGAACATAATCAGGTACATTAAAGAAATTATTTTGGTAGTTCCAAAACTTCAGGCAAATGCGGAATGTTCTGAATTTTACTGTTGTTGACCACCCAAAATGATCCTGTGGTTCCTGTCGTTATAGCTTGAATTAAACCTTTGGCGACTGCGTCGGGCCTGGAAGAAAGAAAATATTAATTATTGTTAGTGTTCCAGTTTGATCATCTTTCTTCGATTTTCGTTAGAGACCATTTTGTTATTGATCTTTTCTTTTCTAGTTATGTTCCAATTTCTCCTTTTTTTTTTTTTTTTGATACCACAATATTAATAGTGAACTATTTTCGAGAGCCAAAATTTTAACAAAATAAGGTGTAGATCGCTCTCTATACAACGAACTAATAAATTAGGTGCGTTAAAAGGCAATTAACAAGTAACCGTGCAAAAGCTTACAAAGTAAGCACAATTTGCATATGCCAATAATCCATTAGTTAAAAATATCACGAAATCAGAGATCACCGAAAACTTCCAACTAGTTATGCAATTGTGTCAACTAATTCGCTATAACTTTATAGTAGAACGTTTGCTAAGTATAAAGGATATTTACTTTTGTTTTGGCCATCTTGGTAAATCCTCTTTGTAAACAGGTTCCCAGGCTGGAAGGCAGTAATTTGGGACGAAGTCTGATATCAATGGAGTATCCGTGACTCCTGGACAGATGGTTACCACCCTGATTTTCGTCCTGTTGTAGTGTTGTTCTGCACCCATACTCTTGGAGAGTCCAACGATGGCGTGTTTTGTTGCTGCGTATACAGGAATGGACATAAAGCTAGTTAATCCAGTTATGGAGGCAATGTTTACGATCACACCCTCACTGCCGCTTTTGTATTTTGGTAAATAATCCCAGGCCAGGAGACAACCATACACAGTTCCATTCTATAACACAAAGTTTATGTTTATTAACTTGAAATTCTCAACAATCATTACTATAATCGCATTTTATATACAAATGTTTGGAAAATTCATTCGTCACAATCGCAAATCAAGTGATAATTTAAAGCCGTTTAACAAAAACCCAGCTGATTTATTGCGAAGATTTATTACGGTTGATGGAACCCAACTTCACCACTATGTGAAGTAAGTCGAAACGCCAACAACGGACACATCGTGGTAGCCCTCCCCGAAGAAATCCATTTTACCTTAGCGGATAAGGTAATGGCTACGATTTTTTGAAATGTGAAAGGGATACGAAGGAGATAAATTGACACATTTTATCACGACAACGTGGTTTCTTATACCAGCCAAGTTGTTCGCGAAAAATTTAAGGAATTGAGATTTCAGGTTGTTCCTTACCCACCCTATGTGCCAAACCTAGCTCAAAGTGACTTCAACTTATTCTTCAAACTAAAACTTTTCCTTGCTGGAAAGAGATTTCGGGCGGATGACGAACTTATTGGAGCAACGCAGCAGTATTTTGAGGAACTTGGGGATGATTATTAAAAATGACATCATGACACCTCAGTATCGTCGGTCCAAGTGCCTACGTTAAAATTGAAGAGAATTATGTTAAAAAATAACAAAAAACTTTAAATCGTATTTGTTTCACTTTGAGTCCCACTTCCCGTCAAATCATTCTCGTGATTGACAACCACATTCCAAATTATAACGGCAAAAACAAATAATGTTAACTTCACCATAATGCATTATACTTTGCAAATCTGAAGCTTTTAACCCAATATCGAACCTTTGGGATCATGAAATTTAGAAAACTACTTGTGAAGTTCTTGAGTGAGAAATAAGACACTATTATTGAATACATCATTAATTAATACTTACAATGTTAATTGCGATTTGTTTTTCCCAAATGGAATCGTTTAGAACACCGGCATTGTTGATGACTATATCCAGATTCTTGAAAACCTCGATGGTTTTCTTGAACGCAGCTAGAAAAAAATATAAAATGTTAAAAATTGGAAGAATATCAAGTTGGATATTTAAATTAAATAAATCAAAACAGATCTTTTCTCTGATGAACCATCCTTGGGTTTTCTAGAATTATACATAAACATCCTATAATCATCCTCCAAAGTATCTCATTTTACAATTAAAAATAATTAAAAATACCACACGATCTGTTCCTATTAAGTGCTTGTCCGCAATTGTTTGTTATTATACGTAATTTTAGTTCCTATTTAGGAAACTTCCTTCGTATATGGGTATAAATACTACATACTTATTTCCTATAAGAAAATTGAAAATGAAGTCTATTATCATAGACAAGCCATATTCGACCCATTTACGTTAAATATTGTGCGTTGTCTACAATGTATTAATTGTTCATCTTCTGATACATGGTCTAACATAGGAATCGTTTCCATTTGATGTCAATTGCCGTTGATAATTGTCTTATAAGGATGGGCTATCTGTATGACTTATCTGTGTTAATAGTATTAAATACCCAGTGGAAAATTCCTTCTACGTAATCGAAAACGCAACACAAATTGCGCATAAATTTCTAGTAATATAATATTTGCAAACGCAATTATGATCATAAATTATTTCTACGTTATTTGCTAATTTGTAATGTCACAGCAATACAAAACGTGAGAACGAAATCTTTTAAAACTGAATAATTATCTCCGTATTTACCTTCAACTTCTGTTTGAACGGTGACATCTGTTTTAATGAAGACGGCTTTGTTAGGCCCGAATTCCCGAGCGATTTCCTTAAGGGCTTGTTCACCTTTTGATGGATCAATGTCGGCAATGGTTGCTCCCTGAAAAAATAAATTTGATACATATACTAACGTAAAACGTAAAATAGAATTAATATGCAACTAAACAATTGCATTCAATTCTAATAAATGGCATCTAGTTTCATTTCAATTAGATTTAATTAGGAATTTGAGAAGATATTTGCTGTAACATTTCAATTTGTTCGACTTAATCGGAAAGATAACATTGCTTCATTAAAATACCGGTTGATGCTGGCGGTTGTTCCTTTGCGGAATTTTATGACGTAAGATATAATCAAACACTTTTTAAATTTGTTAATTGACTATATTTTATTAATCTAACCTTGTGCCCTTGTTCGCAGAAAATTAACCTATGACCGCATATTCGATTTTATTAAATTTTATTAAAATTTTGGATCGGAGACCCAATAGGAAGGATAAAAATATGAGAACAAGATGAAGGAAATTTGGAAGTTGTGCAAGTTCTGCAGCTAGAGTGTATACAACAGTTGAAAATTGATAAACAAACAAATTACGGCATGACTACATTTTAATACTTATGCAACAAACTTATTGCTCCCAGTAATTTTACCAGTACTCAAGAAATTAGTACTGTTGTCCCAGTTTATACTTCAGAGACTTAGCAACCTTAGATTATGAAAGTTTTCCCGATATACCTGAGCCTTTTAAAGGAACACGTGCCCTAACACTAATTAAGCACACAGACTTTAACGATGTGGACAGTAGTCCTTCGTGGAGACCGATATCTTTTGCTAAAAGTCTGGAAATTCGAGCTTTAAGGGAAGATAATCCTTAACATTGTTAAGCATGAAGGTCGAAGATAGAGGCTAAGAACCCTATCTAGAAGAGGCTCGAGACAATAGTGACAATGTGGGTAGTGTGCCTATCCGAATACCTATGATCTTTGCAAAAGGTGTGCCAAAGCAATTCGGTGCTTTAAAGGAAGATTTGCCTTAAAGTTGTTAAGTATGGAGGATAAGACGGAGAAGCCTGTCCACAGAGAGAAACAGGATAAACAGTAAGACCTAGCCAATGCGAAGAGCATGCTCCAAGAGAAAACTCAGCGGCATGCCCTCCTTAAGATTTATAATCATTAGGTTTGATAATATGGGGCTGGTCATAGACTAGAGTTACATTACAAAAGATGTGTGATTGAGCCAAGTAATTGAGAGGCGCACGTTACCGAATCAGTGACGGATTAACCAATGGGCAAATAGGACAAATAGGGTCTGTAATTCGGAGAGGTTTACAGGTTTCTTTAGAAGCAAATTATATAAATGAGGTCCCAATTTAAAAATTTTTGTATAGGACCCTCTAGAGACTTAATCCGATGATGTATTGAATGATCCATTTCAATCTACAATCTATTCCTGTATATAAAGTAACCGAAAGATCTTAGAAGAAATGCGTGATTAGTGCCGCCCTTTCGTGCCATGGGCATCAATTTGAACAATTAATTTAAGTCAGTTATCTTGCTGACTATGTTGAAAATATTTAATTATGTAATTACAATAAATACGTGTGCCATTAGATTTACTGTAAACATTTTCTGACCAGCTATTAAAGTTTATAAAAATATGCAGGATGTTCTATTTTAAATAGAAAAGTTAATGTCATTTCCGGGAAACCCGAAAGTGATATCAAATTTGATATGTCGAGAAATGGCTATTACAAAAATTACAGTTGATCCATTCGAACATTTTCTGAAACACCTAATAAATGTTTTTTTAGGGAATTTATTCCTTTCGTCGTGATTTTACTGTAAACAAAATACTTTCAAAACATCGTAGGTGGTGACATTGTTTTGTCAGAAAATTGCAGCGAAATATAATTAGAAAAAGGAAATGTGCCAAACTTATTTTTAATACATATGTACGTACGGTGTTAATACACTTCTAAAATCTATTTGTATTATCTTTTGATAATTTTTGTGTATGTAATAATAATACTAAGATTTATTCCATAATGCCGTAGTAGTAGATACGTCAATTATATTATAATAAATAATCTGGAAAAATCCTTGAGAAACACGGTTTTAGCTTCAAGGAAAGGAAATCCAAAAAATGACATGACAAATGAGCAACAAAAATGGGACTGAACTACAAGTGATTTTAAACTTATTAGTACTGAAAACTAGAAGAAGTGACAATATCAAATATTGTATTATTATTGTTTGTTCATTGTTATTAGGTTTTTACAGCAATGTTTTCCCAAAATTCGAACCTTGTCAAAGATATATCAAATAGTGGGGTACTGATACACATGTATATATTCCTTCAATAAAATGCATCAAGAAACAAAATCATTGCTTTTGAAATTAACTCCTTTTTCTATTATCTAAATAACGGATTGAATTTACTGTCGATACTCGGTGAAACATTTTAAAAAATTAAAAATTAATGAAACACACGATTTTGTCAAACAATACCAAATGTGTTATTAATTTTTAACCCTTTTTAATTGCTATAAGGTGATGCTGAATTGGATATAACCATTACTTAATATATTGGTAACTGTGTAAACGCAGATGCTCCATCGGAAGAAGGAAAGAAGTTAAAATTAAATTAAAATACCATGAAGAACTAGAAAAACCATCAGAAACTTCCCAAAGTTTGATATTAAATATAGCGCGCAGTTACTGAAAGAAAAAGTAACCACGCAGAAGAATGAAACAGATGATACCAAGCTTATTCAAGAGACTGGTCATTGGAAGAAAACAATATAATCTAGAAGAACTGAAGAAAGGAGAAATGCTAAACCGACTACAACTGAAATTGACAACAAAACTAGATAATTTTCCCGAACGAGACAACTAGCGAGAAGAATGGAATTAAATAGAGACAGCGATAAGAGAAGCGAGAGGGAAAGTTTTGGAAAGAGAAAACAAAATGTGAGGTAAAAAATGATCAGGACGAAATGATCAGGAATGCGAGACTGCGTTGAACAGCAGAAATAAAACAAACTTAGAGTATATGAAAAATCACTCAGAAGGAAGTCGAAAAAAGGGAAAAAAGAGGCAAAGAAGATCTGTAGAAAGAAGAAAAGATTAGGTACATATGGATCAAGAATAAGGAATTTTTATCAGAAAATCAAGGCAAACAGGGAAAAACCGCCGATCCAAACGCGGTATTTAAAAGATAAGTAGTCTGATGGTGAGTGATAAAACGGTTAAGTTGGCATTATTTGCAATTTATTTTGAAGAACTATTGAACACAATAGATATTGAAAATAGTGAATAAGTGAATGAACCAGACGACGAAGATGAAATGGATGAAACCGATGTATAAATAGACAAAGAAATATGTAAAAATATATATATACTAGCTGTTAAGCCTGTTCCTGCCAGGCAGGAAGAAAAAGGAAATCTGCTTGGCAGAAAAAATCAAAAGATTATTTGCCACGCCCTTTTTCGTCTTAATTCTCCGCCCACAGGCCAAAAATCAAAAATCCGGTTACGTTAGGATTTGGCCTAGGCGTTTTACTATGTGCATGCCAATTTTCAGCTTTCTAGCCCATCAGTGGGCTTCAAAAAGCTCTGGATAGACAAAAAAGAGGAACACACAAATAAGGAAATTATATTATGTATAGATTCTCTATTGAGTTTACGATACGCTAACTTTTGGGGTTAAGAAAGACACCCAGCATTTCTCAATTAACAACAAAATGTTCGTCTGTACATCATCTAATACAGAACACAATATTTTATGGTGAAATTATCAAATTTATCAAATACATACAATACATACTAGAAAACACAGGGACGTAACAATTATAAGATAAACGACAAAAAGTCATTTTTAACCATTTATATTGATGAATTTATAAAATCGTTATAATTAACCATTTTTATAAGATATATATTATTTTGGTTATCGTAACCAATTAAAGTGAGGAATATGTCTTTTTGGTTATAAGTAACAATTATATCAACCAAAAAATTTTTTGGTTTCAGATTAATCATTATATCAACCAAAAGGATTTTTGGTTAGAAATAACCATTACAAAAAATCCCTTTTTTGTTATCAGTGATGAAATTGATAATAAAAAATTAATTCATAAAGTTTTAGTGGGAATATTTCTCTCATTTAAAATGTTGAATAGCGATTTCTAAATCCATTATAATCGTTATTAAAATTGCAATTGACTGTATGTAACCTTTATTAGGTTTTATGTAATGATTTTAAAATATAAAAAACATACACCGCCTTCAGCTGTGCTTAGTTTTGCTACTACCGCCACAGATTTGTTGTGTTATCTTGTTCATGTGTTGTTGTTGGATTAAATTTATTGCTCATTTGTTGTTCTGTTAAAAATTAAATTAAAATTTTTGTTTTTTTATTTTGTGAGGATTTTTGATATTGTTTGGTATATTTTGTTTTTCTCATAGCTTTTTTATGTTCATTCACTCTTTCTTTTTTGTTTTTTTTCATCACTGATAACCAAAGAAAAGAAATTTTTGTTTGTAATGGTTATTTCTAACCAAGAAATCTTTTTGGTTAATATAATGGTTATCTGAAACCAAAAAATTATGTTGGTTGATATAATTGTTACTTATAACCAAAAAAAAATATATTCCTCACTTTAATTGGTTACGATAACCAAAATAATATATTTGCAATGATAATGGTTAAAAATTCCCAATATTAAATAAAACGAATTTTCTTGTAACCTTTTATCTGAAATAAAAAGATAACAATTATATTTGGTCCCTGAGAAAACATGATCTTATTGTTAGTAATTCAAATATTGCTTTTAACTAAACAAAATTGCTTAAACAAAGAAAAACAAAAAATGGTGTTCCCATTTCTTTATTTATGGCCTAGTGTATTTTCGCAACATTCGCAACTTCTAACTTTATGACTAAATCACCTGACACGAAAACGTGCACCGATATACGCACCTAGGAATTACCTTGATTTGAACATAATTTTGCAACAAAAATTGATCGTCAATTTCGAAAAGAAAAAGTAATCGCTCTATATTTGAAGTAATTAAGTTATTTTCTGAAATCTTTAAGGAATTTCCTCGCTAAATCGTCATAAATTCTTCGCTAATTTTCTCGTTACAGCGAACAAGAAAACATTCGTCATGGCGCAGAAACACTAACGATATTTACTATATTATGTAAAAGCTTCATTAAAAAACTCACACACGCGTTAAAACAAATTTTCTTCGATCCAAAATTCTAAATATAAATATTATTTTAAAAATGTTCACTAATAATTTAATTACATTCTATGTAATTTTATTTCTTATTGTCACAATTGTCATTTTTTGGCGAATACAAAATTCTAATTTTAAATATTTTTTATTTTTAATATTCATCAATTACATCTTTCATTTTTTAAATACTTCCTAATATTGAGATAATTTGATTAACTTCTACACCAGCAAATTTATTTTTGAAAAAAATACGTCGTAAAAAAATTTTGTGAATAGAAACTTCTAATTTTAAATATTTTTATTTTTAGAATTCGTAAATCTAACGTTTTTACACATTCTACTCAACTTTTTATCAATGAGAGACTCTGATTTTAAACGTGTTTACGTCCAAAATTTAAACACCTAATCTTTTATAAAGTTTTCACAAATTTAAGTATTGTTGGAATAAATTGATTAATTTCTATTTTTCCGAAAAATACACTCTCTTACCCTCAAGCCATTTCTTAACAATTCCTTCACATAGTAGAGGCCAATGCCGGAACCGGCACCAGTTACCAATGCTACCTTATCTTTGATTGAGAACATACTGTTGTATTTATTCGTTCTTTGCTTCACGGTCTACCTTACTGGACGCGAATCAAAATTCGTGCGGTATTTATTGGCGATGGTCGCCTTAGCAGATAGTGCGCCACCACTTTATCAGTAATCGCAGCGCGTTCGGTAGCTTGTGCAATTTTAACTGGTGTTTTCGAACTTGAAAAAAGCTGCGTGATAAATTTGTTTTTCTCTTTCAGCAGCTATTATATAATTTGCGCGTTCTTAGAACATTTACGAAGAGGGAACGATAACAATTATTTTATGTATCGTCGTTTCTGATTCTACAATTAATCACTTGTCATAATAATTAATGAAGGGAAAGCTTTAATAACAATTATATATGTATATGCAATAGGGTAAATCGAAAACCATATATTTGTATACAAGGTTTTTCACAATAAATGCCTTAAAATTGTTTAGAAGATTCTATGAGGTAAAAAGTAAATCAATGAGTGTGAAAAAAAAAGGTTTGACAAGTAGAAGCTTAGTTTTGGGACCACTCACTTCGCTTCACTATCGCAAGATATATCTCGGCACGAACTCGGTCCGTAAAATACACACTTCCAAATATCCACTTGATCTTGCTTGGCATATTGGCCTAATTTATCTAGCGTTTACATTCGTTGTGTAAACAATAAACATATGAGTGCGTGTCAAAATTTTGCTTCCGAAACTTTCCTGTGATAATAGGAAAATATTTTCTCTTCGAAATTTTGTTTTATTTGTTATGAACTTTCGTTTGTTTTAATTAGATGCATAAGATGTGAACATGGACACGATTATTCACAACTTATGCTTCAAATTCATTTATAAGATTATATCAAGTAAAATTAAGTCAATGAATGCAAGAAAAACAAAAGTGAGATTACCTATTCTACTTAAACGTTAACATTCTACCTGGCGAATTGCTCGCATCGCATTCCGGAATAAGCTTCCGTAATGGTTTGAAACCTAAAGTCCCCTTGATCTTGCTAAAACATATGGGCCGACCTTTACTAGCGCTTACATTTCTCTGTGTAGACAGTAAACACTCGAGTTATTTAACACGACAAATGTATAGATGAACCCCTAAGAGACTCGAAGAATGCATGAATTCGGCGTAGAAATTGAAGCGCCTGGAAAATTCATCTTGTACGTCCTATCCTAACCTTGCTGCAGATATGGCCCGAATTTTACTAGCGTTTACAGATCCACGTATAAATGATAGATATATGTAATCGAACTGTTTCTTAGTCTGTTCCTTAATTTTTCAAAAACATATTTCGATTTTCCTATGATAGTAGGAAAATACTTTCTCTTACAAATTTTGTTTTACTATTTTGTTTGAATTCGATGGATAAGTTGTGAAAAATTCCGCATCTAACAATAAATGATATCTAAAACATAGTGCAAAACTAATTTAATAGTTTATACTTGCATTTAAACTAAATAGTAATGTTTAATATTAATTCTTGTAATGAGTTATCGTGTGGTGTTATGAATTGCGTTAATTCACATTGTCCTTAAGTTGAATTTCTGTTAAATTCTGATATGGTCTGAAAGATTTTTGGTGGTTTACAACATTCGTTGATAATCTACACATGTGTATCTCCTTGAAATCCGTTACAGTAGAAATACATACTTGTTATTACCTTTTCTCGTTTAAAATTATCAGGTCAATCACCCAAGACATTAAAACAAAACTGTGCAACGTTACGAAACGTATTCCGTTCAACTAATTTGAGTTTGATTAACTTGAAAGACCGCTGATGAACTCGTGCAAAAAGAATAAGTGCAGGTCACGAAAATATGCGCTCGCAATATAAATCCAATCATATCAGTTCCAAATTTGGAAATTGATTATTTGCTATAATTGGTTTGGTATGCCGACTAGTGGATCTTTGGGAAGTTAAATCAATCAACAATGCAGATGCTATTGTTTGCAAGAGAATTGCAGTTATTCGTCATCTCGGTGTTGATGTTTCAAATAAAAGATTTTAGTCGTAACGTTAAGTTTTACAAGTTCGAATTTACATCCTTCTTTATGAAAGAATATGTTTTCTTATTATAATCTATGTCCTAGAGTTCGAGTGTCGTTGTTGTTGCAAATGTTGCGTTCTGATATAGAAGACAATGCATATTACACTATTTGATACTTTAGTCTTCATATTTTGAATCACTTGGCAAGCACTTGATTGTTCATCAAGCTCATATTTTTGTGATTCCAGATTTTGTAGCTTTGCTGTTCATCTTAGATTTAACTGTAAACCAAATGACAGTAACAAATATAGCAATAATTTTAGTAGCTGTTTCCACAGTCAATTTGGTCTCCTTGTATATACGGTCAAGTAGGGGCAGACAGGGACATATACAATAATAGAATTTAAACGAAAACTTTATTTTATAATTTTGTAGTAAATATAAAATGAAAACAAAAAAGAAACATTATTTTTCTATATAATCATTGGCTTTACAAACAGTTTTGTACATCTGACTGGAATTTTTTTGATATCACCATTGTAAAAAGCAGTGTGCGTCGTTTGCAGAATGCTCCAAATGGGCCCCAACGTATGGTAATCACATGGGCATAAGTCGGAACTGAAAGAGAAAGCATAACCCAAGAAATTTTCATGTGTTTCAATATGTGGTTTGTCATTTTCCTGATTGTGAAACAAAATTACGTTCCTTACAGATTGAAGTCGACGTTTGGACTCGGTAACTTAACAGCTTGACTCTCAGTTATTCTTACTTTGTTTACCTGCTGTGGTACTCATGACAGTCAACTTATTATTCAAAGTGTTAGTACATTGCATTAGCTAGTCTTTGTTCGTACACGTATTTTTATTACAGGTTTCTTATCAATACCCAGTCGTCAGAGCCTCGGTAGTAGAAATAGGGTGCACCGCGCAATGGTGAGGTTGACATTTGAGTGGCAGAGGCTATGTGTTGCGCTTAACCACTCCTTACACCCCTTTTGTTCATACAGAACATCTGGCAGGAGAAAAGGCTGCAGCCAAAACATTCCCCATAAATAATCGAGTTTCGGATTTTATCATTGCAGGTTTTTCTTTTTGTAACAATTCCATATTCGCCCGTTAGCCTTCGGGAGTATTCAAGCTTTATCGTATGCGACTGCGTGGTGCAAAGCAGAATCTCCTTTTGATTCTATAATACAGATGCTGTTTATAAATGTTCAGTCAGTTCTTCAGTTCCACTTTGATGAGTTGATAGAGAATCCCGCAAGTTGCATAAGTTATTTAAACTCTATATTCTCCATCTCCATGTGATTAACTCTGTTATGCTCTGTCAGATACTAATGCATCTTTGAATCTATTGATAGCCCTATATGAAATTTATACATTATCAATGGCCCAACAGCTATTGACCTCCAGTTATGATGTAGACTCTACTCTTCGCCTGTTTCTGTATTAGTCCGTCGGCTAATTTAATATTAAATTAGTTCGTACACGGTGGAGTTGTTACTTTTTTCCAAAATGTAACAAAACAAGAAAGCAGCACATACCTAATTTGTGTTAATGAAAAAATATTAAATTACAATTGATCGTAAATATGTACTTCCTTGGCTCAACACTTATGCATTTTATTGTAGCACTATATGACGAAGTCCCCTTTTTCGATAATTTTGTAAAGCAAAAACTTAGGAAGCAGGTGAATCATGACACATAATCGTGTTGTGAAAAGACTAGATTTCATAAATCAAGTATTACCAAAATAGTAGTAGGTACCAACAAGGAAGTATTCTTAACCCGGATATTTGAAACAAATAAAATGCAAAGTTTATCCATAAACAGTTGTTATGGAGGAGTCTTCAAAACCATTCCTTTTATATAACTCAGTAATGGGTTGAATAAATATACCAAGTACGTCAGGATATTCAGTACTTCGAGTTATAGCAGTAACACAGAAATAATGGCATATTTTTATTATATCTATCTTTAACGGTAAGAGTATAAGAATTATAAGACATCAATTTTCTATTGTTTAACTCTCAACAGATGATATGTTAGATTTTCGTTCCTAATTATTTCAGTTTCAATTCGTTAGACCGAGCTCATTCCTCCGTTTACAGATAAAACGCAAAAAGTTACTTGGATACTTTTGTATTATTAAACATTTTACACGCGACAGCATTTTTTACAAATTAGTAATTACATTCATAAACGGTGACGCCAAGATTTTGATAAGGGAAAAGCAAGTTGATCAAAAAACATAAACAACATAAATCCGTAATAGATAGTCTTACGATCTAGTTTAAACAGATTTTATTGTCAAATTTTTGTTAACCTTCGTTGATGTCTGATTAATACGTAACACATTAATTATATTTACGTCACATCAAAAGGAATATTTTCTGGCAAATCATATATTTATTCGACCGTTTTAGCTTCTGATGTGTTAAATAACTAATCAACTATTGATGAAATAGTAAGTTTTTAATAATTTCTCTCTATCTCCGATTTGCATTTTCTGCACTTTCAATGTCAGCATCAATTTGATTTTGTCAGTATTGATTTTGATATTTGGTTTTTTCATTGCAATTCGAATTTATTTATATTATATTTTATATTTTCCAAACAAAGACGAAAATAAACGCCCGGAAATATTCCATTGTGAGATTATAACTGATATAGAAAAAGGTACTAATCTCATTATTTTACACGCAATAAATCGCAACTTGCTTTAAAATGTATTCCTCGACACTGAATGCGTTGTAAATAAAGCACGCGACACGTAATGTAACGTAGATAACATTAACATATAAGTATTATATGTTAATACTATTTTCCATGAATCGTAAATATCTATGTATTTTTAATTAAACAACATCTCGTGTACATACATGTGTCGTAAAATTTCCAAATTTAGTAAACCTTAATAACAGTATGATGCATCATGATGGCAATAATATTCATAACTAGAGGCCGGATTATATGCAAAAAAAAAGTGGAAATGTGCGCATAAATATGCAGATGTTTTGGCCTTGTTATTGTCAAATTATTTGCCTTTTCCAACTGTTTGGATGAAATTAGATAAGATTTTGCTGGAACCGATACGTTAAGGATACCTATCACTAAATGAACTATGTATCGGCCCACACTATCAGTAGTTTTATCTGCGCATATGTAAAGGTAATTGTTTGACACAGCCTTCTTAATGCTACTCAATGTTTCTGCATAGATAGGGTGAATATAATTTTTCTTAAGGTGCTCTCGTCGGGAATATTATATTTGCTGGTGTACTTTTGCAAAAATAACTTGACATTTAAATTGTTTATTTTATGTAGTGGAATATCTGCCGACACAAACATTAGGCACAAATCTTCATTAAATTGTTCTTGTTCCGATTTTTGGGAGGTTGATGGCAAACATTGCGGTAATGTTTGCTGACCCTTCTTCGCCAATTTCATATTTGATAGTTTTGCAGCATGAGAGGGAGTTTTAATATTCTGGTCAACTTGAAACATTCTCTTACTTGTAAACCTGCATAAAATATCACATCATCAGTTGTTTTCTTATAAAATAAGTCTTAGTAAAAGATAAAGGAGTAATAAAAAAACTGTGTAAAGAGTTTGCGAAGCAATCCGAATAACAGACATTTAATAAGTTAACCAACACAACGCTTCGACAAATAATTTTATTTTAAAATGATTTTTATTTAAAAATCGTCAGCAGAATACGGAATATCAGATATTCCGCATTGTGCTGATGATATGCGAAAAATACGCGTGAAATATACCTACATCTCATTTTACTCATTTTAAAATAAAATTTTAAAATAAAATTATTTGTCGAAGCGTTGCATTGGTGATTTTGTTAAACATCGTTTAAAAACTATAGATTAATAAGAGGAAATAAACTTAAATTTTACTTACAATCTTGCTGCATGCTACGCAAAATACTTTTTATCCATCCATACGCAATTCTGAATAAGATGCAATCCATCCAGATACAGTCGCTATTTTCGGCATTTTTGCTATTATAAGTAATAACAACCCACAAGTTTATACTTCGAAAAACCAACCTAAGATGACGTTTAAAATAGATAAGATTGCTTCCGAATATGGGAATAAATTTTTCCGAATAATAAAGAAACACCTGTGCTCCTAATTTTCTGGTAAAATGTATTTTTGTATTTATTTAGAAGTTTCAGGGAATTAGCTTTTCCTTGAATTCTGTCCTGGTCTAGACGTATGGCAACAGCATTAATAAATTTTTGGAAGCACTTATCGGAAAAGTACCGAGAAGAGGCTTCGTAGAATGCTATTTTTAATTTAAAGCGGGCTGTTTAACTCTTTGTTTGTTACAACCACGAAATATTTTTAGTAATGCCTATCCTATAATAAATTACATCCAATAAATAAATAAAACTCGGATACTTCAAATATGCTGAATTACTACAAAATATGCAAATAATATACAAAATGTATATATTATGCAAATATGCAAATTTATGTAAACTGCATATTATCCGGCCTTTATACATAACAGTAATACTACACTCCTTGTCGAAATCATTATCCATAATAATTTTGCTATAAATACAAAAACGTACTCCATCAGTTTGATAAACCCATCGAAATCTTTTCCAGCGGTTTATAATAACGGAGATCGCTTCGTTACAGAAAATGGTGTTTGGATGGGTGCTTTCACTACTTCGAAAACCATGATTTAAAGGAAATTTTTTTTGTTATTTGCATAGATTAAATTATTGTAAAATACACTATTATTAAACTAATATTTTCGATGCTCTAATTTTGTTGCAAGAAATTATTTGGTTTTTATCCAAATCAATTTTATTATCTTCTTACTTTTTACTAGTTAAATAAAACACTACAACACGTATTACGTTACATTCTAAATATTTCCAAAAATTTGATAACTTGAACGCAGCACTCAATCATATTTTCTACTTAACTCTAGATTTACTGAATACGTCATTTTTTATAGTAAATTTATGGTAAAAATATTGCTCTGCAAGCCATGCAGGCCTGGGACATAGGTGAATTACACATTCTAAAACTATTTACATCTTTGCACATGTCCCAACCAACTAATTCGTTGCGCTTTTGCCATTTGATGTTATTTTTTGCTCCTTGTATAGTATTTCTGTTTCTTTGTTTGTGCCTCAAATTACCGTCCTATATATTCTCCCCTTAGTTTTACACAATTCGACTTTATTAGCGATCCCAACGTCCCATATTTCGGATTGTGGTTCATAACAATTTTCTCTTATTTCTACTCCTAAATATGGAAAGTCTTGCACTTCTTCGAAGCTGTATATTGGTGCATCTGTTTGCACCTGCAGACAATTTTCTGTGTCGTGTTGTATATCACCCATTATTCATATAATTGCTTTTTCTCGTTTCTTCTGAGACCAAATTGATTTGTTTCCTTTACCGGCCTTCTCATAACTTTTTCTAGCTTTCTCTTTATTTTTGCTGGAATTGTGAAATCATCAGCAAATGCAATACATTGATGTTCATCTTTCAATATTGTTTCTTCAGCCTTTATTTTACTGCTTCTAATTATTACTTCTAGGACTAGGTTGAATAACGTTATTGACATTGGATCCCCCTGTCGGAGTCCTCGCCTTATTTCAAAATCGTTGGACTTTAGAAATTATTTTGTTTTTCGTTTCATACAAAATCATTCTCACGAGGTTTATCAGCTTACTAGGTATCTTTAATTCCTTTATAGCGTGATACATTTGTTTTCTATGTATTCAGTCGTAGGCTTGTCTAAGGTCCACAAACAGTACTAAAGTAAAGGGAGGTTTTGTATTCTTAACAAGCATTGAAGAAAGTGAAAATGATGTATCTCAAAGTCAGGATAAAATTAATATTCTCGAATCAGATGAAAATTCTCAAATAGAAGAATCATCAGATAATGAAAAGGAATATTTCCGGAATGTACCTCAGCAGAAAAGGAGTGCGTATTCCTAAATGTGACTATTTTCGATGATACAGAGACTATTATTGATAGAACAATTTGGAAGAAAACGTAAGTAGGCGGATCTAGTGGATCACCCATCTAAACAATGTTGAAAGACATTGCTGGTCTCGCGGCCTACGCTAAAAGAAATATCGTTGCATTAATGTTTCTTTAAAATAAAGCTGTAAGTGTTATGTATATCCATATATTATAGATATATATATATAGACATAGATTAAGATTAGTAGTACGTTCAGACAGTAGGGGAGTTATAATGTTAGATATATAAGACAGTTTGTATTTTTAAAAGCAACATTTAATATAAATAAAATATTATTAAATATAAACAACTTTACGTTTGTTCTCAGTAATTTACTACATAAAGAAGTACAAAACATGGCGCTGCGATAAATAGAACAACGTGGAAAAGCAGAGATACATAACCTCGAAAAAAAAAAAAATGGAATCGTTCAATAAACCGGAACCTCTAAATCTAAAAGGAAATTTAAAGACAAATTTCAATAAATTCAAACAAGAAATTGAAATATATTTCAGTGCTACCGAAACAAGTAACAAACCAAAGCAAGTGCAAAAGGCAAGATTGTTAAATTTAATGGGCTCGAAGCATTAAAAATATACAACACAATGGAAATAGCTGAGGAAAGGGATGCTACCGTGGAGGAAATATTGGATGCGTTTAAAAAATACTGCATACCAAAACGAAACTTAGCTATGGAACACTTCAAATTTTTTAAATGTGTACAAAAAGAAGATGAGACGTTTGATCAATACGTAACAATTTTAAAACAGAACATAAAGTCCTGCGCGTTTGGAGAAGTTGAAAGTTCAATACTAAAATCACAAATAATATTAGGATTAAGGAACAAGGACTTACAAGAAAAATTACTGAGAGAAGATATGACTTTGGAAGAAACTGTCAAGTATTGTCAAACCGTAGAAATGGCAGAAGGAGCAAGAAAGGAACTAGAATCGAGGAAACCGGATGAAACAAATCAAGTGGATTATACAAAAGAAAAGAGAAACTGGAATAAAGATAAGTCTAGCTTTAATCAAAATAAAAATGCATGTGGTAAATGTAATACAAAACATAAATATGGTAAATGCCCCGCATTTGGGAAAAAATGTTTTTATTGTAATAAATCAAATCATTTTTCTAATTGCTGTACTCATCACAATAAAAACAAATATAAAAATGAGAAAATGAATGTAAAGAAAACCCATCAGGTTGAAAATTATTCTGATGATGATCTTGAAATAAACTCAATCAAACAAATATCAGTAATTAATGATATAAATTGTGATTGGTACACAGAGATAACCATTCATAATTTAGTAATAAGATTTAAAATTGACAGTGGGTCTCATTCAAATATATTAAACTTAAATTATTACAATAAATTAATACCTAAACCTAAACTCGAAAAAACTACCACAAGATTAGAAGCTTATGGAGGTTTTAAAATAGATTCACTGGGTACCTGTCAGTTAACATGTAATGTAAATAACATATGTTCAAAATTAGATTTTATTATTGTTAAAGACTATCAATGTAAACCTATTCTAGGACTTAAAGCATGCGTATTTTTAAGCTTATAACTAGAATAAACAATATTAATGACTCAAAAGAAAATTTTATAGAAGAAAATAGTGACATATTTACTGGATTGGGATGCTTTCCAGACACATATACAATCACACTAAGACCAGATGCCCAACCAAAGGTCAATCCAAGTAGAAGAATACCCTTAATATTGAAGGACAGAGTTAAGGAGGCGTTAGATCAAATGGTAAACAGAGGAATTATAAAGCCAGCGGATGATAATGATTTACCAGAATGGGTAAGCAATATTGTTATTGTCGAGAAACCAGATAAGTCACTTCGAATATGCCTAGACCCGCAAATATTAAATCAAAACATAGTTAGGAACTATTATAGCATACCAACAGTAGATGAAATAAAAGCAAAACTAGCTCACAAAAAGTTCTATACAGTATTAGATATAAAAGACGGATTTTATCACGTAAAACTAGATCACCAGTCAAGTAAAATATGCACGTTCAACAGCCCATTTGGACTGTATTCGTTCTTAAGACTGCCTTTTGGAATAAATTCAGCCCCAGAGCTATTCCAGAAATTAAATTGCAGATATTTCAATGACATTGAAGGACTAATAATTTATTTTGACGATCTGTTAATTTGTCATGAGACCAAAGAAGGCCATGATAAAATAATGAAAGAAGTAATAGAAAGAGCAAAAAAATATAATATAAAATTTAACAGAAAAAAAAGTTACAATATTGTTGCAATTCTGTAAAGTATTTAGGATTAATATTTAGTGAAAATGGGGTAACCATCGATGACGAACGAATTAAATCTATAAAAGATCTAAAAAATCCCACAAATAAAAAAGAGTTAATGCAAATAATGGGAATGATTAATTACCTCAGAGATTTTCTGCCAAATTTATCTGAATTAACAAGTCCTCTTAGAAATTTGTTAAAAGCGGACACACAATGGTTATGGTCAACAACACATACAAAGGGTTTAGAGAAAATTAAACAACTAATATGTGAAGCCCCAATTCTGGCTAATTTCAACCCCAAAGAAAATATTGTAATACAATGCGACAGTAGCAAAGATGCTCTAGGATGTTGTTTATTACAAAACAAGCAACCAGTAATGTTTGCATCACGATCATTGACAGAGACTGAAAAGTCATATGCACAAATTGAGAAAGAACTGCTTGCAGTTACATTTGCATGTGAAAAGAGCCACACATACATTTATGGGAAAACAATTACTGTAAATACTGACCATCAACCGCTAGTAACAATAATGAGAAAAAATATAGCCGATATTAAAAACAATAGACTTAAAAGATTACGCTTAAAACTACTCATTTATAATTTAGAAGTACATTATCTACCAGGTAGATATATGTACATTGCAGAACCTCTTGTCAAGAAATTTTATAGATGAGAGACCGCACGATGATCCATTAATGAATGACGTAGTGCACACAGTATCAACAGTATGTATGAAACTCAGTGACGAGAGATCAAAACAAATTCAATTAGAAACATCCAGAGATCCAATCCTTAAACAAATTGTGGAATACTGTAAGAAAGGTTGGCCAATTAATCGCAAACCAACTGGTGAAATCGCACATTATTACAAAATGAGGAACGACATATTTTTAGAAAATAATTTAGTATATTATAACAACAGACTTATAATACCCACAAAACTAAGAGACTTTTATTTAAGGATACTACATGAAACACACATAGGAATAGTCAAAACAAAGGGAAAAGCAAGAAACTTACTATATTGGCCTGGCATTATGGCAAATATTGAAAGTATGGTTTCCAGTTGTCAAATATGCACTAGATATAGTAATTTTAACAGAAAGGACTCTTTACGCCAACATGAGTTACCCGAATATCCGTTCCAGAAAGTGGGGATTGACATTGCTCAATATGATACAAAGAACTATCTAATTTTGGAGGATTATTACTCTAGATGGCTCGAAGTTGAAGAATTACCAGACAAGACAAGCACCTCGGTAATAAATACATTACAAGCAATTTTTAGTAGATTCGGCATACCTCAGATAGTAATATCAGATAACATGCCATTTGACAGTGACACATATAAAAACTTTGCTAAAGAATGGAACTTTACAATAATAACTAGTAGTCCATATCACAGCCAAAGCAACGGGTTAGCAGAAAAAGGAGTAGGCATAGCCAAGAAAATGTTAAAGAAGTGCAAATACACAAAATCAAATTATCAGTTGTATCTATTGAATTACAGAACTAGTCCTCTTGTTGAGCTTGGAGTATCACCGGCACAATTATTAATGAGTAGACAACTGCGTACCAAAGTACCAACCACAATTGAAGCATTAAAACCCAAGGTGATCGACGTACAGGAAAAGACATTAAAAAGAGAGAAAAGGAAGAAAAATACTACAACCGATCAGCAAAAACAAAAGAACAAGAATTTCAAAAAGGAGAGAAGATAACAACATGGGACATAAAGCAAAAAATATGGAGAGATGCAATCATTTTAAAAAAAACTCTCACAGCCCAGATCATACTTAATAAAGACAACCGAGGGACATACAATAAGAAGAAACATCCAATACTTAAAGAAATCCAAGGGAATAATTAAACCTACGCCATCGGGCCTAGATAGATATGATAGTCCGGAAAAAATACAACCAACAGTGGACGAAGAGGATAACGCGGAGGGCACGCAACCCACAGACAACAAAACCACACCAAATATACAGACTCGTACCAAATACGGTCGGCAAATTAAAAGCCAGTCCGGTTGGATTTATAAAAGGGAGCGTGTTATGTATATCCATATATTATAGATATATATATATAGACATAGATTAAGATTAGTAGTACGTTCAGACAGTAGGGGGAGTTATAATGTTAGATATATAAGACAGTTTGTATTTTTAAAAGCAACATTTAATATAAATAAAATATTATTAAATATAAACAACTTTACGTTTGTTCTCAGTAATTTACTACATAAAGAAGTACAAAACAGTAAGTAATATTAGATCAGAAAAGTAAAAAAGCAGATACTTGATCTATTTGAATGTGTGTATATTGTAAATCCGATTTAGAATAAACTTGGAGTCTAAATCTCATCAAATAATTGTACTTTTTATTTTCTGAAAATTATGTTAGATTTCGAAAAGGAAATTGAGTAAATTGAAGTAAGTACACCTAGCTTCGGTTTAATTTTAGATATCTTTTCTTGGAAGTATAGTCTATGCAGATGTATTACATTCAGTTGGTTTCTACACAGCTGCGCCTGTACTCTTTTTGAATGCCATCATGTGCTTAAATTTTTCTTCAAAATATTTAGTGCTTCCTCCATCTTCTGCTTCGGTTACAGGAGGCTATTCTACGAGACAGCATTTTTTGAAATTCCGATATTTACACAAATCTGCCCTCAAGAATATGAAAAGAAAATTGTATAATACAATAGAGCGATTCAAGCCACAGTTTAGAGTGGAATACACTGATAGCAATATTATAAAATTTTTAGTAGCGAAAAACTCAATATATTTGTTCTACACTGATTTAAGTTAAAATATTTGCAATTGTCACACCAATTTTGCATTACAGTTAGTCACAACCTATTCTGACTGGAAGAGCATTTCTTGCAGCTTATTTAAAATTATCATTTTTGAGAGAATAAAGGCTTAAGTTGTGAATGAATAACAATTAAATGATACTTTTTGCTGATACATAATAATAATAATAATAATAATAATAAGGAGAAAAAGACGAAGGGAAAGTGGAAGCAAAGCAAGAAGAAAATGAAGAAGAGGAATAAACAAATGCTTTCATTGGATGTAAAGGACAGCAAAATGAGAAAGAATAATATTAAAAATTCCAATATACGAAATTGAAGTGCATTGTTATTACAGAGGAAGAAAATAAAGGCAAGGCAACACATTAAACCCAAAATAAATCGGAGGAAAGCAAAATAAATGTTATAATACAGAACAGCACAAAACACAAAAGAAAAATTTAAATCTTAGGAACGAAGTAGGCGGGTAGACAACACAATAAACTAGTAACGAATGTGACTCATTAATATCTAAAACAGAAAGAACTAGATGATTTGGAGCCTGCTGGGCCCACAGTTTTATTATTCAATCACTATTTTTTCAGATTTTGGGCTTCCTCTTCCAGTCTATTTTCCCGTTACTCTTGTCCTTTAATACACATTCTCCCCATCCGTTTATCAATCTACTTCTTTTTCTTATACTCTGGCTATTTACTTTGGTTCTTTCTAAAGGTCATAAATTTTTTTGCAAATTTGATTGAAACTCTTTGTCTTACACCTCTCGTGGTCTCATTATGGTTTAGTACACTCGAAATTTCGTACTCCTTGGTAGTTGCCTTGGTCGTATTGGATTGTTTATACTTCCAGGGATTCTATTAGCTTTACTTAGTGGTTCATTGATTTTTCTTTCTTCCCCTTTTACTCGTTATTCTTGCCATTAGGTAAACAATAGAGTAAATTGATCACGAATTTTAGTGCCTTGGAACTAGTACGTGCTCCACGGAAACGTTAACAGGAATCTTTTATTAGTTAAAATTTAAGAAGAAACCGTCTGAGCTTAACATATTCAAATTCTTGAAACATCTACTGATAATAAAAGTAGAACCAAATCATTTTTAGTTATGAATAGTATTAATAAATTGCTTTATTCTGTTTTTTTAACATTCCAGTATATTAAATATAATATATTTTAATTTCAAAACAAATCAACGTGCAAATTACACTTTTAGCGTGATTCCTTCTCCTGTATTTGTTATTTATAACTACTTACAAACTACTATTCTGCAGTATACATTTTTATGAGATGTATAAATGTCTGGAGGTCATTTAACATCTCCGTGTAAAAACATTGTGTAAAATACCGTAGGCTAATGGGATTTTTGATGTACGTTTCCAGGAAGAGAATTAGAATTTAGTTTCGTATACAGTCTATAAAGCAAACCCCTAATTAAAGATATAATTACACCTAAAGGCTAGGTTTTCAAATTTGCCCACATTAAATCATATTTATATTTGAATTAGCTTAAATTTTCTTAACCACAGAAAAACATGCATCATTTATGCAAAAATTATTCAAAATAAAATAGTTATATATGTATATGTAGGTATTTCCTGACCTGAATAACAAGTTCTTTAATAGAATTTATTATATTCTTTAAAAGAAGGTATTATGTATGTATGTTTCCCAATTGACCTATAGTGATAGAGTTTATTAGTTTCAAAAAATTTTGACAATCCAAGCATATACATAACTATCGGACTTGCTTTAACATTACACAATTGAGTAATAATTCATGCATAAGTTTTCTTTAAACAAAAAATTCGTAGGATTTAAACTGTTGTTTCTTTTTGTTTTTTCTGTTTCTGAGAACGGCTAATTTTAATTTTTATTTCACAATTAGTTTGTGTAACTCAACGTAAAAGTTAATGTTAAGATTGAAAGTGTTTGTCCCAAATGTTTTTCGAAATCTGATTTTTATTCTATAAATATTGCTGTTATGATATCCCTAAGATATAATTAATTGAATAATATAAACCCAGATAACTTTATTATTTCAAATTATAAACGTATTACAGCATTATAAATCGATTTATCTCTGTCGTTAAATAAGATGCAAGTTACGGGGACGCTCCAAACAAAAATTCGAACATTTCTTATACTTATACGAATATTTTCTATTCTGAAATTGCAAAAATAAAATCTAAGTTGGTAATGTTTTTTTTACTACCAAAAGTGCGTTTTTAAACCTTTCTTTGTCGCCGATATGCTGCCATACATGAGTATGTATAAATATTACTAATCACTACGGTTCGAGAAGCGAATGTATGATAAGTTGTGTAAACCCGACTGACCTTGTCTTACTAATCACTGGACAATAAAATTCAGTTCAATGTTTGTTGCAAGAATGTCAATAGCTAAATCTTATAGTATTTTTGGCGCAAATTTCCAAATAAGTAAGTGTTTTCTTAGTATAACAATATTATACCTTCAATCCCTAAAATCGGCTTCTTTTGGATGTGGACTGATGTAATTTGTTGTAGGTATATCATCCTTTAAATTCCAGCCGTGGTCACTGCAATTCTTAGGTACCATTTTTGATGGTAGCGTATTTCCATGATGGATTTTTACTAGTGAAAACGACTCCACGTTCTTCACTCACAACTCCAAGATTGGTAGAGAAAAATCCAGATGACGATCTAGGAAGTGGACCTTTAGTGACATTATATCCAAGTGTGTTCTAGTTTTGAAGAAGCTCAGTTTTAAGTTCTTTGTAGTTATCTGTCTTATGATTTCCAAGGAAGTTGTTTAAAAGATATCCATGCAGCAAGCTCACAGTCATTCAAACTGTCTTTAAATACAATATCATTCATTAGATTTCTTCTTTGAGGTTTATTTATATCTTCTTTTATCTTAGCATCAAACCCCTAGTTGGCGCAGTTGTTACATCACCTGACTTTGCGGGTTTGAATATGGGTGAGGTTGGTGCTCGCATTGAGAACCATTCGCTATTGGAATACAATTAATAGAGGTTTCATAAAATTCACAAAATTTAATATAGCCAAATTATAAACCAAGTAGTCCTGGCTGACAGTCCAGGCTGCTTTCAAATTACGCTTTGAGGACTATGAAAAGACGCTATTCGCACCAAGTCCTTGTACAGGGACAAGAAACATTTAATATCACACTTCCTTTTACACAAAGTACTTATTTTAGTATTGCGTTGTAAAGGATTCCATACTTAAAGCCATGGTGTGAAAATTTCTGACCGATTCTTGGATAAATTTAGACCACAAGCAAGATCATTTAATTCTGATTGATCGTGATCAGTTAAGTGTGGTACAGTAGTTCGATTTTTTAAGAAGTTTGGATCTATCCTTTGGGCCAGAGGAAACATTAGTATATTTAGCAGTATGTTAAATCTTAGCTGTTATTTCCGTCATACAAAAATAGCAATCGGTGAAGTGATCTTTCAGTTCTCTTCAAACCATGGGAATTGCAAATGTCATGTGACAAGATCGGTTTATCCAATCAATTAACAGAATCACACATAAATTGCAGCAAATATGATGAGTCCAGGAGTTATCCCGATCTCCTACGTTACATCCGAAATACATTCCATATGAGCGGAGTTATATTTCTCCTCTGAGCCTTCAGTGTTACCTCACCACAAATGTAGCAGCAACTGTTTGGACCATATTTCGAATCAGTGCCCGAAAATACACGAGATTCAGCAAATATTGATCATACATTAAAATCATTGGTAACGTGTGTATTATGCATTATTAATCGTCCTCGTAATCTGATGATATGCAAAATTCTAATCACAAATATAATTCTATAATGAGAAGCGAGTCAAAACTGGATATTTTCAGTATAGTATTGTTAAAAAAATAACAATTTATATTTATGAGATAACGTTTGACATTACTCGAAAGATATGAAATTACTGGTTTCCTCTACATTGTTAAGTAATATATTTCGACACATGGAAATAAGCTATTTTTAGATCTTTTTTTCCATAACAAAATTAGATCTAATCGATCTAAATTGCAATTTTTGATGTTCGAAGAAAGTATTTGTCATAAGTTATTGTAAAGTCTTATATAGTCAATCCTTTTAATTGTGAAGCTTAACGTTTTAAAATAGCCGTGCCTCTTCAATCTTGAACAAATTTAGCAGGGCTTAGTCAATTTCACAATTTTCGGGACTTTGCAACTTCTTCTTATTTCAGATAATCATCGAACAGTTTCTCGATTTCCGGCGAATAGTAATTCGAGATATGTAATCTATTAAGTAATGTCAATGAATTTTAACTACAAAGATCTATGATTTCCCCTTTAAGAATTATAAGTTATTGGTGGTTCTAAGTTTTCCTTTCTGTTGAAGAAGAAGAATAAAACGAAGAAAATTGAATCAATTTGCTACGAAGAATTTAGCAGAACCTTTCAAAACTATCGTTTTAGATTTTGATTTAATTTAAGTGTTGCTTTAATAAATGATTTCACACTTGCTACGCGTGCGGCGTTAAAATGAAAATGCTGGAGATCGCTTATTATATGTTAATGTGACACGTGTATGTATTTTCGTATTTTGTTATGGATAGGTTTGTTGCACGCAATGCAATTATGCAAATTACATACAATTATGTAATATAACAAATATGTCTAATATTCTTAACGAATACACTCAATAATTTACGTTCAAACATATTATACTATTTCACTGATATTTATGAATTTGTCCTGTTTAGATATCTGAACATTAGCAGATAAGAGCCTCTTAGTAATTCTGACTGCCACACATTTGGTTTCGTTAATAATCAATCTTCACCTGGAAGCCCAATCGACTAGTTTGCCTGTTGCGTGGTTGAAAACAAGGCCTTCCAGTTTAGCAAAGGTATGCATGGCTATATCGTCCACATACATATGTAAGCTACTTCGACAGCAAGTTCTCTGGGGATATCCGAGGTAAACAGGAAAAATAGTTCGGGGTCCAATACGAAATCCCTGACGGTCGAAATTGATAAAGAACATCCCCCGACGACGAACACAAAAGGTTCTACCAGTTATGTAAGAATTCAAGAATTTCACCAAACTCTCACTGAGCCCAAGATGGAACGTCTTAAAAATCGAGTCCCTTATGGCTTTGGTAAGGCGGAAGAGCTGGAACTTGTCTTATACTTATACAACTTGACTTGCATGGGGTAGTCAATATAGCAAACAGGGGATCCATGTTTATTGATCAAGTAGTAGTAATTCTAAGATGTTTTGTTAAAATAAAAAACCTAAACTAAGAACGTGTTATTAATTACGAAGGGGGTGGTTAAATAATTATGAAGGGGTTGTTAATAGTTGTAAAAGTGATTGAGTTGATAATTGACCGGCTAGACACCTCCCTTACGCAATAACATTAATAAGTGATTTTTAGTAAAAAGGTGCGCGTGGAGGAGTGCTATGCAAAAGGTTAAAATAAATCAACATATGTTAAAACATGTATTTATTTGACTAATAAAACAAACATTGTTCTTTGAGAACGTATATTAATAATATTAATTAATTCGTGGAATGATTTAAGCAAATGTAAAATAACAATAATCAAATGTAACGGAAATTTGGAAAACGCCTGGCAGTATGTTCTCTGTGCAAAATGCACGGTGTGAAGTAATAATAAGAACAAAAGAAATTAGGTAAATTAGAACGATGCGGGATGACTTACTGCGTGATACCTTAGCTTGAAGATCGGGCTTCGAAGCTTACATGTCGGTTATAGATTTTGCTAGGCAGTAAAATGGCGGAGACGGGAACTCCGGTGGTAATCGTGTAATTCGTTTTTAAATGTTGCTGCAGGGTGCGGGGGTCAACTAACGGACCGATGAATTAGAAAGCGAGGATGGTCACGTCTACAATTATAATCACACTCTTTCTACCGACTTGAGGACCGAATGATCGATACAAGGTCGCCAAAACGTACTACCCGAAAGTGAAAAATTGCAAAAATTAATTTTAAAATAACTTTCCTTCAACTGAATATAACACACAGATGTTGACTAATATATTAAGAAAAAATAATTCAGTTGTGTATCTAAATAAAGAAATTATTTTAGTTATACGAAGTGTAACAGTGTGTAATTGAATGGCTCGAAAGAACAACACAGAACTATGTTGACAATCCAGCTGTGAAGCCCAATCGGATTTCCTGTTTCCTGATATATAAAAAAGGCAGTAGAATTAAGAAGTGATAAATACCAGGAGGCAAAAATATACTCCAGGCACAGAATATAGAAAAAAAAGCTAACAATTTTCGACTTTCTAACTTTATATATGGTTAAAAAGGCTCGTGATTAAATAAGGAAGGATATGACAGCTTAGTTGTTATTGCTTATAAAGAGATATCATTGAAGAAACGTTCATGAGGATGTTACATAATTTTAGAAATTATTAAACTATTTTGAATTTTAATTTTTGTAAATCCTATATACTTTTGGTGTAATTCGTATAGAGCAGGATGCATTATCTAGTTTCCGTTTTAATTTAAATTTCTTACATAAAATTCTATTTTCGTTCAAATATCTCTGTCCACAACTGTATACACATTATACCATTATATGTGTATATTTGGTTGCATAACCTGTTGATTGCTAGAATTCAAGAAATATTAATTCTTTTATATTTATAGAAAGTAGTTTAAATTAATTCATTAGTTTTGAATGCTTATACACCTTGCATTTTGTATTTAAAATAGATATTTGTACAAATTATTATTATTATTAATTATTATTTTAGGTTGGCATCCTAGATACATAAGGCTAGCCAATTTTTACACGAGAAAATTACTATTTACTACTTTTGCTATGCATCTGTCAAACTTGTCACTTTATCATCTTGTATTATAATAATTTAGATTAGCGATATAGCGTTGGTTGTTTTAAAAAGTGGGTTAAAGGAGCGACGATGGGTGATGGCAACGAAGGAGAGAAGCAACCCTTGCTGAGAAACGAAAACAGCACCTACAACGGCGATGTACCAAGTAAATATTTATCCGGCATTCTTGCGGAAATACAATAGATTTCGTTCTCAATCGATCAACACCACGAACCTAATAATAACACAGTCGTATTGTTACATATCATATCTTTGTGTCCAAGTAATGAATATTTTATTGATACTAATACTGCTTCTATTTGCATTAAAGGTCAACAAACCACGGTTTCGCCGATCGGCCCCGATGAATTGCCGCCCCCTTTTTATCAAAATTCCGGCGGCGGAGGCGTCCCGATGGTCACTTGTCGAGTCTGTCAAGCTATGATCGATATCTCTGGAAAGCGAGATCAACATGTTGTGAAATGTTGCCAATGTAACGAAGCTACGGTGAGTTTGCTTATGATCCCGTCGATAGATTGTTGTACACACTTGTATAATGTTATTACATCATCTATAGGTATTTGGTTTGTAAATGTATATAGATATAAATCAGCAACAATTAACAATTATCGCATATGATCGATCGAATAGAGTAAGGAAGGACCACTTTTTTACATCTTCACGGGAATAGAAATCAGCTTACGAACCATACATCTATGTTTTTTGTTTGTAACATGTTTTGCAATGATATTGATACTGAATTATCAGAGATAAGCTAAGTAACAAGTGTAAGCATGCATCACAGGGAAAAGTAAAGCTCCTCTCAATAACACATAGGCGACATAAACACACTGTTTAAAAACTAAAATATTCAGACATATCAGATAAATTTGTTATCACTTGTTTGAGAGGAAGGATGATATCAAAATTAAGCAAAGCCAGGAATAAAAACAATGATAGCTACATTCTGTTGTGAACTACTTTGCCAGAATAAAGAATATGTGGATAATAACTTGGTGATTTGAATTCTAGTATAAACATTGAAAAATTGGGCAGGAAGAAATGAGGGCAATAAAATCGTTTATCACAAAAGCAATTTATTAAGTAGTAATTAGATAATACTTTAAGCGCGATGATGATTGATTTTTTGTTGTTATGAGTAATCATATGGTGATATTCTTGAATGATTCACGATTGTCGTTCAGTGTATCTATTTTTATTTGTCTAGCTGTTATGTGATATGTTTTTCTTATCGGCGTACCCAATATTATTACCTATTTTACTAGAAATATAAGCGGTCTTTCGATGAGTTGTGGCAGCAATGAGTAGAGAAGGAGTCTTAATTAACGTCTGGAAATTAGTAGCCTTGCATTTTTAGTGTTTAGTGTTTTTACGTTAAATTTTTGAACGATGAAAACTGATACTGATAGTTTTGTTATTTTAGTGCGTCATTTGTACGTGTTTGTTTTGAAATTCAACACATTCTTTCTGAATATCATTTAAAAAGATGCAGCGGTCAACCGTAAATTGAAGTCTCAAGGTCAGATGTTATATAGACTCGCATCCTGGAATGAGTTAGGGAACTCATTTCTAATCCCTTTGAAGCTCAACAAACTTGGTTCAACGTTTCTATGGCTTCTCGATTCCCTCCAAAAAAAAAAAGACTTTTCGAGGTTGCCAAAATAATCGTTTAATCAGTTCTTCATTCTACCAAAATCTCTTTCCATCCAGAAATGTTTTGAGTTTCGGGAAGCGGTGGTAGTCTGACCGAGCTAAATCAGGCGAATATGGAAGGGTTTCGAACTTCAATTTTGTCAATTTTTTGCTGAACGATTGCACTTGAAGCGGGCGCGTTGTCGTGGTGAAACAACACTTTTGTCTTAACCATTCCCGGCCGTTTTTCGTGAATTGCTGCTTTGAAGTTGTCCAAAAGTGTTGTGTAATATCGGCCAGTAACAGTTTTGCCGTTTCCAAGATAACCAATTAGCAAAATTCCTTTTGTGTCCCAAAAACCGATATCATCACCTTTCCAGCCGAGTGAATGATCTTTATTTCCTTCGGAACCGATTCACCGCGTCCAATCCACTGTTTTGATTGCATTTTTGTTTCTGGTGTGTAGTAATGAATCTAGGTCTCATCCATTGCCACCAATCGTCTCTTGAAATCCGTTGGATTCCTCGTAAATACTTCCAAACAATCGACTGAGGTTTGAGCTCCGAATTGAGCAAATGCGGCACCCATCTTGCAGAAAACCTTTCTAAACCCAATTTATTATGTAAAATACGAGCTACTCGTTCATAAGAGATAATCACGGCTTTCTCAATTTCACACACTTTTATTGGGCGATCTGACAAAACCATGTCATGGATTTTGTCCACAATTTCTGGGGTGGTAGCCGTTGTCGGACTTCTTGAATGTGGATCATGACTTCTATGCATGCGATCACGCTTGAATTCCGAAACCAAAAACTCATGGTGGAAAATGAAGGTGCTGATTCCTCAAGAACGTGATCTAACCTTGATTTGATTTCCGTTGCGGTTTTCCCTTAAAAATAGAAAATTTTGATGACCGCTTAAACTTCGTTTTTATCAATAATTGAAAACGCGGAAAAATACCTGACTTAAATGCTTGTTAAAACCAGACTACTTGACAGATCAATTTAACATTTGTGCTCAATTGATATGAAAGTGTTGCCAATACAATGATATAAAGTATTTGAAAAGATAGCAACCCCCTAGCAGCGATTCCGAAAACTTGTCAATCTTCCCTCAGAAGATATTTAAGATGAAACGTAAATACTGCCAAGGGAAGAAGATAACTAATATATTGGTGTTGTAACGTCACGCCTCGAAGCCGAAAGAAAGATTCCGAACACGTTCATGATTTCTTTAACATAATACTTCCCTATTTACCCTGTCTTTATCGCACTAGTTAAATAAAATCTCATATCTAATTTTCCAATTGCCTATTCTGTATATATTCCGTATGTACGCGAGAAATTACAAAATACCTAAGATGCTGATGATTTAATAAAAACCATACCTTAGTATGGCATAAATAATGCAAAATTAGATACGCTTCTATAGCATTATTGCTTTGTGTACATACTTAAACACTACGGGCTAACCTTCACCTTCACCATTGGTTAACTGACAATTAAAGTGGCGTGTTGAATAACGTAATGGCTCATTAATGTATGCGTTGAAAAGTGGATTGTAAATATTTACGCAACGCATTTATTATGTTTTATTTTTTTCTGGCTTCCGAACGAAATTTATACTTTTATCTACTGACTGTTTATTACTTGTATATACGCAGATAGGTATTCATATCATAAACTAATTAATTTTAAAAATTAACGATCTATACCGTAATATTCTACTATTCAGAAATGAGTAGTTTGTACTAAAATAACATACGAGGGTCGATCAAATATAAATGAGCTTTTTAAAATTACGGCGTGCAGGAGGGTCAGGTGGAAGGCTGTAATTACGTTGGCGTGTCACGTGCTTCTTACTTTCACGAGAGAACACCGCCAACCGGAACTCTCCAAAAAATTTTGTGGATTGGTAAAGGGGTCCAATGTAAGATTACTGGACTTATTCTTGTCGATGGAATCCCCCATTTGTGGAGTGGAGGGCGCTGTAATGAAAATACTATCTCTTGAAATTTGTGCAAGTAAGTAAACTATTGGAGATATTAAAAAAAAGTTTAGACATGTTTTTAAATGTTTGAAGAGTACTAAATGATAACATACTCGTCATTTCGAGGTGGAGGGTAGTTTCAATATTGAAATTAATAAACTTCTTCACAATGAACGAGGAGAACTTTTTATGACACTGGGATTAAAATATTAGCAGGCTGTTGGAGGAAGTGTATAGATAAGACGGGGGACTGTGTAGAAAAATAAGAAAAATTGAAATTAGGATTTATTTAAAAAGTTTTTTTATATAAAAGGCTTGTTTATATTGGATCCGCCCTCGTACTATGATGAAATTGCTGAGAAGTTGGTCGTTTTTGCCCCTCAAGGAACTGAGCATTTTTAAATACTTCATCATCGTGCTTTAATTAATTTAAGACATTTTTATATTCACGTTGTGCATCATCCAGAAACAACAATGAAACTTTCCTAATTCGTACTATTTCAACTGCAATTATTCCCTAAATCGAATTTTAATTGAAAGTGCTTCATCGCTAAAAGAAAATCTATCTCAATTTTTCTATAACTCGAATTTTATTTCGTAGGTCTTGGAGATTGGAGTTGGAGAAGCTCCACTGTATTTCGAACTCACATCTTAAACTTTAGAAATACAACTAGGACAACAATGACGACAATTTTTTCTTGCAGCCCATAAGAAACGCACCACCCGGGAAAGAAGTACGTACGATGCCCTTGTAATTGTCTGTTGATTTGCAAGAGCTCGTCTCAACGTATAGCATGTCCGAGACCGAATTGCAAGAGGATAATCAATTTGGCGCCGAGTCCTGTGACACCGCCTGTGCCATCTATGCCGGGAATGTGCAGAGTTATTTGCGGACATTGTCACGATACTTTCCTTGTGAGTATTTTCGCATCAGAAATACGTAGTAATATATTATGTCGATCGTAGCTATTTCTTATTAAAACTTACAAATCTTACCGATCATTACTTCAAATTTTCTTTTTAGATAAGTTGAGCATTTATTGCTGGTACCAAGATTTAAATATTGATTATGACTTTAATGATTCTTTTGTGATATAATATTCGATTTTATAGGACCGATGTTTTTTGGGGGAAATATTTCTAACTTTATTTAGATTAGATATTGATGTCTAAAATATAAGATGATCTACAAAAATAATTGCCTTCATTACCGCGATAAAAAGGCAATGCACTAGTACCTCCGTATCCGCAGTTGGATAGGGCTCGAAACCTCAAACGCATGTACAAGTTAGATATTTTGGAACGTGCTTAAGCTGTCATGCGCGTTTATATACTTCAATAAATGACTTCGTTAATTTTGTTTAGTTCTACTAGAATTACTGGTGAAGATAGTGCTTGTCTGTTATCATATTCAATAAATTGGTTTAAACACGAGCAAGTTATTTGTAAAATATTTTAAAACGACTTCTAAACCGAAAAGAAAACGTGAAAAATGCTCGATCTTAGTGAAAAATAAAAAATTATTGATATGATTGAAATAAGAAAAAAAGTTTATTGCAGCAGTAGCCAAGGTCTACAATAAAAACGAGTCTTCGATACGTGAAGTGTTGAAAAAGAAAGCAAATATTCGAGTTAGTTTTTCCATTGCGCCCCAAACTGCAAAAGT
Organism: Chrysina gloriosa; assembly: GCA_038088585.1. Taxonomy (NCBI): domain Eukaryota; kingdom Metazoa; phylum Arthropoda; class Insecta; order Coleoptera; family Scarabaeidae; genus Chrysina; species Chrysina gloriosa. Next base: position 91,850,477 of record CM076087.1, on the reverse strand, counting down.
TACATCCACAATACGTGATAAGGTGTAAGCTGATATAGAAAAAGCCTTAAATTTATGGGTGGAAGGCGTGGTGAGAGAAAATATTCCCATTGATGGTGAGATGTTACAACCAAAAGCGCTGATTCTATATGAAGACATACAGTTCCACAGATCCAAAATCCATAGATTTAAAATTCGGTTCAATCTAAAAAACATAAAAATTATGGAGAAATCTGTATCGGCTGACCATAAAGCTGCTGTCTTGTTTCCAGGAAAGTTTAAGCAAATTATTGGCGGAAAAGATTATCACCTAAGCAAGTTTTTAATTGTGATGAAACTTATCTGGAAAAAGATACCCCTTCCCGAAGACTTGTACCCTTGGTTAGGAATCTGGGTATTTGGGGGAATGTACCCTAAATTATCAAGCATTGAATGTAGACTTCGGTGATAGATCTACACTCTAGACAGGACGGAACAGGTTGCTGTAAACAGTAGCAATATGGTCCATCTTGAAAATGTATAGCCTCTGGTAAAGGTCTGGGTATTCGGGGCTTAAGCGGAAAATGTGTCCCAATTCTATTAAGTGAGCCTCCAGTGTATGTTTAAGCCCTCAAGAAGGGAGGCGAAATGGCCAAGGCAGAGGCTTATAATTTATGGGTTTAAGAATTATGGGCTGATCATAAATTAGGCTTACATTACAAAAAATCTTTGAGAAATCGAGTTGCACTTACTCAAAGGTAGGAACGCACTTCAAGCTCTGGTGTGCACTGGTTTCCACAGCGTACCTCGTTTACCTTTTGATAGCAACTTGTACTCGATTTTCACGCGATCGCAACCACTAGGTAAATGAGGTGGGCTGTGGAAACTTACATTTTGCCAATGCATACCTGACTTCGAACTGCATTCCTATATTTGAGTCACTGTACCTCGATCTCTCACAGATTTTTTGTGATGGAAGCCTAATATATAATCAGCACAAGATTCTTAAACCTAAAGGTTATAAGATTTCAAACGGGATTAGCAACATCTTAGAGAAATAAAACATGAAAGCGTACTCGATATCTAAGGACACTTTAAAGAATCTATTAGGTAAGGCGGCCAACTTTATGAAAAGTCAATGCGGGACATTCTTGGGCATAGGGGGTGTGTCGGTGGTCTTAAATTAGTAAACGTCAAAGTCGGTCGAAAAACACGAAACGAGAAGAAGGACATCTGCTCAAACTTTATGCCCTTCCGTTGGTTGGAAAAGTAATGCTCTCTGTATTCTGGAATTGCAAGTTACTTTTATGAGTTATCTATCAAAAGGTACTACAATTAATGCAGAACGTTATTCTAATCTTATCTGGCCCATTGCGTGAGTATTCGTTATTGCGACAAGACAATGGGCTCCACTCGCACGAAGAACGAATCATGTTTTAAGCTAATTGCGCTGGGAGTTGCTTCCACATCCACCCATTCTTCAGATCTCGCTCCTAGTGATTTCTGTCTATTCCCAACTTTGAAAGAACCACAACGGGGTGTTCGATTTCAAACCTTATAGTATTAGGTAACCCGAAAGACAAGACGGATTTAGAACAACGGTAGGGTACTTATGAAATGGGTTGTAGTGGATGCGGAAAATCATATATAGGACAGTCGAGACGCGCAATAGTTACACCATCTAAAATTACTGTCAGATAAATTCGTCCAGTACCGCGAAGCATATGCACGACATAAAAATGGAAAATTTAAAATTGATAAAATGTGTTCATTCACCGCGAGAACTAGATGCGTATGAAGCGCGTACATATACGTAAAAATACAAATCTTCTAAATTGTTATAGGGGCCCCATTCAAAACTGCGCCTAGACAGTCTATTATAATTAGATCTTGTCTTTTTACGGCGTATTTATCGTTTAAATTTTCTTCAGGATGTTGGACAATAGAGAGGCGTTTTTGCGCGACTTATTAAATCAGAATTAGTGACACAGAGGTGCTTGTAAAAAAATGATGTGTGCAGTTCACACGCGGTAGAAGTAAAACCTTCAGAAAAGTAACCTGCGAGAGAATGAGACGAATGCAGTATCAGGAATGGGACAATTATAGGGTTTATCTATTATAATGTTGGTACCAAAGCTTCGTAAAATGCTGATGCACAAACATACACACAGAACGCTTTGACCAAAGGGAGTAGTAATGGGAAAAATCGTTATTTTAAATAAATTTTATTTATTTAAAACAATTTCGACCGTTATTGTTATTTTGAAATAACGGTTGCAAAATACCAGGTTATCCTTATTTCGTAGGCAACAGTTCTACACGACAACAACATTGTCGTTTCTGAAGATTAATTCATATTATAGGCTTTATAAGTTTTATTTTTATTTATTTATATTAGAATTATGTTATTTTGTTCGGCTCGGCAATACGCAGGCGCACACAAGCGCACATATATACAACACTTGGTAGAAAAGAGTGGAGAAGCTATTCTATCTCATTCTCTCGCAGGATAAACCCTATAGATGTACAGCGTTGGCCATATGTATTAGACACCTCTGTGAAAATGCCGTATTATGAATACATTTATATTTACAGATAGATAGTACTCGGAAATACTTTCGATAAAACTCCTTAATGTAATTTTAACGAGGGTCGTGTGTACTTAAGCAGGTAGTTTTGAAGTAAGGGGTCATTTTACAGTTTTGAGTATCACTTTATTTCCGACACGCTAACGAAAAGGAGTTTGTTGCGAAATTGTATTCATTCATTCAAGTGTGTATTTTTTATTATTAGTGTGTATACAGTAAAGTATAAAATAATGCCAAAAGTTCGTGAATTAACGGAAGTGCAGCGCGGCCAGATCCTTCTGCTCAGTTCGCAAGGGATGACACTGTCAGCGATCGCAAGACAAATGAAGTGTTCGCGATGTGCGGTTCGTACCACGCTAAAAGGTACGAGGAGACAAGATCATTCACTAATCGGCCTAAAAGTGGAAGAAAACGCCTAACAACTGCAAGAGAAGATCGAATTTTAGAGAGAACAGCCATACGGAATCGGACAAAAATGTCGAAAGATCTCGCCAGCGAATTAGCCCTGCGTCATGGAATTGATATTTCTGCACGGACAGTTAGGAGAAGGCTTGTGGCAGTTGGTTTACGTGGATGTAGAGCTCGACGAAAACCATACTTAACTGCAGAACACAAGAAAAAGCGACTTCAGTGGGCTAGAAAATATAAAAATTGGTCCGTCGAAAACTGGGCCAAAGTATTATGGTCCGATGAATCTAATATAGAGGTATGTAAGAATAGATATTTATAATGTTAGTAAACGTAGATAAGTTAAATTACCGCTTAAAGTTTTTCAAAAAAGACATTTTATTACTTTATTTTCCAGCTTTTCGGCCAACCTGGGGCGCAGTACATTCGACGACGACGAGGAGAGGCATATCACCCGGATTGTATAGTACCTACAGTAAAACACGGTGGAGGCAGTATTATGATTTGGGGGTGCATGTCTGCATCCGGCGTCGGCGAACTCTTCTTGTGCAAAGGTCGTATGAACAGTGGTGCTTATATTGATATGCTGGGGGAGGTATTGGAGCCGTCGGTATTAAAATTGTTTGATACAGATGTACCTGAATATTATTTTCAACAGGACAATGCGCCTTGCCATAAATCACGGCAAACAATGGGGTGGTTCAACGAAAATAACGTAGAGATTCTAGACTGGCCAGCTCAGTCTCCGGACCTCTCCCCGATTGAACATTTATGGAATATTTTAAAAACTAAGGTGGTAAAACATAAATGCAACAATAAAAACATTCTTAAACAAAGAATAATCGAGGAATGGTCAAAAATATCCAGTGAAATGTGCCATAACCTGGTAGCAAGTATGCCGAGAAGAGTGCGTGCTGTTATAAAAGCAGGTGGAGGTGCTACTAAATATTAAAATAAACTAACATTCTTTAATAAATTACTGACGAATACATTCCTGTTTGTGATTTTGATTTCATTTCCTGATTTTGTACTACGGGTAACAATAATTTAAAGTTTTTCGTACGTAGGACTAAGGTGTCTAATACATATGGCCAACGCTGTATATGTTTGTTTCTTTTTAGTGTCGTTTTTTCGTTTCATAGAGTTTCAAATCACTCACAACGGGGCAACAGAAGTTTTCACTTCAAAAAATAACATTTAAAACTTATTCAAGCCAGAATGCAACCTTTAACAGGTGTTTTTCTTAAGGTGAATTAAGAGACATGAGAAAACGAACACGCACTGAATCTGTATCCGATATACAGGGCGAAATTTCGGCCATGACAACGTAACTAAAATCCCGAAAACTCAATCAAGCCCACAAATTAGTGTTTAAAATCGATAATTGGGAAAACGGATTAACTAGTTTTCTCGCAAACCGATTAACTGAATAGTTCATAAACATAGTTAACTGTCAAATTCAATTCTCAAATAGAATACAAACTATTCGCAATTTGATATTTTTTCTTTCTTTTCAGTTCAACACCCTAAACAACGCTTTAGCTCGCTGCCCTCATTGCAGAAAAGTATCGTCCGTAGGACCGGATTACGCAAGGGGAAGGGCAAACATCTTTCTCATCTTCGCCCTCCTCTTTCTATTCATCGGCATCGGCGTAACCGTTGGCACGTACGTCTACGCAAGAGCGCACAGCGGCATTTACGTGGCGTACGTGGGTGCTTTCGCCTTAGCCATAGTATTAATGGCGCGCAGTATGTATTATTGCTTTATGAAAGTTAGCATCATCGAAGGTCCCATGTAAATCGGTACTAGAACGACGACGACGACAGTATATATGGTTTCACGTGCTTCAAGTTCTTCGCCGCAAACACACCTGATTTGCTCGCTCTTCGTATTAGCTTCTCGTGCGACCTCCCCCTCAGAAATTCGTAATGCCGTTATTTATTAATTGCTTATGTTTTTATTTCGATTCATTTTGGAATTTCGAGGCTGATGTTTGACTATGTACCTACCTTTTCTTTTTGCTACCGCTGGACACCTCAATTACAGAAGTGCGTGTCTCCGTGTCACCATATTTATACAAGTTTATATCCTCCCTTCCCAAAAGAAAGAAAACAAAAAAATAGAATACAATATCGCATTATTAAATAGCTAGAATATTCGTTTATACCTATATATACAAACATAGATATAATTTGCTCTATTTTTTGATAGTGTTACTATAATTATTATTAATATTTAAGCTTTAACGATATAAACTTTCGTCTAATGTGTATTTAGGTGTATGATTTTCCTATCAGAATTGTTTGATATTCTTGCCAAAAGGAATAAACTAGATCGAGATTATAATGAGGCACGAGAGTTTGATTTATGTATACAATTATACAGGGTGCGACATCTGGAGCTTCGGTGCAAAAATGCTTAATAACTTTAAGAAAAAAACAATAGATTTCTTAATGTCGCGAGGTTTATTTAGTTTGGTCCTTCACAATGTATCTGAGCTATTTTTCCAACACAATATCAATTAGGTGGCCGCCGTCATTGCTGATACAAAGTTGGGCTTTTCGTCTAGGTATTTTGCATAACATTGGCCAGCGTCTCAGGTGATATTGCGGCTATTTCGGCTCGAATTCTGTTTTTGAGTTCTTCGGCTTGTTGGAATAAACTTTGCTTTCTAACTAACCTCGCAAAGAAGGAGTCCGCAGAAGACAAACCTGGAGATCTTGGGGGAGGGGGCAGCCCATGTCACCGTTTTTCGACACCACACGCCCCGGAAATGTTGTTTGCCTTCTAAAAGTTCATTGTTTGGCACGCAGTGTGACGTGATGCACCGACCTGTTGAAACCAGAAGTCTTGTAGACCTTTTTCATACATTTTGGGCCACACCAAGTGCGCTCACTTTAAAGGAAAATAGCCCAATGATTGTTTTGGAGCAAGTATCGGTCCAAACGGTCACTTTCTCATCATGCAATAGTATTTCATGAATGGTGTGGAGATCATCGCTTCTCCAAAAGGGTCAATTTTGTTTGTTTACTCCGCTGGAGATGGTAAAATGAGCCGCTTCGATCATCAGAATTCGCTCCCCAAAAGTCCTTCTGCTTCAATCATTCAAATGACGCTATTCGCGTAAGCCAAGCCACGCGCCTAATAATCGTTGAATTAATTGCACTTTGTGTGGAAACATGTGAAGGTCTTAGTTCAAAATCCTCCTTAAAGTAGTCCCATTAATCTTTAATTGGTAAGATCGGCGCCAATACGAGACATTTAGATTTTCAGCAACACTCTCAGCTTCAACAGCTTTATTGGAACGACGTGGACGTTGTCTAACGTGTTCTTGGCGATTTGCAACAGACCCGCCCTCAATAAAATTTGAGGCCAAACTGTGTTATCGGAAGGGACAAAACGACCACGATATTATCAACGATATGCACGCCATTTTCAATATAAAGCGTCACTATTTCGGCATGTTGTTTCGGTGTAAACTTATACATGGCTGAAATTGTACTGAATTGACGTTTCCAAATCGTGCTTACTGAAGCCGATCGGTTGAGAATGGTCAAAGTTATTAAATATTTCTATACCGAAGCTTCATATGGCGCGCCTGTATATGTATATGTATATTTGGTAGCTATAATGTCGTATCGTAATATTTTACATCTCGTGTAGGAAATACGATAGCTTACTCATGAAATAAGTCAGTTATATTTCACACGTCATCAAATTATTTGCGGAAGTAATTTTTTGAGAGATGGTAGAAGCGAATCGGTATAAAGACGACTTATAAGTCACATCAGGATTTATCAAACTTTTTCTTTAGCAATGTCAATTGATTTCAATTTAAAACTAACATCAACAAGGGGATACGAGAGAAATACGTGTCATCTTGAAATGTTTATCCAAGGACTAATTCTTAAACCGTTTGGTTGTCTATTGTTCTTATCGCATCAATTGTGTGGTGCATATCAACCGATTTAAAGAGCTTGAAATCTTTTCACATCTTAACGTAAGTTTCCCCAATTTCTTATTTAAAAATCATTGACAATTTGCAAAATCCACCAACTTTTAACATTTCCTCGATGGAAAAAGCACTTTCCTGAAATTCGAAATTAATATATCCAAGCTATTTCTTACCGTTTTCCTTAAAACTTTAAATTCGTATTAAACAATTCTGATTTTAGAAATGGAAAAAATATGATATAAACAAAAGGAAAAAAAGAAACGTTTCAATGTGTTGTTTAGTAGGTACTCGTAAGAATGTGTAGCCGTTTATTCTTTGTGTAAAATAATTGTTATGTAGCATAGATTATTAACTGTAACATGTGATAATGTACTCATATTAATTTGAAATGAAATATGTATTATGATTATTTTTTATTTCTTCACGGATATGTCCGTTTTATTTCCTTTTTTTTTTTGCGAACGTAAATGTGTAAAAAAATTAATTGTGAGCATGACAATTTCATTTTGAAAACTTTGTAGTCTTTACACGGTCATCGTATATCGTAAAATTTTCCTTCGATTTGTAAAATTTGTAATCGCAAAGAATCACGCGTGCGAATCCCGTAAGACAAGTTCTACGATTAATTTTGAATCGGTTGGAAATTCAGTAACTTGCACAATCAATTGCACAATACCAACATTCACTTTTTTTTCGAGATTATCGTGTCAAACCACGAAGTTCGTCCGACACTAGCTATTCGATAGCTCAATAACGTTATCTCTTATCACGAGTTGCTGAATTTTTGCATGCAATAGATCCCGGAAAACATTCCCCCTTCGCGTTTTTGGAATTGGTCGCTTGTTTCAGTAATGTTTGAGTGCGTTCTTTTTCCTTTTTCGTTTTCCAAAAAGATTAAATAAAAAGAATTATAAGATCTGCTGAGTTTGTATATAGTTTTAGGTTTGATTTATAAGTCAGATTTATAATTGTAAGAAAGGGCTGTAATATATCTGCATATTTCTGTAATAGACTGTCAAGCGTGATAATATATTTTATTTTAAAGGACACGGTGTGTTTATTATAATCTGTGAGATTTTATTTGAACTGTGTTTTAATCTTGTTAAATTGTGTTTGTTTAGGGCTGTCTTTTGGAGGTGAGTATCGTAGCCCTCATTGTTTTCGCGTTGTAGTCGAAAAAACAATTTTTGCAATACATTTTTTAAAACTATGACATGCTATATCTGTAAAACGGTTAGTCATACTGGTGTGTGGTTTGTTTCATTTTAATCAACTTCTACTGTAACGTTTTAAAAGTATCTCTAAATATCTTCCATCTTTGTTCTAAAAGAATCCTTGTATATATACCTTTTACCTACTGCACATAAATTCACACATAATTCGATTAGTGTTGAAAACTTGATACGACGTTGTACTTACTTTTGTACTTACACAGTTATGGATTCACATTCTAGAAAAATTCAAGGGCGCTTATGACTTTTTTGAGATTTTTAAAGCGATTTAACACGAATTATAGTTTAACTACGGAGGGTTAAGAAAGAAGTTAATAAAACAGACGTGTCGGGGTTACATATTAAAAAGACCAACACAACAATGGATAATTTGTTATTACATTAGTAGTGAGAAAAAGCCGGTACTAGATCAACCCATTCCATCCGAATTTCGCAGTGGGCCAGCACGGAGAAATGAATCCCCTCCCCCTTCACTACAGTGGCGCCACCTGAAATCTCCGGTGGCGAGGTTACAATCAATTCTTTACCAGCTACAGCATTAAAATTAATTCACTTGCTTGAGCTCGCACTATAATTTGAAAGTTTGCGAGCGCTCGTAAACTTCAGAAAGAAAAAATATAAAAAACTAACCCTCCCTCCCTAACAATTTTTTTTTGACACTCCATGTACACTTTGTCTATTTAAAATTTGTAGCTACGTCATCAATTTTTATCCATAGTTCTTTATCTTTGAGACAAGCGTAAATCGTGCTTCTTTCTTCACCGACAGCACTGGAGCAAGATAGTCAAATGAATAAATTGTCTTTACTCGCTGGACAAAACAATGACGTAGGTAAAACTTAAAACAAACAAAGTTTAACAGTTTTACTTAATTTTATTTATTTAAATTATTATCGTTTGGCATCCAACTTGCGCGTTGACCTCGATAGCCCTGTATACAGGCCTTTTAAAAAATGAGTTATTTTGGTTTGTGCAGGAAATTTGAATTGATTATAATTTTTAGATCTCATGTGTAAATATGTGATGTACTTTCAAATGAAAAATTTTTTGAAGCTCTGAAAAAGCTGACAAAACTACAATTAAATCGTTTGAGGTTAAGGAATAGATAGATATGCGACGACAATAACCACAGAAACATGAACGAGTAATTTTTAGGTTGCCAATATATAGAACGGTATCTCGCTCAAGTAATCGCTGTTTCATTTCATCGTCAAAATTCGGCAACTGAGTCGGTGCCAAAGAATAATGAAACTACGAGTTTTTTACTTTAAACTTTTTGAGTGATCCCTGTATGTCAGTATTTGAATACTAGTTCCAAATCTTACCACAGGAGATTTCAGGTGGCACCACTGTCACTATAGTGGTGGTGGGGGTTATTTCTCGCTGCTAAAATCCAAATGGTGTGATCTAGAACCGACTATTTCTCACTACTTACATTACAAAATCAATTATTCCTCTCGAGTTACTTGTCCTCTCTCCAAAATATTTTGGAAGACTTCTCTAAAAAAACACGTCTTCCTTGTTCCATTGTTTTTTTAAGGTTAGGGATGTTTTCTTTCTTAACCTTCACCTCTTATAAATGGAACGTTATGTTTTCCGTTAACAATAGCTTTGTTCTAGCAGAAGAAAATTTTTAAAACAAATTTTAAAAAGACTTAAATTTTAACTTGTTTGAAATTGTTCAATATATTACGATGTAGTGTGATCTTAACATCATTCTGTTCAATTGCTGACAAGCTGTTTTCCCAGCTCTCATGGAGAACTCTCCCATGAAGAATTAAATCAATTCGAAAGCTTAGAGTTACCGAAAGAGAGTCTTCTATTTTTTATTTCATCCTTGGCTGCAATCCGCAATAATCTTTCCATCTTACTTAAGTTCTAACGTGTACAGCCAGTACTTCTGCCCAATTGTCTTTGAGAATTGAAACTTGAAATACCAGTAAGTTGGTCTTTAACGTCTAAATCACCTCCGAATCTTGTAAACAATACAAAACTTTTTGATTATGACACACTCTTCCCAGTGAATAATTTCCGTTTCTTTTTTTTGGTTCTAACAAAATATTGTTTGTTAAAGAATGCGTTGAAACGCATGACTCAACTGACAAATTATGTAAAGCCATCTTATTGGTTTGCTGTTAAACAAATTGAGCCCTTATTGGTGGATCGAAGATGCCTACCTTTGCATGATGTTTGGATCTGAGATCAAACTTTTAACTTAAATCATAGCCGATTTGCTGTGAATTGCTTAGAAAATGAACTACGAATCTGTAGGATTTTATATTCATGAACTTTTACTGTATTAAACTCATTTATGGAAAAAACTTACTTGAGTGTTGAGTTGTGTTTAGCTTTCTCTTACGATTTTTTAACTTATTCTCTCCATATGAAATTCTGAAAGAAAAATCTCAATATCAAAATATTGTACCACGCTTCATAAGTCTTCACGAGGTTCTAGAAGTTCGGACTTTTATTCCATAAATAAGCTTATTGTTCGATATCTGTTGATAGAGACAGTTGCAATTGAAAGTAAAGAAGAATTTTGATACTATTTATTGGTAAAGGTTTTTCTTTTTGATTTCCAATTATGTTTTTAACATTCCTTCAGAAACATAATTTCACGAAAAAACATCTTGCAACGTTGCAGAAAATTGATTGTATTCGAATGTACCTACTAATATTTACTATTACAGTAGTATATGAGTGCAATGTTGCCAAATGTATGTTCCTTTCAAGTGCTTCCTAAGAGCATACGAAGCATGATACAACACTTTAAGATTAAAATTTTCGATTCAGAACCGAACGAAGGATATTGCAGGGTGTAGCTTTTTCGTCAATTTATACACCCTGTATATCTTATCGATTAGCTCTCTTGAATTTTCTAGGCATATTCGGTACTTCAGTTAACCTCCATACGCCTCCCATAAAGGGTGCAGTCTATGTGACCTTTCTCACCCCATACAGTACATTTCTCCTTTTTATTGTGGTTGTTGTTGTTTTGTAAAAGAAACAAGTGTACTTATTACTTAACATTTATCTTTGAACATTTCCACTATTATCTCATCATGTGTCCTCACCTCCTCCTTGTTTCCAACTTCTTTTTTGTTTTCCCATTTCATCACTTTAATGATATTATTACTATTTTATTTAGTCAGTTATTTTACAGACACAATTTTTTGGAACACACTTTTGATTGATGAACGATATTTAGTACGAAAAGAAAACAACTACTATGTACATCATAATTTATTTGGGTGCACACACAGATGCTTACAAGGAATGATAACTATAACTAACGGCAAGACCTGCTTGACATCAATTAATAGCATCTAAACAGTGGATTCCGCACACTTAACAATATCATTAGAAATAATAGTGACTCGTCCATTGTCGATCAGAAGTAATTTTAAAGTCGTATATGCATAATAATCCAACATACGAGAATTAGATTATCAAAAAGTATACAGACAAAGAGAGAGCATATTGGGGGCAGTGTACATAAATCATATTACATACTTTTATTGCATTATGATATAACTTGGGGCCTATCACTAGTATTAGAATTAAATATAGATTATCTTCAAAGCTGTAGTATAGATTTTCTTGCCGTACATGTATGAAAGAAATGCTAAACTATATAATACCGTTCATTTGGATACCATTCATATACGAGGGATTAACGTCTATTAATGAAAATTCTTATATAAACATATTTACTATACAGCTAGGTCTGTAAAATTTCTTCTGATCTCCAAGATGCGGTGCTACGATTAGTCAGGATATTTTAAAACGCATCAGTAAAATACGCATGTTTTAAAATACATATGCTCGGGGCGGGGGTTTGTGCACAGCACATACTTTTGTCATAAGTGACGAAAGAAAAATGAAACCAAAAAGAAAATCAGCACACTGGTTTGTCTTAACGTTACGTTTAACTACAGATTTGATTAGTTTCTTTCGATATAATTCCAAATATACAGGAAAATTTTTGCAGTGTATACATATATATATTTGCTATAAATACAGACAATACCCAGGAGCTATGCTCTAATTTTTGTAGGAAGCACAGCTAGCGCGGGTAGGTACATTTCTTTTTATATCTAATTTGTTTGAGTTTAAGTAGCATTAAACCAATGTTTTTGTGACTTGAGTAAATAAGGACGTTTGTTGTTTGAGATAAAGTGGGATTCTATAAATTGTATAACTCTATTGGTTTTAATAAACCTTAAATGTCCCAAAAAATAATTTCCGCAAACTGAAAATTGTATTACTAACTAAGCGGCTACTAAGCGGCAGCGGCTAAATCAGACCACCAAACGGACAAGATGATCGTTCAATTTTGTCTGAACTTTACAACTAAATTTAGAAACAATTAACGCCATAATTTACTCAAGCCGCAGTTTATCTAATAAACCGACTGTACACCCTTTTCCTATACTTGATTATGATTACATAACTGCATGACGTGTAAGTATCAAAATTATAATTTAAAGCTTAAATGTACAGAGATATATTAATATTAATTCAATTGTTAAGAAAAGTCAATGGACTAGATTCAAATTTAACATCGGCATCGGTGAGATGTATTTAATGCGACACACATTTCCCTTTTTAATTCTAAAATCAACCTTAAGTCGGTTTTACTGATCAGTCTCAAATATTTTTACCCCCGAACGGCTTCTGCCCAATGTTAAATTTAAAAGCCGTCCGTCACCTATTAATATTTTTGTTCATTTCTTAAATCTTAAATCAGTTCTCTTATTCTTTTACTTAAACGAGTATGTTTGGTTCTGATTAATTATTGTAATTATGAAGAAGAAAAAGCGTAAAAGTTCTTTTTTGATTACGACTGTTACTGGTAAGATTAGAAAGAATCGTGCGTTTAGCATTCATAGCAAACCTATAAGGTGAAAGTATATGAAGTAAAAATTAATAAACTTAGGCGACTATTGCAAGATAAAAAGGACATGCCAATATGCCATATGCACACATACATTTTGGGAAATCTAGCAGTATTTTGATAAAAGGAGATTCGTAATGAAATGATTAAGTAACGCGACCAGCGGTTACTTATTTATATAAATTTCTACGCGAATTAAATGAATTGGCAGATAAAAAACGATGACAACGATTGAGACCCACATACGTATACAGATTCTGAAAATAATGATATAATTCTAAATCAACGTTGCTGTACATACAAACTAGGATAATGTACATACACGCAAAAAATATGAAATTACTTGTTTCGTGCGTAGACTAATCATTTTCTTTGACTGCTACTGTACACAAATACAAATGTTTATTCAATATTGTCCTTATATGACTAATTATACTAAAAAGAATATCGTGGTACAAAAGAGAGCTTTTTCTAACATTTTTACGTAATAATTCAAGATATATACGAAATAAATTCAACCTAATAGTTCAATGTAAGCAGTTTTATTAATTATAAGACTTCCTTAACGAAGATTAGTACTAAAATAATTGAACTTCCGGTCTTAGATGGCACCACAATAATTATTTCAAATATCTTAAACGTTTTGTTTCCCTTTATTTAAAGCTTCCTTAACAAAGAAAAAAATAGTGGCGAATGGATGAAAATTGTCAATCATGATGATTATCGTTGAAAAATCAGCAAAACTATAGGTGGAAGATTGTTAAGGATTCTTACATCTTTCTGTAATATGCGTTGCAATTATAATTACTAGTTGAAGAGAAATAACAAAGATCAATGTAGACGTACTTTTACAGCTAGAAGCATTCCCGATGAGGATATAGGGCGCTTTTCTGCGGTCGGTTCGCCGTCAAATTGTAATATTCCGGATATCACAAGCGCATGCTAGCACTCTAGGAGAAATAATAGAAAAGTACCTAATCCTAAACCGTTCAGTTGTTTAAGAAGGCAGTAAACTGCTAATACCCCTTTTGTCCACGGGGACAACCGTTTTCGTGTACACCAATGTTTGCGTGTACACCATCGTTATTTGTAGTTGGTGTCTAAGTAATCTGTACTCGCTTGAGTTATTTTAGTCTCCCCAGGTAAAAAAAATTATATATATATATTAGTTTGGATTGTTCCTGTAGAGTGACGTCATATGGTAATTATAAATTCTGTTCACCCATTTGAGTAATCTAATGATTAGTTAATTTTCTATTTGTCCACTCCTTAATTCTCTGGATTAGTAGATAGTTTAGACGGTTTAGCTACTTTTTACCAAAGCGTTAGGAATATTTGGTTGATTTCATTCCGGTTTATCATATGGAATACCGGGCTGGGAAATGCTTCGTTTACTCAACTGCAACGAGTGTTTTTCATACAGAAAGTTGCAGTGAACAGCGTAGTAAAAGTTAAACGTAGTAAATCTTGCCCGCCTATATTTCAACAATTAAATATAATGATACTCTATTCTGAGGTGGTGTATTGAAACCTGACCCATATTAAGTCAATCTTAATACACACGTTAATAATAACTCAACTACAATAAGTAAGACAGTTATCTGGGAAACGCTGAAATTAGACGCCGAAACACTTGTTAAAAGTTTATAAAAAATAAATAAATATTGTCCCAATAACTCAAAAAGAACACGAAAACTTTTAAAATATTTTCATTCACAATGCATCTTTCCGGGCTTGAACTTTTAAAAAAGAAAAACCGACACACTTGGTGCCATTGCTCCCCAGAACCACTACTCCAATGAGTTTTTAATCTCTTCAGACCCGGCGTACATACTGATGTACATAGACTTTCTTTTTTTATCAATATATCAACTGAAACCGACTGTGCATCGGCCTGTACACATATTTCTCCACGTTTACTTTACGATAAACATTCTGGCCTGTAAACAAAGAACACATGCATTTTGTGAAAAATGTAATGTTCACCTTTGCCTCATAGAAGTTCGAAATTCTTTTGCTTTAATTCATAGAAAATAATTTATTGTACATCAATATATTTAAATTTAGTTTTACGACGTTTTGTATTTTATAAAAATGTTTAGTTAGTTAAAATTTGATTATAGCTTTATGTCATTTGAGACCATAATATACATACCAAAAATCACTAAAAATGTAACAAAAAATTATTAAACCATATTTGGAAGTTATTGTAATACTTTTTAACTGAAAATAATCAACAAATATTTTTTGCATAAAAAATTCAGGTCTGAAGGAATTAGAACCGAGTCACAACCCATAAATGCGGACGTTTGGAATCAAATCTTCAAAAAGTCTCTAAATCAATGGACACCCCAGGATTGATAGATCTTTTCGGAAATTCTATTAAAGAAGCGTCTGTTACCAAATTTTATGTGATATTTATAATAAACTCAAAAATGTACATCCCCAAAAATGATGAAATAAAACAGTTCTTATCCAATACCAATCCAATCAATATCACACCGATTTGGTTATTGGGAGGATAGAAAAACCGAAAACAAAAAATTCAGAAGTAAACGATTGGATGACAGACACAATTTACAGAAGCAAACACAATTGAAAATGTTTGCGATTTTTAAAGCACAAAGAGTAAACAATCATGCTTCTGTTTATGATGCCGTACATTCAAAAAACACGCACACACACGCGTTAAAGACCTAAAAAGTCCAAAATTATGGTGTGGAATTACCCTTCGTAGTCCTCTTTTTTTTGAGGATAACAATTTATCAATCAAAATACATACATATATCTAAATCGGTGTACTAAGGATAAGGTAGCAATCCCCTTTTTAATTACCATTTTATCCGAGTCCAAGTTACTGGCAACTACTTCTATACGCAATTCAGTTCTTAGTTAATTTTTTTAAGCATCCCAAACAAACATGATTTAATTTAAATCACAAGGAAAAATTTCAAGCAAATATCATCAAGATCAAAGAAAGACTACGCAAGATGAAAAACTATTAAATGTAATTAAAAAATGTCAAATTTTAACTGTAAAATTGATCTTTTAATCAACTTTCTAATGACAAAACTAGGTCATTGATACCATAAAAAATACACGCAAAAATTATATATATAAAAGGATAACCAAGTAAAAAGTACTTGTCATTCATGTTAGTAAGAATATTACTATTTATTGTGAAATCAGTAATATTTCTTTGGGGTGTGAATTAAGTACGGTTTAAACGTTTAAGATACGTTTCATTGTTTAAATCTTTCTCACAAAAATAAGGAAATTAATATTTCACATACGTATTTTTATTATGATGTAGTCTAGTCCCGGAAGTTCGTGAAATCATCATTTTTGTTCATATTTTGGTGGTATTTATTGAATTTATGCAGATCACAAGAAAGTCAAAACTATCATACTTGCTACTAATCTATACAAAAGAAGTCGATGACGTTGAATATAAATCAAAGCAAACGAAAGTAAAGATTTTGCTTTTCGTTCTGGTGCTTTACAAACTAAAATGAACCAAGAAAGAGAAAATTCAAATCGTTAGGCTTTCGCAATTTTGATCTTACCGTTTCAAAATTTCACAATTCCACGTTTCAAAACAAACATCACGTATTAACAAACTGTCAGATTTTGATTATACATCGATTATACTAGATTTCACGTCAATTCTATTTAAGCAGAAGTTACTAGTTATGCGACATTTATACAAAAATGTAATGAAATAAATTAGATAAAAATCAAATATACAAATATCTATACATGTGTATGTTTATAATTTATAATATATTATATATGTTATAGTTATTATTATTATTATTATTATTATACTCTAAAAATCCGCAACAATAATAAATCTAGTAACATTCAACCCTACTTCCTAACACGTGTGTTACAATTGTAAAAGTACCGTTAAGATGCCAGGAAAGTGATAAGACGGAGGTGGCAAAAAGAGAGTAAGTAGAATGAGTAAATGTTATCGAAAAGGGCAAATCACATTCAACAAAAGAAAACAAATAAATACACTCTAAACGACTACGCTTTGGTTAGGTCTTTCGTACCTTCATTTTCACTTTTGAGCCTATTTAAGATCACAAAAAAAAATCAACGATAAGAAACTTTGGTCGAGGGAAGGTTTGAACAATGAAGGAGAGACATTTTGCAATGTAAGTATATAGCGAAATGGTCGTGATTTCTTAACAGAAACTACACTTGGAGGCCTGCCCCAGGTGAACTGAACACATATCAGACAATCCGTTGCACACCGCGTTCAGTTGCAAAGTTTTCCCGTTATCTTTACCCGCCGCGTCCCCCATATTTTGATTGATATCTCCGTCACTTCCGATACTGTTTCTTATCACACTTACTGCTCTTTGTTTCCTGATCACGCTTTCCGTAATGTTGATTTTGTCCCTCGTCAAAGATCCGCACGATTGGGCTTTGTATAGGCGGTTCCGTGTAAAGAGACCTGGAATCGGGATAAGGAACTTCTTGTGTACGTGGAAATATTTCCCTAAAATCCGCATTCGCTTAGATGTCGACACCGTCTTCCCATCTTCTTTCACTTCCGGACAAATCGAGTCGGATTTCGAAGAACTGCAGTCTTTCCTTGAGATATGTTGAGTCTTATCTTCGTTTTTTCCACCATCCGTTTGCTTCTTACCGCCTGTAAACCCTTGTAGTATCCTAGCACCGAACCCTTTCACTTTAGGGACTACGCTCGTACCTTGAGTCGCCGATAAATTCGTCGATATCACAACTGCGTGAGTGGTAGTATCTTCTTGTACTTCGGTGATGCGATTGAGGGATTGACTTTCTCGCAAGCGGGTTTCTCCATTTCTACGTCTGCTAGCTTTATGTCTACGACCGAGCATCGATTGGCTCTCGGTCGCGCAATTTTTGCGCCCGTTGTTGGTGGTGTTCGTGTTATTGCTTTTAGGAGGATCTCTGGAATTCGATTTGGATGTTTGTTGAGCTATGGGTGGAGCACTTATACGAGAACTGTGCCCAGTTGCACTTGCACCGGTACCTGGTTCTTGCGAGTCACTGCTATCGTCATGTGAATCTCTTCTTCCTGCAATGGAGTAAAGATTGTCATTAATATGTCAAAGACGAAGTAGATATTGAGAAAATTAACTGTGATGTCAGTCACTGGTTACAGTTCAATTTAAAAAATTCAAAAGAGTTTCTCTACACACTAGATTGTTTTAGTGAATAAATAGAGTAAAGACAAACGGTCAGATTACGCGTTCTATTGGATATAATTAACAAGAGCTAGAATGGAAGGCTACAAATAAAGCTGGTAATTTTTCGTAAAATCATCACCTTTGCTTCGTTTCTAATTTCTTGATATAAATTACAAACACTAGGTTGTTCAATAAGTTTTGTCGTTCTAGAAGAAAAGCACGATTTTATGGTTTAAAATACATTTCATTATTTAACATAGTCTCCCTGAACATCAATACACTCGTTCCAGTGATCTTCTAATCTACGGATTCCATCCCTGAAGTGAGAATCCGGAAGATTGTCGAAATACACTTCCATGGCTGCTATTACCTTTCACACGCATGAACTTTTTGAGATGTGGAAACAGCCAGCAGTCAGAAGGAGCTATTCTGGCGAATATGGTGGATGTTGCAACAATTTGTATTTTTAATTCACTGATTTTCGTGGTGGTTTTTTGAGCTGTCTGAAAGGGAATGAAAAATGATCTTTTTCTTCTTTAAACAAGATCTTTTCTCACAAATTTTTACATCCAGCTGGTCCAAAACGTTACAATAATATTCTGAGTTTATTGTTTTACCAGTTCGGAGTTAATCCAGGAACAAAATTCCTTTTGCATCCCAAAAAACTGACGCTAACACCTTCTTAGCCGATTTCTGGACCATAACTTGTTTTGGAGCCGAAGTCTCGGTTTCACGCCATTCTTTAGTCTCTGGTTTTGATTCAGGGTCATTGTGGTAGACCCAAGTCTCATCCATAGTGATAAAATCCTTGTTATTCTTTTCCTAAAATGCTGCTGAGAAAGTCGCATTCGAATGTGTTTCTGTTCCATTGTTTAGGAATGCAGCACCCATTGTGCATACAGCTTTCTGAAACCCAAAACTTCACCCAAAATATTGCTCACACTGCCCAATGAGATGCCTAGGGCTTCTATTAAATCTCTATCGGTTAATCGACGATATTCCAAAACCATGTCCTGTATTTTTGCTACGAATTCTGGGGTTGATACACTTTCTGGACGTCCTTGACGTGAATCATCTTCTACGATCACATTTAAATTCAGCAACCCATCTGTTTCTGTTATAATTGAAGGTGTGAGTCCTTGTATTCCTTTAACAATCGTTCATGAATTTGTTTTGGTGCTACATCTTCCAAAAATAAGAATTTTATCACTGCACGATATTCAATTTTTTCCATTGTAACAAAATACTGCGACACATCAATTTTGAACAGCTGTAAATATACGAATGAACTGACAGATCTACATGAAACGTCACGCTTGTTCATAAAACAGTTGTACAATTTTTAGAAAAATAAAACGGGACCATTTCTTACGACAAAACTTATTGAACAATCTAGTTGTTGTAAGTATAAGTAGCGCTATATTTCGTTAATTCCAATCATTTTATTGTGTCTTAACCGTGGACGAAAATATAAAAAGCAGGTGGAAGGAGTATTTCCAGGAACTCGTGGACAAAGGAGAAGGTGAAGAATCGGCGGACAAGCCAAATGAAGAACAAGGCGAAGGAGAAGAAAAGGGAATAACAATAGAAACTAAAAATGAAAAGAAAGAGGGAGTAGGGGTCAAACTCAAAGGAGAAATCATTAAGAAACTTTCACCATTGCGGTAAACAGCTGAAACTTCTTTCAAGTTTCATAATTTATAGTTAAAGTCTTTATAATTAACAGTAAATTAAACTGTTCTTTATTTTTTTATACATACGTAATTACTGCCAAAATTCCGACCCTAACTTTACGAGCTCTTAGAGCCATTCATTAGTGACACGCTTAATTGCGTGGTTTTTTAAAAATGATATACAGTAGAAGCCGCTTATTATAATCACGGTTAATGTTATCAAACGGTTATTGTTATCGAAAACCGTTGGTCCCAAATCACTCTATTTAAAACTCATTGAAAGAAAGCCGCATATTGTAATCAAAAGCCGCTTAATGTTATTAGTTATGAATAGTATCCTTTGTCGGAAAGTTTCTTCAGGCGACGGTGTCTGCAGCGCAACTCCTTTGAACGAGCCGCTTTTTTCTCGCCGATTTCAATTAAAACTCTCATATCGCATATTACAATCTAACGAATTGTTATTTCTATATTATGAAGAGGTCATCTTTTTTTTGATGTACTTTATGTATAAAAGGTCCGTTCGTTTAAATGATATTCAGTTTCTCCTATACTCTTCTACGAATCTCACGTTCTACAGTCTTGTGTACGGGTAAATTATTGAAATTTCGCATAAACCACCGTGGTCATGGCAGAAGTGAATAAAAAACGTCGCGATCTATCGAACGAAGAAAAACGACAAATTCTCGATAACTTCGATAAACTTCCGAAAATGAGTCAAAGGAATGCTGCGGTACAATTAAAAATTTCGCAACCGCTGTTGTGTAAAATTTTAAAAAATCGTACAGAAATAGAAACGTGTGCGCGTTCGAATGAAAACATAAAACGAAAAAGGGAAAGATCTGGAAAGGATAATCAAGTTGAATCAGCTTTAAAAATTTGGTTTACAAATGTTCGCGAAAAAATGCCTCTGTGAATGGTCCTATCATGCGTCAAAAAGCAGAAGATATAGCCAAAACTATGGGGAAAGAAAATTTCATTGCAACAGACGGATGGTTCAATCGGTGGAAAAAGCGAGAAAACATCGTTTATAGACCTCTGCACGGTGAAGAAAAAGTGCTGATTCGTTAGCAGCCGCTGACTGGATGCGTTCGGAATGGCCAGAAATTATTGCAAAATATCCGCCTCGGGACATCTACAATGCAGATGAAACAGGACTCTACTTTCGCGCGATGCCTAATCATACTTATTTGTTCAAAAACGATAAAGTAAGAGGTTGCTTATCTTCGAAAGAACGAGTAACAGTGTTATGTTCTGTTAATATGGAAGGTGAAAAGGAAGAACTTCTAGTGATAGGAAAAAGTAAGAATCCTCGGTGTTTTGAAGGTGTTAAAACTTTGCCCGTGGAGTATTTTGCTAATGCGAATGCTTGGATGACAAGTGTCTTGTTCAGCGAGTGGTTACTCAGGTGGGACAAAAAATTGAAACGCCAAATCGTCTTATTAGTAGACAATTGTACTGCGCACAAAGTGAATGCAGTTTTGACGAACATCCAACTTATTTTCTTACCTGCGAACACTACGGCATTGATACAACCATGTGATCAAGGAATCATTCGAACATTCAAAGAATACTATCGAGGGCAAATTCGAGCCCAAATTATACAAGAACTTGATGAGAATCGAGATGCACCTACTGCAGATGCGATAGCAAAAAATTAGTCTTCTAGATGCGCTGCATTTGCTGGTGAAGTCATGGAGGCAAGTTCAACCAGAAACGATCCGAAACTGTTTTCGAAAAGGAGGTTTTTCCAAAACTGGTGATGAAGAACCTGATCTCCATGAAACGTGCGCTGACATTTTAGAAGGTATGAAAAAGAACTTGTTTTGTACATCTAACTAATATTTTTTTTAATTTTTTTGTAGTTCAAGGTCTGTCCAAAAGCGAATTTTCCGATTGGGTGGATATCGACAATGATGTTCAAACAGCTGCCACAATGACTATATCAGACATTTGTCGGGAAGTTGTGGATCAATCGTCCGAAGGAAGTAATCCTGAATTACCCGAAGTAGGAGAAGAAGAAGAAGAAGAAATGTCTGAAGAGCCGCCAACTAATGGCCAGATGCAAGAAGCGTTAAATATTCTCCGACGTGGTGTACAATTCCGAGAAAGTAATTTTGATAGATATTATGATTTTGAAATATACATACAAAATCTTATTAATAAAAATAAACGTCAAACGACGATCGACCAGTTTTTCGAATGAAATCGTAAAGTGTAAATAAATGTACCTACGTATTGTATCGATGATAAAAATAAACAAATTTGGTAAAATATTAAAAATTGTTGATTAATCGTTAATTTTTCCCTTGAATTTTATTTGTAAGTCGTTAAATAATTTGATTACATACATACATATTTATTATTGACTACATCAGCATAGAAAAATACATTTATATTTACCTTCCGCTTACTGTTATCATTCGGTTAATGTTATCAAAAAGGGTTTGTTCCAAATTGATCACAATAAGCGGCTTCTACTGTAGTAGTATAGAATGATAACGTTAAAAGTCAAAAAACATTTATACACCTTCACATATACCTGTATAAGATGTAAAAATCGTTTCCTATTTTCCATTATATGTAACCAGTTTCAAATTTGATTTTCATACTTTAAATATTGAATCTAATTTGTCTGAATTATATTCATGAATAATTTTTTATCGGATTTGTATTTCTTAATTAGCAAAAGCTTTGACGAAATTTGAATAATATTTGGTAGTACAAGAAAAATTACTTTTAGAGCGAAATTAATGTGGAAATCGTTAATACTTTCCCCACAATTTCCGTGTTAATAAAAACCTACTTATCTTGAGAGTCTTGAAAAGCTTGCAATTAAATGACTCTATCAACGACTAGTGGTTTAAATAAATCTGAATCTTCGAGATGCTTTTCTTGTATTTATCATAAATCTTTTAATAATTTAATATTATAACATCATAGAAGTCCGACATAATACTCCTCCAAAACTGGTAATACAGTAACACAGCAATACACTGATAGCTAACATTTACTTACAATTAGTTACAGAATAGTTTACAGATACCTAACTAGCTTCCTGAAAAGTGCAGTCTGATGATTTATATTGTTTACTTTGAATATAATATATAATTAGATTGAGGCAATTTTAGAGAGATTGACCCCATCAAACTTTTCCTCTTTCAATAAAAAGAAAATGGTAGTTCTTTGTAATTTAGTCGCGTCTTCAATGATTGCAAAATCAATGGTGCGGAAATGCGTCTGCATCAGTCAAGTAGCTGAAGTATACGAAACAATATTACACGGAATGGCTGCAAAAACGTATCAAGAGTTATCTGTGGACAATAGCGTGACCTTATACGCAATTAAACTAGAGACAAATTTCTATAACATCCCTTATAAGAGTTAAGTCGAGGCAGTTTTAGGGAGGTTTACGTCATCAATTCTACTTTAACAAGATATGTTACCAAGCGCTGGACAAACGTCGGCGGATTAGAATTTAACAGCAAGTTGCTTTGTATTTCGTCCTTCGTTTTCTTTATTTGAAGTTAAGGTTTCTCATTATACCCATTGAATTATTTTCTTCTTTCTTTTGACATTTTATTTTGAAAATAATATCGGTCGGTTTATAATGGTTTATACAAATTTTCTTCGCTTCCACAGCAACCCTACTCTGCGTATATGTTTGCACGCGGACCATTGACTAGTGTTAAGTAAGTAATTGTAAGTACTGGTATCATTGGTTGTCACCAACTGACTCACTACCACACCCACACCAAAGGTTTCATTGCACCCAAAAATATTTTATTGTATGTTTAGGTGGACAGCAGCCGGAATTGTCCACCATGAGAAATTTGAAAATAAGTTAAACTATCACTGTTGCAGTCTTTTGGGAACAGCTTCAGCGAGTACAAACAGCACTCAGCCAGAATCAGCCTGCTTTTTTAATAAAAAAATATTCCTACAGGATGATAATGCTAGACCTCATGCCGCAAAATTGACCCGGGACAAAAATTCTGAACTTATCTGAACCACATCCTCCTTCTTCTTCGGACGTTTCACAAGTAATTACCATCACTTCCTGCTTTTTAAAAACTGTATGAGGCATAGGTATTTCAGTACTCAAGATGATGTCCGTCCATTTTTTGATTCAAAATCTTTACATTTCACAATTATGCAAAAATAAAAAAATAATGATAAAAAAGAAAGCCGCCTTGAAATAATACGTTTCCTAACCATAAAGATGGACGTATAAATTTCAGTGTTGTATAAAAATAAACATGTATAAAAAATTACTTTATTTATATAAAAAATAAGACAGAATTAAATTATATTCGTCACTAATCAATATGTACATGTTCCTATCCTATATCGTTTAATGTAAAATTAAATATTCACATATCCATGCAAAAACACAAACATAAATATTATGTAATAAATAGACATCTTTGCTGGTTTCCCTGTCAATGCGGAAAATAGAGCAAGTACCTGAGGCACTGCAGCTTTTGCAAAACCCAACCTACGAAAGAATGACGAAAATTACTTCGATTTGAAAATTGCGCAACCCTTTTTAGTCCATGAAGAAGCACCCGGACACATATACAGCATACCAGTTTTTTCTATACCGTAAATATGACAAGACGAACATGGCACACATTGATTTCTAGCACTAGAAATATATAAGGTGGATAATGGGATTAACCATTCTGGATATAAGGTCGCAACATGAATTAAAATGTTAATAAACTACCTTGTAGCACCAAAATTCGCTAAAACAATTCACATCACAAAATTTACTTATTCAAGACATCAAGTAAGTAACGTTGCCAAACAAATACTCGATTAAATGCCTTCAATATAATTAATTATGTGGTGAGAAATGTGCCGATGAGTTTTAGTACCATTTTTACTACACCACAGTCTTTAATTTAATTTGCTTTAATTAGGTGAAAGTTGCTTACGTAAGCGACGATAAACAATGTGTTCCCCAGCGTGAATTTGTATTGACAACACAAACATTAAGCAATAAATAATAGCAAGCATCTCACATATATAGCAAAAGGAAAATCTTACCTTGTAATGGTTTTCCTGTCGACGGCGCAGCGTTCAGTTTATGAGCCCTCTTTTTCCTATTCTCACTATCGTCATCACTCGCATCCGAAGAACTACACGAAGCAGTCCGACTTTTATGAAACTTCGACCTTCTTTGTTCGTACGACGTTCTATGTTGACTCCTACTAACTAGCTGTCGCGAAGCTTGTCTCATGGCAAGACTTGCGTTTTCCAAACTATCACCTTCTTCGAAAATTTCGTTTAAAGGACCAGGAGCTGCAGTTCTAGTGGGGAAGGCATCGTCTTATATTTGGGTGTAGTCTGATTCGATGCCGGGGTATGTGTTATCACCGGGATACTTATGGTGGACGACTCGGTAATAATGGTGGTGGTAACGTCCTTCGGCAGACCTCTGGTGTAATTAGTGTTATTCTTTATCTTGTTCATATTAAGCGGCTGTCTGAGCGGAGCATCTTGAGCAGATCTGGGGCGGCAGTCGACTTTAGCCATGCAAACGGGAGGCAAGGGCTTCGGTTTGTGAAGGATCACGTTGGCATCTTCGCACGGTTTCCGCCGATCAGAATCGGACAATCGTTCCTGCAAGGCTAGATTGAGTCGACCTTCGGAACGGGAACCTCTTCGATTTAAGGAACAATGGGGAGCGGTTAGCTCCTCGCGACCCGAACAGCTCGATATGTCTTCTTCCTCTTCGTCTTCTTGTACAATACTACATTTTCGAGATCGCTGAAAGATATAAGGATGGGTAATTTTAATATTTTTTAGTTTGTTTGTGATGTTACACTGTTTTAATCAATAAATGTTTTTAAATTCATTATTAGTGCCACAAGAAGCAGCAAGCCAATATTCATACAATAACGTACGTAATTTTGCAAAGCGAAGTTTGAAGTAATCGAATAAGTAGCATTTTACGCAAGAAAAGAATTATAAAATAGATAGTAAAAATGCAGGCATGTATTTGATTTTTTTAGTTTTAGTATGTGTTTGTCCTGATATCTGTTATAGGTTTATATCGTTGCGACATTGATATGTATTAGGCAATAAAATTCAAAGAATGAAAAAGTACAATTCGAATTCTTAACTTTAAATGATTAAGAATAGACACACTGAGAAAAAAATTTTCATTCGCCATAAATTATGGAAAGAAAATACGATAATCACGCAAGTATTTCCATGACTATTGGATAGTTTGACAACTTGAACTTTCATATGCAACTTCATAAAATGTACAGTTCACAATGGAGTAAAAATTATAGCTTTTATCAATAGTTAATAGAGATTTAGACGGTTTGAAAATTTGTTGAGCAACAAAGTGCAAGCACAAAAAGAATGAAATATTCTCGTTATTCTAAAAAACTATTCATACCAATATATATATATATACTGGAGGCAGCCAAAGTTCCGTTACACGTCATGTATTACGTATTTATGACGTCAGTCTACCAACCTTACCATATGAATGCAAGTTACAGTGGTCACAAATCTTATTTATATCTGCCTGTCATTTGTGTGTTTTATTTATATTGTTATTCTTCGGTTTTTACTTATTAATCCTCTTGCTGTACTAAAATCCGTTTTTTTAAGAAGTAACGAGAGATTGTTACGTTATTACGTGCAGTTTGAAGTAACGCCGAAGCCTTTATGCAAGCAGGCAAGGGAAATAATTGCTTAATTGATAACGTTCATGAAAAAGAATGAGACAATTACCGGCTTCACAAACAACCATTAACTGCGTTTGAGGCTGTAAGAGAGGTAATACTTGTTTTTCGTTAATATACACACCTCTTCGATTTTAGCGTGTTGCTACAGCTTTAAATCTTGATATATATATGTTGCTAAGAATGAGCCATTGGGAGATCCGAAGAAAACTAGAATTAGGACAAGTTCTATCTGTCAAATTGATGACGCTGCACAACGCTTCATCAGAAATATTATATGAAATGTATCAAACTAACTAGTGAGGAAATTCAATATGACGTTTACTTTATAGTTTACTAGGTGACCCGGCAAACGTCGTTTTGCTCCTACAGCGCCACCTGTTGAGAATTTTTCGATTTTTGTTGTTTCCTAAACCTTCACGTACGTAGCAATTGCGAACAAACCCGCAGAAGGAAGTATCCAATTTGGTCCAGTCGTTTTCAAGTTTTAAGCATCCGAACAAACCACGATCTATTTTTATATATACAGAAGAAGATTTGTATAATATGTAATACTCTTAGAACAATATATTACACGAAAAACTGTTTTGGACCTATTGAAAGCAAGGAGTATTTTGTATGGAAGTCTTTCATCTCTTGGGATTGTCTCGAGAGGAATTGGTTTCCGATGGAGAAAGGATGATCGTTGACGAGGATTAATAAAGTTAATTTCCTACAGGCTTATGCCAAGAATATGAATGACCATTCTTGGAAATTGTCTATCTTGATGAAGATGGATATTTGAAAACGGCTCCATTGGAGAAAAGAAGATCTTCAGATTTGGTTGAGAAATAATAATATTACTTTTGAGACAAATATAAGAACGCTTTAAAGAATCTCTCAGGAAACTCGAAAGCCAAAACAGATTTGAAACAACAGTCGGGTATCTATAAATTAATTACAACCGATTTTATAGATACACCACCGTTGTTCCAATACAATAAAGCATGTATAGTATAGTCGAAACGCGCAATACCTATACGATGTAAAGAACATGTGCCAGATTATCGGGACACGACATAAAAATGGAAAATTTACAATTGATAAAACAGTTTAATTTACCGCGAGAACTGGATACAAATCTTCTAAATCGTGAGAGCGGTCCAATTCAATTTTTCCCTTTGTTCAGTTTATTATAATTAAATAATTAAGTAATATTAGTCCTTCTAAAGTAAGTCATTATTTCATTTTCTCCGGGAAATTAACTAAACTAGTTACATAACGATACTACGTCATTTTTTAACGTTTAAAACTAATTCAAACCAAAATGCAACCTTCGAACAGGTACTTTCCTTCCTTTCGCATGTTTATAGATTTTAAAGAGGCGCCCACTTGACAAGTTATTTATGAGGGTCTTTTATGGTGACCGTCTGCGAGAGAAATGTTTTTGCGCCCTATACACGAGTACAGGAAGGCTGGGGCAAAAGTATGCATGTTTTACAACTTTAAGATAAATAATGCCATCAGATCGGTTTTAGGCGGTTTTGATAATGCTTGTCTCGTGCTAGCGAAACACGTGTCACTGAATTTATTATTAAACAATTGTGTGGAATGTCAGTAAACACTGAGTTGCTGCAATGTTGTTTTATTATTCTTTTCCACATATTGTGTGATGAGATTATAATACTTTTCTATAATTGTTAATCTTCGCCTGCCACCACGGAGCTTATCTACATATGTGCTATTGTTTAACCCATCAATAAGTAGTTCTCTTCTTAACACCCAATGTATTAGCAAGATCCCGTAACTCTTCATTATTATTATTATACATAGAACAAATCTGTTTTTAACGTTATTGGATTCGGATTTCCTAATATCAGGTATTTTTTTCCTTGGTCTTAATTCTCTGGACCTCAAAATTCAACAATATCGCACTTTATTTTGTCAATTGAATTGCAACGACATTCTGAAATTGTTTAATGCCAATTTGAACTTGTTAGGAACAAATCTGAAATTGTTTATTTCCATCTTAAAATGATTAGTGCTAATTTGAAGTTGAAAAAGTATGGTTCCAAAACAAAATTTCAGTTTCAACAAAATATATTTTTACGTAGGGATATAGAAATTTTAATAACGCACTAAAAACACGAATATAGATATGTATACTTATCCTATATATTATAAAAAACTTTGCTTTGAATATACATATGTGTATCTTACATATTAGAGAATCTTTGCTTTTTAGTCATTTTATTGATAGTGGTATGGGTTTTGTTTACGAACAAAAATCTCACTGAAGAAGTATTTTGTTAATCTAATAATATATGTACATTTAAGTTAATCTGAAAGTAAATCGGTAAATTCCCACAAAATTTCAGTTTTACAAATGCGTTCTTTCTTAAATAATTAACATATTTTCTTTCCATTACACTAACTCTGTGTTTTAAATTAAGCAACAAAGTGCTAAGAAAGACTACGCTCGCTACCTTAAAAGTTTAATTTATTCGATGTAGTTTCAAAGATTAAACAGGAAAAATGATCCTCGTTAGTAACATAAAAAAATTTAAAAGCGAAAGCCTGTACAGGAAGCGTCTAACGATGAAAGCACGTTCGTACATATAAAAGGTGTCCTTTCGTCCGATGCCGTAAACGTACACGTGATAAGAGGGTAAAACAGAACAAAATTATATATTAATGGGTGCTCGATCGAGGGTAGAATTAAACGAATCACAATTGCAGCATTTATGACTTCAACTTACCGTAGCACAGTGTTTATCAACATCATTAATGGGGGAAGGAATTATATACTAAAACGAGTATTAATTTGCCCAATTATTTGCGAACGCGCTATAAAAGAAAAGAAAACATGTACTAGCGGTGATTTAACGTTCTGATCGTCCTCTTTGTTAAACGATGGATATCGATTACGTTGACAATGAAGATGTCTGTCTCTTTGTTAGTTTCTCGAAGCAAAGCGTGCGTTTCGTCAATTTAATATAGAAATTGGAAAAAATGATTTCTTATGGAAGATTTTTCTTATTCTATTTTTTTAATCTATAATAGCTTTGACCATGACTGCACTAAGCTAAATTTCATAACATCCAATATCGATACGATTGTTTCAATTGTAGCTTATTACCTGTGGCAAGTCTCCGGGGGTTCTTGGAACAGACAGCAAGCAAGGTATTGTTCCCGTATTGTTGTTATCCCTATTTGGCGTTAAGGTGTTTGGAGCCACGGCTAGGTTTTCGGGACGTCTACCTTTAGTCGCCGTTTCTTGTCTTTTTCGCTCTAAGTTTTCTCTCGGCCAGTAAATAATACGTGGCTGTAATGTGGTTGTATTCGTTCTTATCAAGACACCTGTAACAAGAAAAATCATATTTTTATAAAATCCATCTTCAGATCACCTATTTTTATAAAATCCATCTTCAGATCACCTATTTTTATAAAATCCATCTTCAGATCACCTATTTTTATAAATGCCACGAAGAAAAGGCAAGTGTTGTTTAGCAAGCAATTTCATTGATATCAAACAGGAACCGAAAGTCATGAATGTAAAAATAATTTCATGTGCTTACCATAAAGATAGATAGTAAAATGGGTTAATTGCTTATCATTTATGTTGCTACCTACATTACAACCGAACGATCTAAACGGTCTGAAAATGGTTTTCCCATGCAATGAAAAAGTTATTTATGAATCCCGCGGTAAAAAGTGTTGAAACATACTTTTTTCCGGTAAAATATAATTTGATGCTAATCAAGTTTAGACAACGGAATCCTTATCCGCTTCTTCATCTTTTAATTATTGCATGCTGGGTGAAAAAGCGAAACTATTGAAATCTCATGCAAAAGATGAAACGTTACGTAATTATCCGATTATTACCGACATTAACTATCGACTATATGCAAATTTTCCCCGTACATGCTTAGTAGATTCATTACAGAACGATTAATGTGTAGAAATCGCGAATTCCCTACGGAATACCTTAGCCAATAAACCTGTTCCTACGACATATTTAGACGATAGTTTATTTTTATACTCACTCTTGTATTTCTTCTTTCGTTGCAATGTTTCCGTTGACGATTTTCTGAACGATTAGGTTGTGGTCGTCTTCGGAAAGTTGTTCCCGAGAAACCAGAGGCATCGCGTCGAAGTTCTGGTTGTCTTGTTTGTTGACTGCGGCCAGCCAAGGGTGTGACGAGATTTCTTTCAGTGTGGCCCGCTTTTCCGGCGCCCTCACTAACATTCGAGCTATCAGACTATAAATTGAAATTGAGTTAAAAAGTTTCAATAGGTTTAAATCCCTTTGTTTTAGTACATACTCTTTGCACTCCTTGGAGACGTGTTGGGGCACCGTGTATTTGCAGTCCATGATCATCGTCAGAGTTTCAGAATCGTTCGCTTCCTGAAATGGTGCCTGGCCGCACACTAACATATATAAGATAACACCTAATGACCATACATCTAGAAACAAAAGAAACAAAAGAAACTTTTGTAGTATTGTTCCTAACACATATGCCTATAGCTTTAAACCAAAAATTTGCAGAAAGATCATTAGCTTTTATTATGCTTGCTAATCATAACGAATTATAGAACAATGTAAAAAATCGGAGGTGATCTCTTAAAAGAATATAATTTAACAAACAAGGAATGACAAACTCTATACACGAATTTCTTCGCCTAAAAGTTGCAGTCTAAATTAAAATTAACAAAAGTAGAGTAGTCTGAGTAATAGCATTTGTGAGTTTTGAAGACCCCCTTGTTCTGAATAAATTATTCCAATTATTTATGAATCGACCTAAATCCATAATTGAACTTCTGTTTCGTACAAAAACAAATAAATTAATCTCTAATATAATTCTTAACTAATTTCATTCAAGAAAATCAACTAACCAACTGCCGGAGCGTCGTAAGAATCTCCAAGTAATATTTCCGGCGCCGAGTAGGCAAGACTACCGCACGACGTCTCGAGTTTTTGTCCCGGGCAGAATTTATTGCTGAATCCGAAGTCTGTCAATTTGACGACTCCCAACTTCTCGAAGAAGACGACGTTTTCCGGTTTTAGATCCCTGTGAACGACGTGCAACTGATGGCAGTAGGTGATGGCGCGAACAATTTGCCTGAAATATTCGCGTGCCACCTGCTCCGAAAGTCCCGAGTCGTGTCTCATTATGTAATCATATAGATCGCCGCCGTCTCCCAGTTCCAATATCAGGTACAATTTGGTCGCAGTGTCTATGACTTCGTATAATCTTACCACGTTCGGATGTTGAACTAATTTCATACAGCGTACCTGGAAGTAAAATACTAAATTTAAGAAAGGGTCCCGTCCATTTATGTACGTTTCTTAGCTCTAAGTCGATTTTGTAAAACAGGCGCAATCCGTTTTAACTCTAAAAATTTAGCTCTAAACCGTTACAGGATCTGAATTACAGTATAAACTCGATTCTTGCACATACTCGCTACTCATTACGTACTCAGTATTTACAACATTCCAAAATTTTCACCTCAATATATGCAACTTTTTTTCACATGCGTGTTAAATTCTTTTTCTTGTTTGTTAACCACTTACACAATACATGTATGTATTTCGAGTTTTGAATTGAATAAAGTTCGGGGAAGTCCCGCCGTAGTATGAAACAAATGACGAATTCAATTGAATTATGCCAGTTTAGAGTTGAATTGTGCGTAATTTGGTTTCAAAACGACAAAGAAGAATTTTACAGTGCTTACAATAAAAGAAAAAGCTGATGTTTTAAGGAAATTAAACGCGGGATATTCTATCAAAGCAATAGCTAATATTTTTCACGTGCATAGAACAACAATAACACGAATCAAGAAAACTGAACAATTCATAAAGAAGTTTATCACAATCTGAATCCGGCCCAGGTAAAAAGACGCTCAAAGTCTCCGAGTTTCTGAAAATGGGAAAATCCTGGAAAAATGGAAAAAACTTATCAATAACAAGTGACACGCTGAAGGAAAAAGCCAAGTTACTCCATGAAAATCCAGGAAAAGCCAGGTGGCTTCAACGCCAGCACTGGTTGGTCTGCGCACTTTAAAAAACGACATGGAATCCGAAGGCTCAAAATATGTGGAGAGAAGCTGTCGAACAAGAGTGATTCTATCAATTCGTTTTGGATCAACTCAACAAGAAAATTCTCGATGTTGGTCGATGAGTCTGGATTATTTTGGAAACTTTTACCTGATAAAACTCTTGTGCGTTCAAAAGAAACCTCAGCACCAGGTCATAAAATAAGCAAAGAAAGGTTAACTTTTCTCGCATGTACTAATGCTGCCGGAAATAATAGAGTTAAATTAATGGTTATTGGGAAATCGGCGAATCCACGTTCATTAAAATTTTTTGCTGATATTCCTGTTGTCTACAAAGGAAACAAAAGTGCTTGGATGAAATTGGCTTTGTTTGAACAATGGTTGCACAATACATTTGTTCCAAAGAGGTACGTAAATTTTTCCTCAAAAAATTTTTTTAATGTAAAATTTCTTTTAAAACAGGTGATAGAGTTTCTTCGTAGCAAAAACCTACCGCAGAAAGCACTTCTGCTCATACACAATGCTCCATGCCACCCAAAAGATGGCGAGTTGAAAATACATGATGGTCAAATATCGGTGATGTGCTTTCCTCCAAATTGCACCGCTCTAGTACAACCCATGGACCAGAATGTTAGAAGGCTTACCAAGCTCAGCTACAAGAAAAGGCTTTTAATTCATATTGTCGGTGGTGGTCAAACTATTGATGAGTCTCTGCGAAACATTAATCTGAAAGACGCAATATGCTTTTTAGCTAGTGCATGGAATGCTCTTAAGGGAACTTCTATTCGGACTTCGTTTCAAAAATTGTTCGAAAAACCATCTGAGTGGGATAGTGAAGATATCGTTCCTCTTTCAGAACTACGTTTACAGCTAGTTGATGATGCATCTAATGTTCAGAATATATCAACTTTGCTTCAGGAAATAGAACCATTGCAGCAAATGACTCATTTTGAAATGGAGCAATGGATTACTACATTAGATTAGAACACTACAGATAGTACAGCTTTAAATGAAGAATACTCTATCGACGATGACAAAGTTGTCGGTGAAGAAGTTGATGAATCGAGGAAGATCGAGAAAGACAGCAACACAAACTGACCGATACAACTGTCAAGAAAGGCTTCGTTTGCTCCGCCCGCAGGTATTTTAATGGAATTAAATGAAGACATCAGTTCTCCTACTGTTAGAAATTACTGTTACCCTATGAGCTAGCAGAGTGCCACTCATGTCTAAAAAGAATATTAAAAATAGAATGCATTTCGCACAGGAACATGCAAATTGGAGAGAAGAACAATGGAGAAACATCCTATGGAGTGCTGAACCTAAAATAAACCTCTTTGGTTTCGATGGAAGAATGTATGTACGTCGTCCTCTAGGCAAAGAATTTTCTCCGTAATACACGAAAAAGACTGTTGAACATGGAGGCGGAAACATAATGGTGTGAGTCTGCTTTTCATGGTACGGTGTTGGGTCCATAAATCTGATCGAAGAAACTATGACCGGAAATATCTATAGGAAAATATGAAATAATGCTTCCATATGCTGAGGAAGAAATGCCCCTGATATGGCATTTTCAACATGATAATGACCCTAAACACACTTCTAAGTATGTGAAGAAATGGATTCTGGAAAATGAAATACGAATTGTCCAATGTCCAGCCCAATCGCCTCACCTAAAACCCATAGAAAACATCTGGAAGTGTGTCAAAGACTCGTTAGTAGGTCAAAAGCTTAAAACCAAAGATGAACTGTGGGAGGCAGTGCAAGAAAAATGGTACGGATTGTCAAATGACCTGTGTAAACGTTTAGTGGGGTCAATGCAGAGGAGATGTGAAGCTGTAAGAAAATATAAAGGACATGTTACAAAATATTAAGCATATTAATCATATCAAAGTAATGTGTATAATTTTCGAAATTAACCTTGTCTTTAGAATGTTATTATATTGCATGTATTCACACCTATTATTTTGTCCACGTCCATTCTGGAGCAACTTGCTTTGCACCTATTTTCTTGTCCTCCACTATATTACCTTCGAATTTGCACGCTTTTGTTAGCTCTAAATATTAGCTGTATGAATGACATCGATTTTATCGAATTTAAGTAAATGATCCCGTCCATTTTCGAACGTTTCTTAGCTCTAAATCGATTATGTAAAACAGTCTCAACTCGTTTTAGTTCTAAAAATTTAGATCTACACCGTCACAGGATCTGAATTACATCATATTCTAGGTTCTCGACATATTTCCTTCGAATTTGCACGCTTTTGTTAGCTCTAAATATTAGCTGGATGAGTGACATCAATTTTATCGAATTTAAGTAAAGGATCCCGTCCATTTTCGAACGTTTCTTAGCCCTAAATCGATTTTGTAAAACAGTGTCAACTCGTTTTAGTTCCAAAAATTTAGCTCTACACCGTCGCAGGATCTGAATTACATCATATTCTAGGTTCTCGACATATTTCCTTCGAATTTGCACGC
The DNA here is from genome assembly GCA_038088585.1 of Chrysina gloriosa. Taxonomy (NCBI): domain Eukaryota; kingdom Metazoa; phylum Arthropoda; class Insecta; order Coleoptera; family Scarabaeidae; genus Chrysina; species Chrysina gloriosa. Next base: position 91,815,365 of record CM076087.1, on the reverse strand, counting down.
TTTTGTTAGCTCTAAATATTAGCTGGATGAGTGACATCAATTTTATCGAATTTAAGTAAAGGATCTCGTCCATTTTCGAACGTTTCTTAGCTCTAAATCGATTTTGTAAAACAGTGTCAACTCGTTTTAGTTCCAAAAAATTTAGCTCTACACCGTCGCAGGATCTGAATTACATCATATTCTAGGTTCTCGACATATTTCCTTCGAATTTGCACGCTTTTGTTAGCTCTAAATATTAGCTGGATGAGTGACATCAATTTTATCGAATTTAAGTAAAGGATCCCGTCCATTTTCGAACGTTTCTTAGCCCTAAATCGATTTTGTAAAACAGTGTCAACTCGTTTTAGTTCCAAAAATTTAGCTCTACACCGTCGCAGGATCTGAATTACATCATATTCTAGGTTCTCGACATATTTCCTTCGAATTTGCACGCTTTTGTTAGCTCTAAATATTAGCTGGATGAGTGACATCAATTTTATCGAATTTAAGTAAAGGATCTCGTCCATTTTCGAACGTTTCTTAGCCCTAAATCGATTTTGTAAAACAGTGTCAACTCGTTTTAGTTCCAAAAATTTAGCTCTACACCGTCGCAGGATCTGAATTACATCATATTCTAGGTTCTCGACATATTTCCTTCGAATTTGCACGCTTTTGTTAGCTCTAAATATTAGCTGGATGAGTGACATCAATTTTATCGAATTTAAGTAAAGGATCCCGTCCATTTTCAAACGTTTCTTAGCTCTAAATCGATTTTGTAAAACAGTCACAACTCGTTTTATTTCCAAAAATTTAGCTCTACACCGTCGCAGGATCTGAATTACATCAGATCCTAGCTTCTCGACATATTTCCTTTGAATTTACACGCTTCTGTTAGCTCTAAATAGTTGCCGTATGAGTATCATCAATCTTATCGAATTTAAGTAAAGGATTCCGTCCGTTTTCGTACTTTCTTAGCTCTAAATCGATTGTGTAAAACCCGTTTTTAGTTCTGAAAATTTAGCTCTAAACCGTCGCTGAATCTGAATTACATCAGATCCTATGTTCTCGACATATAGAATTATTATGCGAATTGAAAGATTTTTATAGTAGGTGACGTATTTCCAAAATGGAAAATCAGAGGATCACAAAAATAATTATAAGAAAAAGCAGAAAAGGAAGCCCAAACTCGAAAGAAAAATGGAAAACTAAGATGAAACGCAGAACACATAGTATTATGAGTTGTCTATGAAGTTTGCAAGAATGTTGAATTATAAATTGGTGTCCACTTAATATTTACTTTTGTCCAAAAATTTGCAAGTAATTCAAGCCAAACACACGCAATAGAAAATTCATGTTTGTAAATATTAACTTGCAAACGTTTGTTAAAATTACGTATGCATTGCCTGTTCAAATTTACAATAGCATTAAATATTATTAGATTATACTGCAATGAACGTCGTGGGAAGGACAGTCTCGAGCGCGGAGATTTACAACTTGCAAAATGTAGGCTGGACAAGCCGAAGATCCAGTCAAATACCTACGGTCACGTTGGAATTTCGCGACTGTTTATTTTACTTCAAGGTAAATTTTTATACGTATACAAAGTGAGACTTATCAAATAACAAACACGCGGCGATGCAGGTGACGCTCGCGAAGGCAGATCTTGTTTACGACACAATGCATTCGTATTAGCATTTGAAATTAGGACCATAGAGACGACATCCAACGAAATAGATTACACATGTTAGAATTAAGTTAAACCGGCTCGAGTACTTTCCGTATTTGTCCCTCAACGGTCGCATTAAAGCGCATCTAACAGTTTATCGTATTCACCTCTTGAAAGAGATGAGCCTTAGACACTTCGTCCAGTTTGCTTTTATCTATAACCTTGACTGCTACTTTTTCTCCGGTGAAAACGTGTTTTGCTAGCTTGACCACGGCAAAGTGGCCTCTGCCGAGGGTTTCTTCCAGGTCATAGAGTCCTGCGATTTTGCCATCGTACACGCCCGAACGTAGTCCGCCCATTGGACTCGGACCTAAAGTACCGCCGAAGGAACGGTGCATGGCCTGTAACAAAAGAAAAGGTGCTGTAATAATATGTTTGTATGTTATTTTTCAATAATAGGAATTTAAATTGAGGGGATAAAAAACAATAAGAAAATAATCGATTCATTCACATTTTCAATTATGAACTGGATTTTCAATATATATAAAATCGAGGATAGCTATATTTCTTCCCTAAATTGTTCGTTTTAATTGCTATCTTTGGAATCTGTTCCTTTTCCCTAGTTTCTGCTTTTTACAAACCCAAATATTTTCGATTGAGTTAGCATCTAGTGACTGGGCCGTTCAGATCTTTCTGGATACAATTAATTGAAATGTTTGTTCTTCTTCCTTTCCTTTTTCAAGGTCTAGCCCATTTTACAAGAATAGTTTTGTTAATGAAGACTTTTCGCTGTTCTTTTTCTTCAATTTCTCGTCTTTTGCTAGGCAATCCCTCCCATTCTCGCAGTAGTTTGATTCTGTTCTTTGTTTAAAGAGTGAATGAATTTGCTTATACTTATGTTGGACACGACATAACCTTCTGATTTCTGGATTGAGTATGTATTCTAGAGGATGTGTTCCATAAATTGTTTCCATCTTGACATTTTCATTGTTCTTACTAACTCTGTTGTCTACAAAACTGCCTGTAGCATTTAGTATCGTTAACTTCTTGTAAGGCCAAGTTGCTTAGTAGAACAAATTCATTTCATAGCAAATGGTAGCGATTAGAAGTTAATATTGGATTATTACGTGCAAACTAAGTTCTCTTCAGCACTGCAGAAAAGATTTTGCATTCCGTAAGTGTGTTATAAATTTCTTTCTGTTCATTCACCTTCTAAAACCTCTTTATAAGTAATAGTTACAGACTAGCCTGGACAAACAGCGGTAACAGCGTACAATTACGAAATAAGTTACGACATCGACTACTCCCCATTCTAGTCAGTACTAAATCGATGCTGTATGCGAGTATTTCTGTGTATATGTATGCTGGCGTAATTTATTTTGTAATTACCGCTGTTTTCCCAGACTATTAGAGACTTACACTATGTCAAGCAACTTTGAGCGATAATCAATGAAGGTTTTCATGTTTGAATTAGTTGTATCTTGTGCTGGTATCTGAAACATGTATGTATTTTCACTCAAAATGTGTCTGCTTGATAAATCTATTTCAATTCCTGTGATTTATTTGCATCTTTTAACTAGTAGAAATATTTATTCATATGACCATCACCTTATTAAATTTAAATTAAAATAAGCTTCTTTTTAATCTCTCCAACACTATTAGTTTCCAAGTTCCAAATGTGAAACCAAGAATGTATGTGAATGAGATTAATTATCTGATGGTGAAAGGCTAAAGAAAATTGAAAATTAAGCCTCAGAACAATAACTGTCGTCAGGGCGGATAGACTAATAGTAGGAATTCCTATATAGTTTATCAGAGAAGTGGAAATACAGCTGAAATGCAGCATCTCGCGAGGATTTATATTAATACGTGATTTGGACATGTCTCTGGGAAGACTCGGAAGTTACCACCAGGATCAAAGTAATCAAAGTAAAGTCACAGAATTTACATGCCTAAATTGTACGCTAATAGGAAATAAGGAAAATATTCAGATGGAAAATGTGCAGCAATCTAAACTTTTTTTCAGAAAGATAATTACACTTCTTTGCCATATTAAATTGTTATTTATCGTAAGTAATGGTAATAGTACTAGCAGTTCCCGTCATTCCCTAATGGGAGGTAGCATACATACAATCTTCTTTGCGCGTTGAGGTTTTCCTCCTCCCTGAGATTTTCACTGTTGGATGCTCCTCCAAATCTCCTGACCTTTCTTCCTTGGCGCATATTCCACCCATATTTTGTTTCGTTTCAATATTTCATTTTCCAAAAATATTATAACCTTTAAACACGATAACATAGATAATTCTTTTAATAGAAACCACGTTGGGAAAATGCATTACACCAACTATATTCTAAATTATACTCTATTTATTGTTTTCCAAAACGTATTTCAATCCTTAAAACTTCAACTTTTTAGTAAGAAATAGGTGTTGTATAGTTAGTAAGCTTACTACTGAGATTAAGTTGAGTTAATTTCATGAGAATTTGATATTTTTGATAACATATAAAGTTTAAATTTTCTTGAAGCAATTCCGAAATCATCTTATGCATAGCTTCACACCTTATTTGTTGTTAGTTGCGAAGTCTCTTTATTTGGTAAAATCAATCAGGCATTCCCATGTTGGCACAAAGCAATTTTCAAGCACTTTCACCATTATGCCATGTACAAAACAATTTTTAGGGAGTGAAGATGAAAGAATATTAATAAACCAGTAGCAACCTTTCTGGAAAAACAAATCCGAAAGTTATAAATGATTCTTCAAACAAATAGTTCGCGTGTTATTGTAACATACAAGGTGTTTCGAATGTATGTAAATGTATGAAGGTGATTGCAAGGACTGTGGCGTAATTTACTGACACAAATATCACATCGGTAAACTCCTCACCACACAATTGTTTATAATAAAATCGGTGACACGTGTTTCGCTAGCTCGAGGCAAGCATCTGCAACAACCGTATAAACCGAAGTGACCATTTTATTTTATTATAAACAATTGTGTAGTGAGGAGTTTACCGATATTGATATTTGTGTATATAAATATAAAACAATAAAATTTAGCAAAATATCGCTTATATGAAAGTATCAAATTAACCGAGATATACATACGAAATATACCATTCACCCATTAGGTGACAATTGCGATCTTTTGTAGTTTCTGTTTATTATCCACGATTCAATACAGGAACTCAGAATGACATCCTTCCGCCTACGAATTACTTCGTCCTGACATTTTAGGCGATTAAGTAGTTTTCCGATTGTGGTCACTTAACCTTCCTATACTCACGTCAAAATGAAAGACGTATACTATACTATATAAGTCGGTCTCACAGACCGTATGCGTGAGTATAGGAAGGTTAAGATGAGAACAGCGATTCACGATGACTAATCACTTTTTACATGTCAATGTCCAAGTGACAGAGTACATATGCGCCATGTCACGAAAAATAAAAATTAACATACACAAGACCAGAATTGCCCATAATCTATAATATTATTATTATAAAAGGAAAATACAAAGCACCATTATAACAAAAGGTTCAGAAGATGGAGGAGAAGCTATTAGAAACAGAAGGTAATGAAAATAAATCTTAAAGCAGACCAAGATCTATCATACATCAAGGATTGTTAAGTCTTTAAATTATTGTCACTATTGCCATTGATAATGATGATGGCAATAGTGACAATAGTCATTACTGTGATCATTATTATATAGATTAGAAAAATTATTATGTGACAATAGATAGAAAGGAAAAAACAAATTAATATTGAATGTTTGTCATTATTGCCAAAAAAATTAATATGTGTCAGTTGAAAACTCTAATTATGGCTAGCCAGTGTAAAAAATCATTTATCTATTAAAAAACGGGCGGTATCTTAAGTATGGTTAAAATAATTTATTCAAACATTGCGATTTTTACAACGAAATTAACTACGATAGAAATTTATGCCGCTATGTAATCTTATCTAATTTGAATATTTCTAAACGAGTTGTATCAACTATTAGGATTAATTAAAAAAAAGAAAGCTCGTACGTCAATGAAAACATGTAATTAAAAAGTACAAATACAATAATTTACTTCAATTTCTAGAAACGATAAAGATTGTGAAATTGACGCAATTCACCTTTAAAATCAATTAATCACTTCGGAATACGGGAGATTATTGCATTTTTTGAGCGACGAAAATTGTGAAATGGGATTTTCCTTAATGGGTTCATCCCTGAAAATAGTATTTCTGGGTACAGAATTATTACTTCCTAGTAAATTTATTTATCATAGATTTATATGTAAAAAGCAAACATTTTTAATTCGCAGGTATCCTTCAGTAACAATTATTTCCAGCACATCTGGCACTAATACGGTTTGTTTAAATTTTGGATTAAAATTTATGTAACAGGTTAAAGTCGACACACATTAATTGCCGAAAAATGTAATCAACTCCTTAGGAATTAATGACTTAATCTTTAACAGTAATCCAAATATGTACATATGGCCACCAAAATTTAAAAAAGAAATAAAATAAATATGCACTTTGGAACTTGAAGAAAAGTACGATCTTGGAAAGGTCAAATTTTATGTATTTTACGTAATAATTCGTTATCTTAACCCGAAATGAAATAATTCGCATCATGTAACAAAACAAGGAACACAGTACGATTGGCGCAGCATATAAATGGTGAATATATTGTTGAAATTCTGTATTACCAGTACAAGAGATAAGATAGCCGTTATCGTACACACTCATTGTAAATGTCGTCGGGCGTTTAATTTGTGAAGCACACATTTTCTTCCTATCTGCCAATTCGAACTGATTATGACTAATTGTGATGTGCGTTAAACCGTACTTAATTGCCGCGTAATCAGTAGTAAATATTGACTTCGTTCTGCGACTTCCTGGATAAACTGTATTATTAGGTACTATAAAACACGCCTTTCTGATTCTTCCTTATTAAACTACTTTCATTGCATATTGGACACCATGTGTATTTATAGTTTTGGTAAATAATCTTATATTGTATTCAAGGTGATCGAAGGAAGAGATAGATATTTTATAATTATGTATAATTCCAGATTATTTGAAAATTTTTTAGCAACGATAAGAATTTCTTCCCCCTGAAGGAATATCGGAATTGCACAACTACTTATGCAGTGCACTGTCAGTTAAGTAGTCAACCCATGAATCCAAAAACTCCTTACCGTAACTGTATATTGAGTAAAATTTAAAACGGAAATCAAAAAACTTTTCTTCTAAGGACACAATTATAAAGTATGTTCTAGGTCTTGGAGTGATATTAAAGAATAGCATGAAATTGTAATTACGAAATCGTTTTCCTATATATAATTTATGGGCAATACGAAATTCAGTACAAAATCCCCAAATAGCGCGATTTTACAAAACAACGGAATTCGGCACACGTAAAGCGCCAAGAGGAAAGCTCAACTCGCACGTACGAATAATCGGCGCTCCGCGCCTCACCCCCTCTTTGTCCGTGTACACCACCGTCCTCCGTGTACACCACACGTAATAGACCACCTAGATTGAATCGCTAATTAGTCACCCCATACAGATAAGCAAATTATCTAATTAGAATAGGTCATTATAACAAGTATAATGGCGAAATTACCGGTACCCTGTAGTACGCCGTGCTCAATTTATTCCTTACGCCGACATTCAAGTACTTTTAATCCCCGTAATATGAGCGAAATTGATCAAAATATGGAGGTCGGAAACCAAATATGCAAATTGGTATTATCAAACATAAAATCCCATATACACTTATTATACATTCATATACAATAATATTTGTTAATCTACATTAACAACACCATTTTCACAAATGTAACCATTTTAAATATAATAGGTACTGTTTATCCGTTTAAAATTAAACCAGATTTTAAATAATCTCATAAATCTCATCTAATTACTTACCAACGAACGGTCATGTCAAAAAAACATTCTTTATAGTTTTATGTTTGTACGTAAAGTTGGGAACAAGTAGGTATAATCCCTAGAATTTTGCGCGGAATATTTGAATCGTTATCAATCATTTTTGCTCACACTGTACATAAGCAGTCTAAACTTCGAATTAAATTATTATTATATATTATATATAATTAAAAAACTCATAGAAACGAAGCTTAGGGGAGGGAAGGATAATTTTATGCTATTTATACGGACCAAAGTGAGAGGTTAATAGCCCATAAAAGCATATTCTTAGGACTCAAGTCAGAATAAGTTATAACGATGCAATTAATTCAAAAGATATGAACCCTGTATATTCAATGGATTTATAAAACGTGACGTGGCATCCCATTATAATGCAAATGAGGGTGTGGCACCAATAAACGAAACGAACAGTACAGACGGTTAAAACCAGTTGACTACCCTAATTAAACAATCAGCATATTTGAGGGTTTTCGAACCTCTGAAAGCGCGATATGGAAATCTCAAAAATAATAAAGTGATGTGTTTCTCTTCATAATTAAATTTTATAATGGAATTGTTAAGTAAAGGCTTGCATCGTTTTCTTCTGAGACATACTACAAGCAGTGCATTCTTCTAATTCCAATTGAAGTTCTAAAGAGAATATTTTGCAAAACCAATTTAGGGCTATTGATTTGGTAGGTCTAAAACCACGATCTACGTAAGTATTTCCTTTTGGATATCCTACCGCTAAGGTATTTCAATTGGATTTAATGCGCTCAAAAAAATGATAGCAAAACAGAAAAAAGACAAGATATGTCTAAGGGGAGAGAAAATGGAGCATGTAAAATCTTCCAAGTATTTGAGTACCAAAATAACGAAAAATAGAAGGCGGATTGTAGATAGACGATGGGCGCAAATATTTCTAGCAAAAAAGGAGATCCCAAAGCAAACAAAAGTGAAAATACTTAATACTGCACTAGCCTCAACGTACGACTAGGAAGTGAGAATTAGCCACAGAGAAACATATATACGAGGGCGAATCAAATATTAAGCGGACTTGGTGGGGAGTAAATCGGTTCGGCTCGCCAGAGCAGATTGTCTGTTAGCAGCATCATGCCTGAGTAAGACATGCACACGTCTCCTGAGCAACGTGTGTGAAAGACTTTGGATATCGAACAGAGGGGATGATTTCTTGAGGCACATCGTCACCTGGGATGCAACGTGGGTGCATCATTACATCTCAGAATCTAAACAGAAAAGTATGGAGTGGCGAATACTATACAGTTGCATTAAGCCAAGAGGAAATGGACAAAATTCATTGGAAAACACTGGAACATCCGCCACTGACTACCACATGTTTGGACTCCTCAGAGAAGAACTGGGAGGTCATCACTTTGAGGACGACGAAGGTGTAGAAAGGTCCGTGCACAATTGGTTACAGACGCCACCAGATTCATTCTTTGATGACGGAATTACAAAGCTTCTGATGCGGTAGGAAAAGTGCGTGAATAAAAGAGGAGATTATATATAAAAATAACGTGTATTCAAAATTTTGTTTATTATATCAATAAATACTCTAAAACAAAAGTCCGGTTCATATTTGATTCGCCCTCGTAGTAGAAAATACTATTCAAAGTAAGATAATGAGATAGTTAAAGACGATAAAGAAAAACCCGCTTAGATAAGAGAAGAAATACTACATATAGAGAGACACCATGAAGTTCACCCAAAAGGGGAACTGTGATGGCTGGGATATGTGACACGTACGAGCGGGGAGCGCCTAATACGAAAGCAATACGAAGTTAGAGCAATACAGAAAATACAGAGAGGGGGCCAAAAAAGAAGGCATGAAAAGAGATCAGAATAGTAACAGAATATAAAAATATAAATCAGAATTGGATAAAAAAGGTCGCTTAAGATAGGAAGAGGGATGGAAATATGGAAAGGAAGTCCAACGAAATGACTCAATTCCAGCTTTTCACCCAGATATGGAAAGCCGTCAAGATTAAGTAAGTAGGTTTGTATGCTAATACACTCCAAAGACAGTGCTCAAGAATTGTAGGAAGTCGAAGGGAAGATAAATTCTTTAAAGCACTCCCCCATCAAAAGATAAGAATGCATGATTACTTTCCAAAATTATAATCAATTTTCTAAGTTATGGATTTAGCTAATAATTTTGTTATATAAAATGGCGATGGACTTTTACATAGAATCTGGACTTACTTTTAGGCAGATTACCATCGAATTCCTAAAAATATGCACGATAATTTAGCATATTGAAAATTGATAACTATTGGGATTTGATTCCTTTGTAATCGTGATATATGTTCTAAGGATTAAAAAAGTGTTAAATAAGTTGAAAGTAGTAGTTCAAAAAGTACTTATTGTAATTATTTTACACACAACGAAGTACAGCCAGTTAGGATCACTTACACCAGATCATATGGATAAACTCCGCACTACACAATTATTTATTTGTCCCGAGACATGTGTTTCGGTAACAAGGAAGTCTATGTTGTGAACTGTATTTCACTGAAAATAGTAAAGTACTTTTGAGGGCAAATACATAAAATTGACTCTCTATAGAACGACCTAACTACATTAATTACGTTAATGGGCAGCTACCAAGCAGCTGTGCAATAGCTTACTTAGTAAACACAATTTGCATATGCCAATTATCACTGAATTTATCGCTAATTGTATAGATAGGAAATTACCGATATGATCTAATGTCAGCAATCCTACACACCACAGTCAATAATTATTATTAGCCATACAGGAATGTTAATATTTTAACTTTCTTATTTTTTTATTTTAAAACTAATTTTTTTTTCTGCTCGTATTAGCTGTAAACATGCTAATTATTATTAGTGTTATTACATAAATCGGTGATATAATTTTGTTGATATGAATAGATGTCGTAAGCATTAAAAATTGAGAGCTGAAGAATTTGATTCGGGCGAAGAGAGAAATCCTATTTATTTTTTTGTATTGTTTCAGGGTATTAAACCTTTGAAATAATGATATATTTTCTGTGTCCACTTGTGCCAGTGGTTGAAAATATCGCAGCGTCAAAAATCCGATTAGCACCAGAGAAGTTAAAGGTTACGTTTTGAAAATAATCTTTCCTTAAAAAAAAATTAATGTCTAATGTGGAAGTTTAAGTATATGAAACGGAACAAAGAAGAATCAGTTAAAAGATAATTGACTTTCCGAATAGAAAATGGTTTAACATTTTACAAACAAAATTATTTTCGATTATTCATGGACTTAGTTAATTATTTATATTTTTGGCAAAGACTACCAGACAACGCCAATTATGTTTTTTAAATAAAATGACCATATGGTCTTATTGGCATGAATACGTTCCTATATGCAAATTATACTTACAGAATTAGTTATGGATTGCGAAAGACAATTTTTTAACAGATGCAAGAAAATTGACAACAATTTAAGAACTAGAAATTTAAGAACTATTTAGCATTACTTACAAGGGAACACTGACAAACCGGACTCCCAAAAAAAAAATTGTGGATTTGTAGAAGGGTCCAATGTAAGATCATTGCACTTATACCTATCGGCGGAAATTATATACTTAGAAAATTTGGAAACGGATTGGAGTGAGGGTAGTTTCTCTATTGAAATTAATTAAATGTATATATATATATATTTCGTGACCTTTTATACTTATCTTATATGATAGATCTCTACCACTAATAGGTCAATAAAACAAGGCTGGTATGAACGATAGTTATATTTTCAGAACGTTTACAAACGTTTTCGGAACACCTTCGTCAGTGAAAATATAACTAGATAAATATATAAACAAACTTTTGTTTTTTATTTGGGACTATCAACAAAATAACTAATGACTAGGATTTCTTGATATAGAGGATGTGTAACCAACTTTTATATATATATATAAATTATAAAAACTAAATTAATGTGTAAACATACATGCAAATTAAGTAAAACCTTATATCAAAAAATCTTTGTCGAAACCTTAACAATTCTGTTCAAGGACTAGAGAAAACCAAATTTAAAAACCTAGCCAAAGGTTTCCTTCTTAAGAAATGCAAATGTCATTTTAACAAATTGCTATATACATTACTTAAATTTTGAATATCGGTCCTGAAATTAATAGTTTTAGTGTCTTTCTGTATATTTATCATTTCATATATTAGTCTTTTTTATAATTATTCTCTGTTTTTAATATAATTGTGTTTTCAAAATCAAAGTAATGCCCAAGATCTTTGTAATGCTTTGTTACAGCGGTCATTGCACCAAAATCATTATTTAAAGAATACTTATGGCTATACAACCTTTTCCTTAAATATTGTTTCGTCTGACCGATGTAACAACCATCAGTCTTTACAGTTTATTTTATAAACTACATTACTCTGATTTTGTTTAATTATTTTAGATTTAGTATTAGTAAAAAGAGATCTGTTACTATAATTTGGAATGAAAGTAATGTTTATGTTGTTTTTATTAAATTCTTTTTTATTTTTTTGCTTAAACCTTTTTTATAAGGAATAGCGTTATAACATTTATTGTTATTATTTTTAATTCCTCTATTATATAATTTGTTAATTCTATTTTTTATTATTTTTCATAAAAACTATTTGGATAATTATTTTTATCTAAGATTTCTTTAACTTTGTTTAAATTCTTTTCCCTAAATTCAGGATTAGCTAATCTAACCGCTTGATCAACTAAACCGGTAACTACATTAATTTTATGTAATTTTGATGTTTCTGAAAAATAATTTAAATGTCTTCCTGTATTGGTAGACTTTATATGCCAATTTGTTTTCACAATGCCGTTATTATGCATGTTATACGTTAAAATGACATTTGCATTTCTTAAGAAGGAAACCTTTGACTAGGTTTTTAAATTTGGTTTTCCCTAGTCCTTGAACAGAATTGTTAAGGTTTCGACAAAGATTTTTTTGATATAAGGTTTTACTTAATTTGCATGTATGTTTACACATTAATTTAGTTTTTATAATTTATATATATATATAAAAGTTGGTTACACATCCTCTATATCAAGAAATCCTAGTCATTAGTTATTTTGTTGATAGTCCCAAATAAAAAACAAAAGTTTGTTTATATATTTATCTAGTTATATTTTCACTGACGAAGGTGTTCCAAAAACGTTTGTAAACGTTCTGAAAATATAACTATCGTTCAAACCAGCCTTGTTTTATTGACCTATTAGTGGTAGAGATCTATCATATAAGATATTGAAATTAATAAATTTTGATATGACGATGATGCTATCATTTAATACTCTTCAAACAATTAAAAACCTGTCTTAACTTTTTTTTTGTAATATCTCCAATAGTTTTCGAGATATTTCTACAAATTTCAAGGAATAATATTTTCATTAGGGCGCCTCTACTCCACAAATGCGGGATTCCGCTGATAAAAATAAGTATAATAATCTTAAATTTAACTCTTCTACAAATCCACAAAATTTCAATATTTTTTGGGAGCTCGTGTTGCCGGTGTTCGCTTGTCAGTTCGGCAGAAAAGTGATTTCAGGTTTTTGAACCTGTAAAGCAGCAAAATTTTCTATTTTTATGTATTCGGTTGGTCAGGGATAAGCTAGTGCCAATGCCAGTGTTCCAGCCTTTTTCTATTTTTGACTTTTTTTGCTAAACTTCATTTCTCTAAAGTATTCAAAATTAAACGATAACACTTTAACTACGAGTCCTCATTGTAGTTTATCTCGGGATTTGTAAGGCAAGTTTTGGTATAATTTAAAAAATGAAAAGAGTTTGAGAAAGATCATTCAAAATTTTCATCATATAACATATCATACCGCCCCGTTTACACTTCGAATGTACCACTGCATTATTTAAGCTGAATGCTTTCAATTTCTTTTATGATTAATACATTTACTTTCATAAATTCGCCAATTTAAAGTCACAAAACAGGGAATTATGTAATCATATTTTCAGTATGAAAAGCAAATTTGTCATCAACATGTGTAATTCATCATTCTCATTACTTCAAGAAGTAGACATTTATAGCGGAAATGGTAAAAATTGATCTTCACCACTTACGAGTTAGAGTTAATGATTTTTGCTTTTGTTTCCATACATACCATTTTTATAGTGATAAATTATTCTTAAAATTTCTAAACAAATTCCTATAAACTATAATATTTCCAAAATATACCTTACAGGATGTAAAGTTAGTATTTCCATATTATAACCGTATCGCGCACATATTTAAAATTCCTGTAGTTTACAACTTTGTATCTTCCACAACGTATAAACTTGGTTCGAGTAGAATCGACCGAATTATGCAGAACGAACCGATAGAACTATGCACTACACAGTTCAATTTTCGAACAGTAAATTCTCCACTGAAAGCTATTTAAAATACGCTAAAGTGAACACAACAATCGCACCTGTACATCTCGGAATGCAAACTAAACTGAGCGAGCGCTTTCTTTTGCCAGGAAAACTTCCACGCTTCAATCGACTATCTCGACCCGAACTGTTCCGAGTTTATATCTGCTTATTACAAAGTGTAGCTCGAGGAAAACGGCAGCCAGCTCCCAGATATCTATTCGAACGTTCTGGCGTTGAATCATCTCTGTTTACGTGCTGGTCCGGTGTTTTCCTTCAAATCGAAAGTCTCTTGAATTGAAAGACGCGATTCACAAATTCGTACGTTCTATTATAATAGAACAATTTTATAACGTTTACGATACAAGGTGCTAAACAAAAATCGAAGCTTGCGATTTAGAAAATATTTGGTAACGGGAAAACAAACCTTGAAATTCTTTTTGAGGACGCGTTCTCCAGAATTTACTAGAAAGGACGACAATAATGTTAATTTTATTACTTTAGTTACGTTTTCTTAGAAATATTAGGAAAGCGATTTATTTAATGAAGACTACACAGTTCTTTTGTAGGAAATAAAAGAACGAGGTTTTTGAAAAGAGAGGGAAGAACAGAAAAGTGACGAAACTTGAAAATCTGTGGATATAACTACCAACAAAACTTATTAAGGTGAATGGAATGTGGAGGAGCAACGACCGCCATGGTCACGAAAACATGAAATTAGAAAATACAGTTGAAAAGGAAATCGCTAGAAATCGCTGAAAATAGCCAAAATAGCATACACATCTCGGCTCCTATGGCACTTAAGAGGTTCAATCCTACATCAACCGACGCAAAAACTCGCTAAATTGCACTCGCGGACTGGATTTTTTGGGACTACGGCATTTCGTACTACACCGTTCGAAGGAAGTCATTTTTCTGATTCAGAATCATCCTCGAATCGTCTTTCTATCGTTAATAGCTTAGGCGCTACAAGCGTTTGAAGTCTGGCCATTTTGTCCCTATATTCGGTCTATTTTACGGGTTTTTTTCCCGAACTTCAGATGGCGTTTTCTCGAAATCTATGCGTTCCACAATAACAATTCAAACATGAATTTTTGGTCGAACGATGACAATTCCGTTAAAAATTGAAATTTTCATTTTGGCTCAAATTTCAAATTGCCGTCACTAATTTATTTATGGCTCGATCGCTATCGACCACACCTTCTTATAAGCATATTTTGCCTATGAATCGAATGGAACAAGAATTATCGCGCTATCTCTAATAGTTTTCGCGCTAGCACGAAATTATGGTAATTTTAGGTAAGAAATTTTTTCAAACTTCAAAGGTTTATATCTCTCGAACGGTAATTCTAACCGGAAATGCATCAAAAGCGCTTCAATAAGTTAAAAAATGATGAATTCGCATAAAATCGATTGCAAAAATAAGCTTCTCCAGACATGACTTTTCCGCTGGAAACAATCCGAAAACGTTATTCTGAGGCAAAATGGTCAAAAACGCTTCAAAAAGTTGAAAAATGATGGATTCGCATAAAATTGATTGCAGAAATAAGCTTCTCCAGACATAACCTTTCCTCTCTCAACAGCCTGAAAACGTCATTCTGACCCAAAATGCATCAGAAGCGCCTCAAAAAGTTGAAAAATGATGGATTCGTATAAAATCGACATGACTTTTCCTTCTATTCGGTTTGTTTCATTTTAATCGGGCTCTCGACTACTTTAAACTTACCGAGATTGAAGTTGCTAGCGCTATCGGAAGTATTTTGAAAAACACAAAATTCCTGAGGTAGAATATTTTTCGACAAAAATATTTTTTACGTCCAATCGCGTTCAAAATATGTCTATCCGATAGATTTTGACCCGTACAAATCGGGAAAAGAAAAATTTGGACGAAGACATAGAGAGTAGCATAAATCACAAGGAATAAAATGTATGGAAATAGCGCAAAAGCAAAGCGTCATAAAAAGGATTAGACTAGGCGTGAAAATCATGCTTATAAGCATAATTATAGAACAAAACCAAGATGGACGAATAACGTGTAAAGAATAGGGGAAAGACCACCGACTGGTTAGGAAAACACTAAGCTGGAAAATAGGGTGGAAGCAGAAGATGATGATTTCTAAATTCTTGGGGGAAGTAATTGCAGCAACACGAAATAGACAGATAGAATATAAAGCAATAGCGCAAAGAACGAGAAACTGGAAGAGGAAGGAAATACAGAGAGACATTAGAATAATGCATTGAAGTACAAGACTAACAAGGGGAACACCAGACGACTCTGCTTTAGATTTTGACGGGTCTTAGATATGTTATAGCAGGACCTCGCCTGAGTATCTGGTTAACGGCTTAAATCGCACTTCGCCCTGGTTCGACTGGTTCTCGAGAAGATATACCTGTAACTTCCCTGCGTTCTTCATATACTACAATAGTAACGTTAGTTATAACCCAAGCGTAGTAGCATAGAAGTTTATTTGGTAACATCGTGTGAAATAAAATTGAAAAAGAAGTGCATGGGTGAAAATCGAACACGAGACTTCTGGCGCAGAAGCCGTGCACTTGATCCGTTACGCTAGGCTGCTATATTTGGGCTACAACTAACTTTACTGGTATATAAACAACGCAGGGAAGTCACAGGTATATCTTCCCGAGAACCAGCCGAACCAGGGCGAAGTACGACTTAAGCCGTTAACCAGATACTCAGCAGAGGTCCTCCCATAACATATCTAAGACCCGTCAAAATCGAAAGCGGAGTCGTCTGGTATTTTACTTGTAAGATCTACGAATCATACGCAGAGGGTAAAGGTAGAACGGTTGTTTCCTACAGCTGACACCTTGACGTGGTGGGAAGACTTGTGAATTCTCGATGAACTTTAGGGCCGAATTAGCAAGGTGGTAAGTTTTATCAGGGATACCGACTGAATGGCGTAAACTAGTTAACGGGCAAAATAAGCCACTGAACCTCAGTGCATACCCTTAGTAACAAAATTGAGGATTGGAGAAACGGTACTATGAAGAGAAATAATGGATCTAACCTGAAGAACTAGAAAGATTTATAGAAGACATGACAATGACGAACTCCCCCTACTGTAGAAAAGTACTGGGATTTAACACACAACTAGCTACCGCACTTGACCATGCATCCTAATAGGAACGCGATGGCCTTCACGGGCCAATGGCTGATAGACATTAGCACTGGGCGGTTGGCTTTGAATTTAGTCACACTACTACTGATTATGTGCATCCAGTTCGTGTGGTTGATTTTTTAAACGCTTATTATTAAAATAGCAAGCGAGAACACAACTGCTAGCCATGTGAGTTACTCTGAATGTACGTCAGGCATAATCTCCCCACTACTATATTTTTATATGTATCTTTGACTCGACTAACTTGAAAACTTACATACCTAAAATCACAAATAGTACATAACCTACCAAACTGTGTCCAGAATGCAACTTTCGTTATTTAGTTCTAATGAACTTTTTAAAACTTTCACTTCACAATCCTTGCACACTTGGACGTGATTTTCCGAACTAAAAGACTTCGAACGGAGTAAAACTTTACAAAACGTTCCTTTTTAGCAGCAATACACAACTACAACAAAGTATCACGGGCATGCGCAGTAACAGTGGTAACTTGGTAACTGATGGTTTGGCGCACCGGAAATTGAGTGTTCTCACGGCAAGAATTTGCAGTTGCCAGCAGTTTAGTAACTAACTTCCTAGAAATTCGTGATTTTGGTGCAAATTGTTTGTTCAGGATGTCCATGGCTGCCCGTAGAGTATTGTAAATATATCTAACCTGTATCGGATACTCACACAAACATTTTCAGTTTGAATTTTAGTTCTTTTTTTTTTGATCATGCTAGCCAGTAAACCCTTTTTAAATTTCGCGGGCAGTTTAAGTTGGTTATCCCGGCAATAATGGACATAATCGCCAATTTTAAATACTATTGCCGAAAATACCAACTTAGACTATCCGCTAAATTTAAAAAACGTTTACTGGGTAGCAGCAGAATTGCGCTCTAGCACAATAATATCGAAACAATGAAAAATAAAGGGCAGATCGAGCCTACGAGGTGTAAGATTGCATCGGAAATTGTCTGCTAGAAGCTATAGTAATTTTATACCTTCTAGGTCGTGACTATGCAATTTAAGACGTGTGAGAATCGTAAAAATCAATTTCATTCTTTTTGTTTCCAAGCATTTTCTGTGGTTCAGCTTTAAAAAGCTGACTATCTCCCAGATTATTTGTCCTATTTCTAAGCTTCCTCTAAGTAGATGCAGATTTATAGGAGTTTCTGCAGCACAGAATAGACAGAAGCGACAAGGTGTGCCGATAGCTTTGATGTTTGTGTGGTCGATTTGAATGACCTTGAAATAGCTCAGAAGTTAGCTAACGCCATTTTCAAAATACGAAAAGTGCATATTGTTCGTATTAATTGAAAAATTAATAGAGTTTTGGGTATGTTAAAAGAATAGTATTTGCTAAAAAGTTAAATCAATAAAACACAAGAGCAATCGTATACTTTAATTCTAATTTGTACATACCATCCCAGAATAATAACACTAATGAAGCTAGCCATATATGAACACTGTCGTCGTATTTAAAACATGGCTAAAAATTTACCACGAGATTTTCTAACTTTTTCACTTGCCTCTATTATGTGTCTGCAGCATACCAAGTGTTACATGATAATTTTTATATTTCTGTATTCCTCTTAGCTTCACACATTTCGATTTGTTAGGTTTGTTAGGTTATTGCGTAAACTTTACACACCTACTATCTCCTTCAAATAATAAAAACATAAACGATGACTATACTCCCTTGCATCACACCATAAACCATAAGATCAAAGAAATCGTTCCAGATTGCAGAATTTTTAAACATCATGGCATTTTTGACCTCAGATAAATAGTAGGCTGTCGATACGCTTCTTTTCGCAGATTAACACAACTGTTATACTCTTTAATCCCAACGATTTTTTAGCGATATGTATGTAACGTATGATTCCAGAACGAACTGGATATTGTTATAGCATTCCTTAATCATTTCGTAATATCTCCGAAGATGTTTCGGAATAGAAATAAAAACAAGTTTGTAATAGATCGTCAATATAATTAAAACTACTTAATTAAAGCACATTGTAGACTTTTGCCATTTACTCGGTGTTACTTATCTAAATATTTTTATACATGAATATCCGTTTCTAACCTACATATTGCCCGGAGAAAGAATGATGTAACAAGGTCGGCAAATTTCCGGCCAGATGAGGATATACCAGTGATAATAATGTGAACACAATTTCCGTTTATTCGAATGTGATTTCTGAATTAATAAGTAAGATTTAAAAGCTTCGAAAGAATGGAACGTTTTGATTTTTCTACATTAAATGGATTTCTATATCGTTAAAATTTCATAATCAGTTAATCATGGAATTTCCAACACACATTTCTGGAAATACCATTTATTCGTAGCACCCATCAAAAAGTTCAACAGTGTTAGTCAAGCTTCACACATTTTAGACCCTTGTTATATATCGTGCAGTCAGCTGTCTATTAAAACTAAAGAACTAGGAAGTGGTATTTTCATCACTAACGATAGAACCAAATGACAAAGATTAAGTTCAATCGCAAGCTGCGGGAAGGTCATGTAAAAACTGTCATGAAATATTTCTGAGAGATTTTTATTACAAATTGTTTCGTATTCAATATCTCACCACATGTTTCATCTATTCTCAATTGAAATTTTCTGCAGACACCGTTATAGACCTGGCTTATTCTTCATTGCTTTTCAACCTAAACAAAATTTTTGCCAGATCAATTTTTCTTGTAGTCTTACCGTCCGACAAAAAAACCAGAATTATTGATCAGAAAATATCCAAGTTTCAAATTTCACTTCTTTTTTTTTGGGAATAGTTACATATGGGGGTGTTTTCAAAGTTCTGCAAATTTGGCTATATTTTTTATTTCGTATTTGAATGAAGATTACAACGTAGTTTTTAAATATATCCTCTATTCAATTTAAAACGCTTATCCCAGTCTGAAACTAATTTTTAAACCGTCTTCAGAAGAAACCTTTTCCGAGTCTCTGCAATCCACCTACATATTTCTAGCAAATTTTCTCTCAGTTAAGCTCTCAAATCGAACATCCCGTGTAACTATTATAGAATCGGGGTTCCATCCAATTTGCAAACAGATGAAAATCACTAGGAGCCGGAATTCGTTTAGAACATTCTTCATTCTTCGTGCGGTTTGGAGGCTTGCATTGTATAATGGACGCTTTCCAGGTCGTTTGTTGTAAAGCAATGGATCCGATAAAAGGCACAAAATCCCGGTAATAAGTAAGCATTACTTCTCACACCGATGGAACTGGATGTGCCTTCTTTTCGACCTAAACAAAATGCGCCTTCTTGTGGTTTGCGCCATTCTTTCGACTGATTTTTGGCGTCAGTGGTTATTATCCGTTGCCAAAATTAGTCACCGTAACGCGCTAAAAACTCTTGAAGTTGACGGCATGTGTCGGAAATATTGACGTCCTCTTCCGGTCCCAATAGTCTAAGTACCCAATTAAAATTTATTCATGCCTAACTAGAAGCAAATTTTCTAAAACATTCGAAACATCCCTCGTACATCTCTCTGTTGTTGTCGTACTAACCGAGGCTACGTGAGGTAATTACAATTGTCGCTTATCCAAATGCCTTTTTGGATTTCATTAATTTCTGGGATATGTAGAAATATGTATGTACGTTATCCTGGGCAAAGATAGCGAAGCACAAAGTACAATAACTGATTACATTTGTGAGGGATTACCACTTTATAACATCGGATTTACTGGCTATTACAGTTCGTTAGCATCAAATAGTTAAGTTAACCTATTTATCCACGTGCAGTTATGTATTTAATACATACAACAAACAATATTTAACGCCTTCCATGTGACAGGTGTTAAGTAATCTAAACGATGTGATCTAATTTGACATGAATCTTGAAAGATAAGGCTGCCACAAGGACAAATGAGTGTCTTTCAAAGTTTTAACAATAATTATTTTCCGATTGTTGTTTATGTACGTCAATACAAAGATTATTTTATCAATCATACTTCATTAGCAAATATGAAGCGTTGTATTACTATTTGAATATGACGAATACGAGGTGTGTGAGAAAAGTAGTGAGACTGATAGCGTAGTGCCCGATCGGACAACACTGGGGACGCGGGGCATGGAGGGGAGGAAAGTGAACATGTGATACGCCATCAGTGCGAGTTACAACTCGCTAAAGTCACATGTTGTCCGTAACGATTATTTTAGCGAAGCAAGTTTTGCGTCTGCGTTCTGACAATGATTGACACGAATTTCGAGCAATGGTGTGCAATCAGCCAACCAAGCCTCAAAGCATGACTATCCCATGCACAGTCCAACCTCTCCAAGGCCAACAAAAGAAAGGCAAGAATGAGTAAGTCGAATATCAAAAGCATGCAGATTTGCTTTTTGCATAGCTAGGGAATCGTCCACATAGAGTTTGTGCCTCCAGGTCAAGGGGTTACCCAATACTTTTAACGACAGGTTCTTGAAAGACTTCGATAAAGGGTCATGCGTGCTAGAGCAATCATCAAAAAGATCTTTTAGTGGCCTTTTGCATCGAGACCATGCGTCTTCTCACATAGCAATTGAGTAAACCGTTCTTTTTTCAGCCAGTAAGAAGATTTCTGTTGCTCCTCACCCACTTTATTCGTCCGACTTGAGTCCTTGCGACCTTTCCCTCTTCCCGAGAATGAAACAATATCTAAAGGGACGTCGTTTTGGGGTACTGGGCAACATTCAAACGCCTGTAACCGATCATCTGCAGATTATTCCAGTATCCGAGATGAAGTATTGCGATGTGGAGTGGAAGAACCGTCACCGGCCCTGTTTGGCTTTCCAAGACAGTTTCTTTGAGGGGAATAATATTGAATTGTAATGTTATTGGAATAAAACAAGTGAAAAAGATCGGTCTTGATACTTCATTTACACCACCTCGTATATTTTCATTTCCCAATAATTTATTTTGTTATAAAAAACACTTATACCCCTCCAATATTCACAACAAAAGAATGCGTTTTGAGTGGGGTTATTATTCCTAAATAGGATCCAAAGATTTTTTCCGGATAAACTGCTCTCCAATATTCCATGATATATTGTTTACATTAAGTTTACTATAAGAACATAAAGTAGCTCTTTCAGTGTTACTGTATAGGATAAAGAAATTAAAAAAACAGTCTAAAACCAATAAATCGTGTTTTCCTACAATTATATACTACTTAATATGTATGTGGCGTAATTGCAATAGCGACTTCTCGGTCCATTAACCGCTTAAATTTATGGATACGTTTCCCTTAATGGCCCGCATTAAGATAGTCCACAACGTTATGATCTTATAATTCCATGTAGTTGTCTAATTAAGTTAGATAAATTCAGATAGGAATTTCGAAAAGGTCGATTTAAATTTTGTATGTCCACTTTAATGAAGACCAGAGATAATTTTACAAGTGCTTATGATGTTTATCTTTGACACATAGTAAGTAGAAAGACGTTTTATGAGCTTTTGTTGCTGTAATCGGTAATGTAATAAGGTATTATTATTATATGGAGATCGAGCTAATTAAATGGAAGGAATTTTGAAATCCGATGTTGTTGTTCAATTATAAGTATTGTAATATTCAGTAGTCGTATTATTTTATGGCATGTTAAAAATTATGGTCATTTTGATTTCAACTGATTTATTGAGTGTGACTTAAATATCAATAGAGGAAGTAACGAGACGAATTGACCCAATTAATGATTTTCATTTTGTAAAAGATATTACGATCGCTTTCGTAATAAACCCATACATTTTCGATATGAAAATAACAAAAGAATTTAAAGGTATTAAGTTTATTAAAAATGTAACAATCAGATATGGAATTAGATATAAGAAAAACGCCGATACATTTATGAAATCCCGACATTACTGTTTCTAATATCCAAGGAAAGTTTACTAGATGACAGGGGCGTGTTTCGATTTATTAAAATTTATAAAAATGCTTCCGAATATGTTCCTACACTCAGTCTTGCTTCTTTTCATTTTCCAATTTTGACAATGTGGCTTTCTCTAAACTCGTTTAAGTAGTTC
Source organism: Chrysina gloriosa (assembly GCA_038088585.1). Taxonomy (NCBI): domain Eukaryota; kingdom Metazoa; phylum Arthropoda; class Insecta; order Coleoptera; family Scarabaeidae; genus Chrysina; species Chrysina gloriosa. The sequence continues at coordinate 91,792,287 of CM076087.1, read as the reverse complement.
GGGTTAGAAAAGGAAAACCGCAAATTCTGCGCTTAGAAGACTGTAGTAGTGCTGAAGTAATTTTATTACCTTTAATCATTTGGTTCTTATAGCGATTACACTTAATGTCTATAGTTATTTGTAGTTGCGTATGCATTTTTGCCTTTCAGAAATTTCTCAGACAGAATTTTGTGCCTCTGTTTGCTAATATTAAGATACATAGAAAACTAAGATCTACAATACAAATTCAGAATTGTTTAAAACTTAAAAATAATAAAAGTAGTTGTATTAAACTAGGATGGTCGTTAATTTAAAATTTCAGGATATTTATACGGTAATCGTACACTTCGATAAAATTGGTTTAAATTGAGAATTTCTTATCTGATAAGTAGCATTTTTAAGCGTTTATTATGATAATTTATGGTGTACGTGTGAATTCGTTTAGATTTATCTCGGGAAAGTACTAATCGATTCTTTTCTCTTTCTACACAAAACGAATTTTTACATATACATAATACGACTTTAAAAACAATGTATGGAAAATGAGGAATATCAATTATGTTGTGAGCACAAGTATGTAATTTATGTAGGTCGATAGATTACAGTAACTTCAGCATCAATTAAGTTCGAAGGCAAAGTAAATTATAAATACAATTTTAAGGTTTCACTTGTCTTTGATGTATGTATGTACATATATTAATTTCATAAATTCCTGTTTGTTTATGATAATGGCTATAAAATTCTTTTAGAATATTTGAGGTTTTATATGCGTTATTTCTACATCAATAAAAATCCCAAACTTAAAAATTTCCCAAAAATTGTGGTAACGTTAATTTTATTTATTTAATATACATTTCTTATTTCATCACTGTTTGTATCTGTATAATGTCGTATTTAATTGATTAAAAATGTTACGAGATTAAAAATAAGTTGAAAAAATTTGCTATAAAAAAGAAATTCATACAGCGCTCTTACGAAACGTTCAAAACATGGCTTACCTTCGTGGCGGCTAGTTAGAAAAGAAAAATGAGTTCAGGATAAGGAAAGATTGGAAATCATCAACATTGAAGAAAAAACAAAATGTTAACCAGCAATCTGACGTAAAACGTAAAAAATTTTTTGGGAAAATAAAGTTGCCACAAACAATAATTCTAGTATTCAATAGAAGAAGGAGATACATGTTGAAACTACATTATAAGGGATAAAGACATGACAATATTGTTTCGCTATACTATAGCTTCATCAGGTGGATGAATTACATTTATACAAAGAAATTAGTCTAAAAGATGTGGGGGTTTACAGGTTTAAATAAATAAGTCCACCACCGCCTCCTAAATTTAGACCTGTAAACTCCCCACATCTTTTAGACTAAGAATGTTTGTATAAATGTAAAAACTTTAGATTCTAAGCCATCATTCATTCCCCTGATGAAGCTATAGTATAGCGAAATAATATTGTTGTGGTTTATTATAACAAATATTTGAGACTTTCAACATTTTAATGAATGGAGGTACATATATGATATCAAATGGTTGTAGCTTTAGCATTTTCAACCCTTGACTGATGATTTGAGATTTACAATGGCGAAACTATCAAATTCAATTACCTACGGAATAAACTTCCATACATAAAAGTTTATAGATTTGCATCTGACAAAGCTACTGATTTTTAACGAGAAATGATTCATAGAGTGATGAAATTTTCGTATCTCGAAATGCTGATATTGTTGCCATGGCTATCGTTAAACGATGTCGAAGCAAAAGTAACCAAATAAGAGCACTTGGGGCAACGACGTGACTAGGTAATGATATAATTTGGCAGAATAAGTATATCAGGGATTTACGAGACAAGCCTTGATATATGCATGGATTTTTCACAACTTATGCATCAAATTAAGACAGAAGAAGATTCATAAATTAAAGCAACGTTTTTAACAGAAACAATTTCCCTACTTTTCGAGGAAAGCCGAATCGAATTTTTAAATTTCGGAAACAAATGATTGAAAACTGTAGACAGTGAGAAGTAAAGGCGCATGTTTATTATTTGGACAGGAAAATGTAAACGCTAGTAAAATTCGGCCCATATGTTAAACAAGGTCGTGTAGGTTTCATTTCACAGCCACTGGGTTCCCCTGAATCGACCGCAGAGTTGCTCATGTAGTAAATCATCGTTAGGTCAGGTACAAGTTTATTTCCAAATTACCGGAAATAACTTCGAACATCTGTTGCGATATATAAGTGAGTGTTTCCAAAACAAAACTTTTATTTTCCCATATTTTTTACATCAATTCTCTTTTCCTTTTACACTCATTGACTTATTTCTACTCGATATACTCTTAGAAATAAATATGACACATAAAAGTTGTGAAAAATACTGTACATATATAGGTACAACAGAAATCCAGTCTGAAACATCAAATACAAAGAGAAGTAAGTACTAACCATATGTCACAGGACGGGATGACGGAAACAACACGCTAGTGAGACAAAGAAACATTAGAAGATGTCATAAATATATTACAGGAATATGTAGGTAAAGCAAAGAAGACTGAACAGACAGTTTCTACGTATATAATAGAAAGAAGAAAAGGAAGAAATAATGGTTACTGGAGAAATGATTATTGGTATGAAATATTGAAATTATAACTTCTTTTCGCGTTTCGATTAGATCCAATTAAAAACTGTGGGGTAACCAATGTAAAATTGATTATAAGACCAGATGATTGGCATTAGTTCAAATGGTTTGAGAATAGCAATAACCCTATCTTGGTTACAAATCTGTTTGAAGACTCTGGTCTCTACACACAAAATTGGAAGAATCTTTACAGTCTTCAGTTGGGATGCTTCAAAATGAGAGTTGCAATAAATACAGCCACTATTGCCGATTTATCAACTTTTATAAATTATGCTCCAAAGTTGTGAAGTTCTGAAGCTGAAGAGATGATAGGGATGCATTCTGAAAAGAATAAAATGTTCTTCTCGACCGAAGCATTTTGCGATTTGAGTTTGCAGTGTGTTAGTTGAATTTCTATGGGCCTTGGTCACTTTATGGCAAAAATTAAAACTTTCCAAAATGTTTTAAAAAAATCAAATTCCATCCAACAAAATGAAAACGTTCGTATTAGTAGCTCGTATTCCTGCTGTAAGTTTTACAGGAATAAGAGGAGTGTGTCGTCTTATTACTATCGATCTTATTTCTATTTTTCGCAAAATCCAGCCGCAACGGCGTTATGCCAACGTTGTTGTAGACTCAACCCGTTGCATCTGCTGAAGGTTGTAGATATTAACGTATATACTACATGGTTATGTCCACCGCGGTAAAGTATTGGCCGCAAGTCGGAAAGGATGGGCCGGGCTGCTGGCCGTTGTCGCGAGTTCGACGACCGCTAACCCGCGCTGCGATCTATATCCGGTGTACGCGACTTCGATAGGACTTCACTTGCGCCTGTACTTCTGACCAACAATGCCTAAGACGTGCTTTATTGTATAGACTAACTATCGGCTTAGTTCACTTTTATCTATGTAATATTATTTAACCTTCCTATACTCACACATACGGTCTGTGAGACCGACTCATATAGTATAGTATACGTCTTTCACTTTGACGTGAGTATAGAAATGTTAACGACTTTTTTGAACGTCGTTAAACTAATATCCTTACAGCGGAAAGTATAGAGTTCTTTTGATGTTTCTGCATTAAGATTTATTTATCTTTCGAGTTACCTCCACCACTTTATACATCAAATAAAAGACAAATTTCAAATTAACAGTTTGTCTTTTATTTGACCTAGAAAGTGGTGGAGGTAACCTGAAAGATAATTATTTAAATAGGTCAGGATACATATACATTTAATTAGGACTGCTTTCGAAGTAATTTGTATCACCATTTTGACATTGCAAAAGAAATGGATGATGATCATTTACAGAAGTTAAAAATTAGTAGACAAATTTTCTGCATATAATTTTCATGTACTTGTTAAAACCATTCTTTAATGATTCTCTTAGTTATCCTCGAAAAAAAAAAAAAAATTGAGCAAACTCTGGGACGTAATTCCAATATCTTAAAAAGATTGATTATGCAAATAAGGAAAATCCTTCTAAACAATTAACACGAGGTCTACCTGCTTAGAAAGTTTCAAAATTTTTTGGATTTTTGTGTATGGATTTTGGATGTTCTCTTCCTAGTATATATCCAAAACTATGATGAAAAGGTCTAAAATTGTTGTACAAGACATGAAAAAATTGGGAAAACGTATCTTTATTTTTCAACATAGTCTCCTTTTAGCTCGATACACTTTTCCCAGCGATATTCAATAGCTTCCATACCCTGTTTATGGTGAGAACCATCGAGTTCCTCAAAATAGCCATCAACCGCAAACTTCACCTCTTCATTGTTAGCAAATCTTTTACCACCCAGCCATTTATACATGTTTGGAAAGAGAAATAAAGAAAATAATCCGTGGGCGCTATATCTGACAAATAGGATGCGTGAGGAAGCAATTTGAACTTTAACTCATTAATTTTTCGCCAAATGCGGCCGTCTTTTCTTGATTTCATCACCCAAACGCTGCAGTAAGTTTACATGATACTCGTCCTTAATTGTTTTCTCTTTTTGAAAATAATCAAAGGAAATTGTTCCACGCTATGCCCTTCGGAACAGGTTCTCGCGTTTCAGTCCATTGTTTAGACTGTACCTTCGTCTCAGGTGTAAAGTGATGAACCCATGTTTCATCCATGGTTATGAATCGACGCAAAAACTAGGCTTTTTACTGCGAAATATTGCCAAACACTTGAGTAAAGTAACCTCACGACGCCGTTTTTGTTCCATTGTGAGCAGACGCGGCACCCATCTTGCGCCCAGATTTCTCATGTCTAAATTTTCAGTCAATATCCGATGTACAGCATTTTTTGAAATCTTTACCACGCGCTTTCAGTTGATTTTGATGCAATACATTTTGTGGATTTTAGTTACCATTTCTGGCGTGGTCACGTCATTCGATTGACCACAGCTCGTACGACCTCGTTTAAACTATGTCATCCATTGTTGTAAACAAGCGAGCAGACTCCCCAGTTTTGATATTGGTTGGACTGAGTCCTTTCAAATGAAAGTATTGTATCACACAAAAATTACCAATTTTTTCCATTTTTACAAATTTATTCTGATCGTTCACTATTGATGGCTATCAAACAAATACTAAACAACGTAGCTTTTACAAACTACAAACTTAAGCTTTATAAGTTTGGTGCGGTCTGGATTCTTACATTGCTCCCTAAGCTGTTTCTTGCAAAGCGCCTGGCGATCATTCGAAAATAGCCTAATATGTTGGCATCACGAGAAACTTATCAAATCATAGGTAATGGCTAAAATCATAGAAATTTCTAAGGTGAATTAAATGCTTTTTAAATAAATAATACCACAAAAACTATGTTTGCAGTATTGTTCATTGTGAAGATAATATTATTATCCTTTTTTGTCTTTGATGTAATTATGTAGCATCAGCAAAAATTTGAAGTATTCTACACAAAACAACAACAAAAAGTTGCAAAATTACAGAGAGTAAATAGTAGTACTATATCGCGTTTAGGGAGAACAATTAATAAAGGGGCTAGCACCTCTACATAAAGACGGGCAAAATATGGTCGTAAAAGAAAACCGTTACAAAGATCTGGCCGTGAAATTGTTTACTAGGCTTTAAATAGTAGAACTGTTAAATTAAAAATTAAATTAAGAACAATTAAAAAGACTACAAGGAAAAGATATAAAAGTTTCAACTAGAATTTTCAGGCGTTAACTATACGACAATCACCGAATGGATCGGAGATTTGTGAAAAACTAGTTACAGCAAAAATGAAATCTGCTGGTTTAAATTTTGCAAGAGAATGTCTACAAACTGCAACAAAGTATATAATTTAACAGAATAACTTTTATTAAATCAATGTTTGCATCATTAAGCAGGTGTTTAGTGACGAGAAATCGCCCTGTGCGTTAGAGCAGCGATCGCAACTTGTCCGCAGATGACGTGGTGGGCATCTCACAGAATATATGGTTCTTCGAAGTGTAAAACACTCGCCGCAGATAATGGTTTGCAGCTTTTTTAGCGGAGGCGGACCTGGCACTTTATATTTGTAGAAGATACAATGCGCCAAGAGTACATTAGTCCTTAAGAAGCGTGTTATTGCCATATTTTAGGTTAGCATGTAGCATACCGATAAGACGCATATTTACGAGTTATACTGCTACATGCCATTTGGTAAAAGATGTTAAGAGTTTCTTCGAAGAGACCATCTGTTACCCCTTTTAAGTTGGTTCGAAAATTCACCGGACTCCAACCCCATCCAAATGTGTGGAATCAGTTTTAAACTAAGGTATACAATAGAGTCCTAGGAAGGAAATATGAATAAAGAATTTAAGGGATGTATGGAAAAACGACGCTAACATAAAAACAACAATTACGTTTTTCATTAATAGTATGCCCCGCAGAATTAAAATCGTTGAAACTCATGGATCATGGACCAAATATTAACCATTTCTTTAATATTGATGTAAGTTTTATATTATTATAATTTTTGATAAATAAAAACACGCATAGACAAAGCTATCAGATATTGAGTGCTCTAAGTAATTTGGCCGGGCACTGTATAGCATTAAAAATGTATTTTACAAAGAACATGACTATAAAAGTAATGTAACTGAAAAATATGTATAAGTAATAAAAACGTAATATTTGATGGCAACCTAATTAGGGCATGGTGATAAAACAAAATTTTATATTTTGTAAGCAAAATACAGTTTAATTGCCGCGTGCATTAGCAGTTTTGTTTAAATTATTATATTTTTATATTCTTTTATTGCATTTATCACTCTCTAATACGATCATAACCGTATATGTTGATTGTTCAAATCTGCAATCTCAGTTCTCAACAAATATTTAAATTGAGCTCAGCAAGGATTATGTTAGAATTCCTTTTCAAGTTACGTCTTATAACAACATAATAATTTTATGAACCAATTTAATTTAACGGTAGCGCTTCTAGAATTAACATCCAAAGAAGATCAAGTAATAAGTGTAAGTGCATGTAAATCGTTTTAATCCTGCTCGTAAAATGCAGTAACAAACATATCATCACGTGGTTTATGAGTGGTAAATAAACCGTTCGTAAGTTTAATGGTTCAACTAATATTTCAATTGCAGTGACCTTAACACGTGCAAAAATGTAATCGAAAAGAATTCGAGAACCTGCATTAAATCTTATTAAACTAGCTATAAATCGTTGTCACGCACAACCGGAGCATTTTCAACGTGGAAAATAAATGTGCACACATTCTGAAAACTAATCAGAGATATATACATTTCTCGATATTAAACTTGCAATGTGATTATGCAAATTTTAATAATTGCGTAGAATATAAAAGCACCTGTCGTACCATAAGATGTGCGAAAAATTATTGATGCCAGCCTCCTATAAGTTAGTCGTCTTTATGATTGCAGCTGCTCTGGATGCAAGGTGTTCGAAAATAAAATGGAGCCAGGTGATTAATGAGGCAAAATCTGTTGGGAACATAATTTACGATTTAATAGAGTTTTGCGTAAATCCGATGATTTCGCTATTAATATCTCATCGAAATTATGAATTTAATTTGTAAATTTATACACGAATTTGTGCATACCAAACTACTATGTGTGCTGTATAGGTTTTCATTTTAAAAGCGTATATAATTTGCAATTTCAATACTCGCGATGGAAATGTACATGAATTAAACTTAACGGAACAAAGCCAACTGCATAAAATTTCATATTCGACCAATTTGCGACTACGTAAACGGAATAATTTCGTGACGTACGACCGAGTTAGTTCGGGCGTATAATCCTCCTAATTTAAATTTTGCAATGCAAAAATGTACCCGAACGGATTTAGGATGAAATGAAACAGTACTAAGTCGGATTAACTGTTTGCTGGAAAGGTCATTTAAATGTCTGCGTAATGAAGGATTTGCTTCATGATAACCTGTACAAGTCTGAGGATAGTGAGGAGGCTTCGTGTTGAAGACGGAGAAAATAAAATAGAGGAAATGAAATTACACAAGTCAGCAGTGTTTCAGTTCCTAAGTTTTAATGAAGATCTTCATTGAGTAAATATGGTTTCATGTCAAAAAATAGGGCTTTCCAAACGGTTTACGTGATAATAGAGATATCATAGCTTGCAGCAAGTCGTCGTTTATTAGAACAAACCAACAAAACCTATTTTTTAATTTGTTCCTTAACCAAAGAGATTTCTTTATGCTTTTCTGGGATAAAATAGTTGCGCGATGCCATTAAGAAAATGTTTGGCTTTAGAAAAATTTAACCGGTGCCAAAAAGGGACACGTATTCCCGATTTCTACAACATGAAAAATTACAAAGGTTTCTGATTAACAAGGCATAGAAGGATGTAGCTAAGGATTGAATTATTTTGGAGGAATGATAAAGTTCGAATCCTCACCACAATATTCGACATTCTTAAAAAAGAAACATGACACATCCCATATAAGTTTGTGATAATCAACTGAAAGATAAAAATTGATTGCTGAATTATTGGGGATGGGCAGAAAACAGCTCTTCCTCATACGTTGGATAGTAGAAATGGAAAGCAAAATAGGCTTATCCTAAGGTAATACAAGAATTGCTAAACCAATCCAAATGGATTTCCTTGGTTTACTTCTTCAAAATTGGTATTTTTTGTAATAATTTCCTTTGCTATATGAAATATAGTAGACAGATCTTTCAGGTTTTGCTGTTAGCATTTGATAAATGAAAAACTCAGTGGAAATCACCACGTGTAGGAGATACCTATTAACTTTCGTAATAAGTCCGATGGCTACTTCTGTACAAGGTTGTATATCCCGAAATATTTGGTAATTGTATTCTTCTTCTTCTTCTTTTTCTCACTATTAGTCATTATGGTTAGGTATCATACGCAACCATCCAAAGTTATATATGTTTGGATAGTATTCTTATTTTATGAGCACTTTTTTGAAAATATGAGCAACTCTGCTTTTATAAGCCACTTCTTAGTACTTGAATTGTAAACGATGAATTATCTAGTAGTAAAAGAGGACTTTCTCAATACAGATGTTCGTAATAATTCAGTATATATTCAGTATAGTACTATTCGATAGTATTTTATCTTTCTGCAAATCGCTTACAAGAAGTGTTCTATAAAAATTCCAAGAATGATAGGTACCATCTTCCTAACTAATGGTACTGGTTCTTGCTGAAAATGATCAAAATTTATAGATCCAAAATCTAAAATAATAACGTCTTTCATGATAGCCTGGCACCATTGAAAATCGGAAAGAATTGAAATAGAATCGTATTTCTTTCCAGGGAGAGTGCTATCTACACGATTTTGGCGTTAGCCTTGAAAACTACTTATTTAAAAAATATCTCCTAGCGGTTGAAAAATACTTTCAGTCAAATAAAAACTATGTATTATACAAAGTATGTAGTTATATTTTACTTAGTTTTGGACACATAAGAAGATAAACCCTCTAAACCTATTTGAGACTCTTCGCTTCCATAGTATGCATCCAGAGCATATCTAAAAGTTGTCTAACAGTGGTACATCAGCATGGCGGCGTTATCGCAAAAATCTTCAGATCCAGGTCCAAAATATGCATTTCTAGAAATACGTTACATTTTGACTTCTGATAATTAGACATCAAATTCGTAACGAGGTATTTGCAATTTTCCTGCCAATTTAGGAGAAACTTAAACTTAACGACGCTTTGATGTTCATACTGCTAGCTTCCTAAGACTTACAAACAACCTTTTGTTGCCAAGAAAATATATTGACTGATTCCATAAATTCGCGCCCGACTTAAAAATACAATTCAGTTAGTTAACCAATCTTCTTCATAATTATTTTCCAATGACCTATCCGCTTGTAGATCCCATTTTTAAGAACGAGCTTAGTTTTCATTGAAATATTCCGAGTAGTGGTTTTCGGCAGCACCCCTTGAGAAATTCTTGATATTCAAACTATTCGGAAAAGATCGGAATAGTCGAAAATCTGAAGGTGCAACATATGGAGAATATGGTGAGTGCTGTAAAATTTTCCTGCAATTTGGGCGGAGTGTTTTAGGCATCGTGTGAGTTCGCATTGTCGTGATGGAAGAATCTGCCTTGTGCATTGAAATGATCGCATGCTATCTAGTGAGTACTTGTGCGTTGTGATAATCTTACTGCGTTGGAATAGCCCGAAATGCCTTGTGCAATCCTACCAAATACACTATAACCCCTAGTGAATACAAACCAGGCTTCTGTACTCCCTCCACTCCTTTTGCAAGTGCTTGCTATACGTTGTTGTATGGAATACACTTTTCATCGTCCGTTACTATTCGATCTAAAAAGGCCCTTTCCTGTCACATACCAGTTCAGCCAGTACTTAACTTGGGTCTGGAATCACGGGATTGTGAACGAAAACGAATAATATAATATCCCTAACTCTAAGGACAAGGTTAATTACTATATCTTTCGAATCACATAGACTCATTGCTTTTCTCAACAAACGACAAACGAAAAATCTGCGTTAACAACTGTAACAGCCGCCATAAGTGAGGCTTTTAAGGAATCGCCTACAAATGTGTACTTGTATTAGGAGGTCAATTTCGGTTGATTTATATGAATAAGTTTAAGGACCAGAACAATGCAATTGTAGAACAACTTCTTTTAAAGGCTACAATAGGCTTTATAATTTGCGACTATTAGCATTGGTTTCCTCAGCCAGTGCCCAGGTCGAATGCTGTTTATTTTCGAAACTCATGTAGAGATCAGAAAAGAATTTAAACGACCATTTTCGACTTATTATTATTATTATTATTTCGTCTGCCATAAAAATTATTCTCGTTGTAATCATTGGAGTATAGTGTATTTGTCAATAATGCTATATATTTTTCAAGACTTTATATTAACGAAATCAATAGAAAACTATATACTTAACAATACAAGTTAATGTGTTTTGTAAGATTCTTGATGACAGGCAACACTGTCATTAATTTTAAAAATATTTTTAGTAACGATATACAACATGAACAAAAAAGGGGCGCTAGTCATGTATTAAATTAGAAATAGAGAACACCAGACGTGCTTCCAATGTTCCAGCAAGCCTAACACAAATTCGATTTGCGTGATAACGAGCCATACTGTTCAGGGCGTTCTGGCGGTAGGTTACCCTATGTTCCAACAGGAAATTAATTGCTTCTGTCATCAACTTTCCCATTAAAGAACACATTAATGGTACCCCGATGTAATTTACTTTATGCCGTACGATTCTGGGAAAAATACGTTTAACTAGTTAACCCTACTTATATGCTTGATTTAATTACAAATGAATATACACGATCTCCATAATATGGTTGCGAACTCCACGGTCTAAAGTTATTTCGACATATGTATACACACACAGAATGAACACATTTGTTTTGATATACCGCTTCTGCCGGTGCTTAACTTGGGCCTGCAATCACAGGAGTGCAGCTCAAGTAAATAGAGAATATTTCTGTGACCAGGAGACCGAATGAAATAGAATGCGAGGCGTGCAGGCCTGTCTAGGTCCTTAACCTCCATCTTATTCGATCTGATTGTCACAAAACTACTCTTCATTAATTTCCACACACCTCTCGTGATTCCAGATTCAAGTTGAACACTGACTAAACCGATATATTTCTATCGCCCCTTGAAATCTGTATATAGCAGTAAGTTTTAGCATCATTCAAATTTAATCGTTCAGCAAAAATTTACAGAATCGACGTTCGCTGTATTCGCTTGATTCGGCTGCGCCAGACTTCCATGAATAAAGTTAAAACGTACGTTATATTTCTTAAAAATGGCAAGCGCCGTTTAATATAATCTTGGACGACTCTTACTACACGCTCTTCTATCGTATGTTCAAAAATGCTTAAGATGAAGGTCAAATCAACGCCAAAAAATCAAAATTTATGTTGAGAGAAACGAAAACTAAAAATCTACAGCCGACAAATGTCATACGTTTATTTGTATTTTCGCTTTGGATTCTGATAGCCTTGTTTAAATCTAATAACAGGCCTCGTACTCTACAAGAGCTTTAAGAAGCAACAGTAAATGAAATTCAGCAAATAACAACAGAGGAACTGCAAAGAGTTTTTGAAAATATGAGTCGAAGGGATGATGCATGCTTATACAACGAGAGCCAACATTTTTGGTAATTGTTGTTAATCTTCTAAGCAAAAATTTTGAAATAAATTTGGAATTTGATGCTGATTGTCGCATTTTTAATAAGTAATAAGACAAAGGTGTGATAATTAATTCATCTGGGGAATTTGTGTTGAATACATACCGATAGCGTACGTTTGGTTGCCTATGCTATCATCTCAGTCATGTTTGAACATGCTGTATTTGTTCATATCTACTTCGAACGTTGAGGCATTTGATTATTCTCATACTGCAAATAACATGTGTATTGTAAAGAAACTCCTGCTAAAATTTCATCAAGAAATTTCCACGTTGTGGGATATGCACATGGGAATAAAGATTGAAGGGAATAATGAAAACCTTCTACGCTATCGGTAGTCATGGCCAAACCATCTGTTCTGGCAATAACTCCATATGTTTGGAGGAAATAGTGGGTCTCGCCATTTCTCAATTCACGACGTTGATATAAAATTTTGACCTAATTTTCATGTTTACAGAGTGAGACGGCATTTCATTTTATTACAATGAATGTATGCGATAAACTTATCATTGGATTCACGTCATAAAATCTGATAAATTCTGTAATCAAACTTATCTATACGTCAGCGTCAAAAATAACGCTTGTAAACAAGACAATCTATGATTTTGATATGATGTGGATAAGCAGTTTGCGTTAGCATTTAGTTGTCTTTCAAAAACTGTAGTACACACAAAATTGAGCATCCCTGGTAGGTTATTTAGGTCGATACAGTGGTTGTGGAATGCATCAGGATGACATGCGAAGATGCTCAACCGCAATAGCTTCACCTACTTCGCCGATCGGGTTTACACTGACATTACTGGATTTGGAGTACTAACAAAATTCTGTCGTTATAGGCATATTCGGTTCTTTAACCCTAGATTTTATTCTTGTTTTGTTTGATCTCTTTACATATACTCATATACATCATATACATATACTCAATCTGAAATTCCAGAAGCATCAGCAAATGATAACATTTGCAATAAAGGAAGCAATTGTAAGCCTTGTACATGTAAAAAGCGCCAAACGGCAAAAGTACCTGCAATTTCCGCAAAAAAGCATATGCGGCGAGCACAAAATTGTAGCTTACATTTCATGTGCAAATTTATTGCCAAATTAATTACTTTATTTGTTTTTAAGTTGTTTAACATACATACATATTTAAGGAAAAAACAAAGCAAAATTTTAAGAAAATATTTGTAATTATTTTTAAAAATAGTTTAAAAAACAAAATGAAGTTAACAAAATATGCATGGTTTCTTAATTACATCAAATTAATTTTGATATTCGTCGATTGGACGAAGTTTACCAATAAAGGGGTAAATTTAAGTATACCAATCTAGGGCAAAAGCAGCTTTGAAATAAGAGGAAGCACCGAAGGAGAATGATAAACCAACACAAGAAACGATTTCGAACAAAATAACACAACCTATAAAGGTGGGTAAGCTTCGAAAAGTAACAGAAGTGATTAAGTGGGATAACCTTCCACTAGAAATAAAACTGGTAAAAACCCTTTTCAAAGCAACGTAAACTGCAAAAGGAAAACAAACGTCCACAAATAATTTAACCAAGAAAGAAGCGAATTCCTCCACAAACAATAAAAACTTATTTTGATTTAAACTGTCCGATTCTCGTAGTGGATCAACAGAAAGATAAAATATAGGTACCACTGACAATTGCAACAGCTCCACATACTTCGCCGGTCGGGCTTACGTTGGCAATACTGGGTTTGGAGCTCAGCTTAGCAAGAGTACCAACAAAATTCTGTGTTCAGATTCGGTTCTTTAAAGCAGCTTTGAAAAAAAAAAAAAAAAGAAAACACCGAAGAGGAATGATAAACCAGCACAAGAAATAATTTCGAGTAACACAACCTATAAAGCTGTGAACACTCCCGCTCCCACATCATACTCTCTCTGTCTCTCCTTCTGTTTCAGACGAAGCAAGCACGCACGTATCCTTTCTCCCGCCCGCATATCATACTCTCGGTTTTCTTTGTCTTTCACACGAAGCGAAACTCCGCCCAAATTTAACACTGTTACGCTTACGTTTACGCTTACGGTTACGCTTGCGCTCGAGCTAGTCCGGTGTCCATTAAGGAACTAGTACCGGTTAGAATTTTGAAAAAAAATGATTTCTTTGATGAATCCTTATACCTTCAGAAATCACCTCCTAAAATTTTGTAGTGAAATTTGAAAAAATAAGAGAGTTGTGGCAATTTAAATGCGCCCTCGTTTTCGGCGCGCTACCGGCAGTTTGTCCAGTTAGGCAGCTGCTATTCTCCCCTCTCCTATATACCGCTTGTTCTACCTGCTTCTATTAAACTAACTCGCGTCTTGACCTGACGCCGTTTTAGTGTTGGCTTGTTCTCATGTGGTCAGTTCGAATTTCGAAGTGCACAGAAGCATTAAAAATGGGTAAAAATCGATACGGAAAAGGCAGCAGAAAATCGCAAACTTTAAACGCGTTTTAATCAAATTAGCATTTTTCAAACTGCGCTGACTTATTCTCCGCATCCACTAGATTGATTTTTTTCATTCTTGGTGCATTTGTTTATTTTGATCTCGTCTACCGTAATTCACCAGAAAATTGCAAGGAAAATTGCTAAAAAAATTAGCAAGGGAAAAAGGTGGAAAGAAAACAAAGCATTTTGTTTTTTTAAACTTTTATAAATAGGTGGTGAATTACGACGTAAACTACCTTCCTCTTTAAAATACTTCTTGAAATTTCTGTTTCAGACATGCCAATTTTGAGATTATCTTACCGCAGTGTTTCTCATTTTCGAGGACTCGACTTTGGCGCCCTGTAGTAAATAATGCTCGATCAAAAATATAAGGAAGAAAAAATTTGTATAGTCCCAAAGCATGTACAAATTAAAGGCAAAAGCTTGTATAAAGTTTTGTAATAAAAGAAACAAGAATAGAAAAGTTTAAATATGGGTCATTTTTTAGCCTTGAAACCGGTAATAGTCCCTTAAGAAGTATTGACTTCAATAAAAACTTATTTCGATTTGGATCAACAGAAACAGGAAATATACCACTGATATTAAATTTATAATACAGAGCTTTGCAGTTCTCTTAAGTTGTAACAGTGATCCATCAAAATGCGCCTCCTATTTTGCATTTTACATTCGCAATTTCCTTTTTGTAGTGAATCGTGACTTTGCGATATGCAGAACACGATTCGCCAGAGGGAAATGTAAAATTTACATTTACATAAGAGTTAAAAGCGTAACATTTTTACGACAACATTTCAAGTTGCTTTCGTACGTAACACATATAGCATTTAGCCGCTGATAAATAACCGGACGGAAGATTTCCCTCATCACCGCTCTCTAACTCAACAGCACCTAACGTCCGTCCGACAGCACACCGCCTGGTATCTCCCTCGGACGCTATATTTAAATGTGGGGGCGGCTGGCACAACTGACAGTGTCAGGAAGAACGAGAGGTAGGGGAATCACACGCTTTCGGCCACATGAATGAATGAATGGAGAGGCGGTCGGCGTCTAGGATCGCCGCGCGTTTTACTGACGTCAACACGACGAGATGCCCTTTGTGGTCGTCGGTGTTTGCGGCGATGTGATGACTTCAACGGCGGAAACGACGCTGCGGCGTGCCGCGATACTTTTGCATTGTAAATACTAGCAAACGAATAGGTGAACAGAAAATTGGGTTTCGCGTGAAACTTTACAACTGGTATTATAATGATCAAGTGGGAAACGATAACATTTATTTAAAGCGCAGGTAAAACTCGTATTTTCCGCTAGTCTTAAGATAACAATGCTTTGTTATACGTTTAAAAAAACTTTAAAATTTACGATGCTTACGTAAAGGTCGTAAAACAATTAAACTTACGTTTACCTACATTTTATTTATCTTGGCGTTAGCTGTCCAGTCACAACAATAAACCTACGCTGTATAATATTTTAGTACTTTCAGGGATCATGAAATGGAAATTTTTTAATATACGAGGTGAAGAAAAATACAGCAACATTGGAATGCATCAACACCAAAATGTAAAACAGAAGACGAGAAGACGCGAACACTTGAATAGTGAAATTCAATTCCTTTTTCTTCTTTCATTAGTTCGATTCAGACAATCAACGCAAAATTGCATTTGTATTAGTAAGAAATGCGATGTTAGCAGTTACGTTCAAATCTTTGGTAGAAATTTCTTATGGGTTTTTGCTGGTTGACGACGTTTCGTTGCACATATTGCACTTTAACTCTAATTGTAAGAGAAAAGTAAAGTTCTTTGCACGTATTCCACCCAATCGTTTAACCTTTCTATACTCACGCATACGGTCTGTGAGACCGACTTATATAGTATAGTATACGTCTTTCATTTTGACGTGAGTATAGGAAGGTTAAGCATTGAAATTCGCATCCGTGGTATACAGCTATAACAATGTCCAATTGTTGAGAATTTTTTACGAATCTAGCATCCATGGTTATCTACATATTTATTTCTGTAGTCACATCAAATTTAACATCTTCATAAAAGTTCTAGACAAGCGACAGGAATACAAAAAAGGGGATAAGTGCAGTTTTTAGGATAGCTAGCATAGCTGAATGGTTAAGGAAATATTAAAAGAAATTGCAACAGCAAGAAGATAAACAGAATAAGATAAAGAAAACCGGAAAGTGAAGACATTAACCCTGGAATATGACTTCTCTGAAGTTGACGCCCGAATTTTCAAAAAAATCTAATTAGAGTTCTGAGACAAATAAGTATAGTTTTGGAGTTCTTGCATAAAATTTTCAATAATTCTGCAAAATTATCCCCAAAAAAGCAATCACCATGTTTAAGCGCTAGGAACGTAATTTGTTCGTTGAAGAGTTCTGATCGTTTTTCTCAGCTTACAGGTAAGAGTTATGGAGTTCTTTATTGTTTTCGGAAATGGTTCAGCATTCTTTTTGCAATTTTGCATTTTTTGATTTCGCAAGCATAATTCTGAGTAGATTTCTGGGTAGCGCTCCAATAGTTCTATCAAAAATCCTCATAACCTTTTTCTATAAAGTTGAAAATTCAGAAGTTATTTGCAAAATTCGAACTAGTATGCTGTGCCAAAAGAAAAAATCGCACATGAGTTCTGATTAGAGTTCTGAGTAGCGCTGGGAGAGTTCTATCGAATATCCTCATAACGGTTTTCTACAAAATCGAAAATTCAAAAGTTATGTGCAAAATTCAAACTAGTGTGCTATGTGCCGAAAAGGAAAAAATGTACAAAAGGTTATGTGGATATTCGATAGAACTCTCCGAATGCTACCCAGAACTCTAATCAGAACTCCTGCGCGATTTTTTTAAATTTTCGGCACATAGCACACTACTTCGACTTTAGCAAATAACTTTGCAATTTTCATCTCTATAGAAAAACGTTATGGGGACTTTCGATATAACTCTTTCAGCGCTACCCAGAACTCTACTCAGAATTAATCTTGCGAAATCAAAAATTGCAACTTTTGCAAAAAAATAATTCTGAAAACAATAAAGAACTCCAGAACTCTTACTAGTAAGTTGAAAAAAAAACGATCAAATTACGGCGCTAGCCCCGAAACATGGTTGCCTTTTTTCGGTAATTTTGCAGAACTATTGAAAATTTTATGCAAGAACTCCAGAACTATACTTATTTGTCTCAGAACTCTAAGAATTAGATTTTTTGCAAATTCGGGCGCCAACTTCAGAGGAGTTGGAATATGTACCCCAGCCTTGCTCGAAACTTCTGTTATTTTTCGACAGATCGCAGCTTGCTAATCTCTTACGTGCGCACGTCAGTTGATTTGCTACAATAGTTGCAGTGAAACGTGTTTTTGTTTGATGTAAAGTCTCTGTTTGGGTACAGGTGTGCCCCAGGGTAGTATTAGTGTGACAAGTTCATAATTTTATCAAATCAGGTAGGGTTATGTTTATTTATTATTATATTACATTTCATAATAGTTAAGGTGTTTTCTAGCATTCAGCATGGCACATAATTCTTCTTCTTCTAGACCACTTACTTAAAAAGACATTGAGATCATTGAAAATTTGTCTGATTTTGAAGCACACGATAAATCAGATATTTCAGAAGAAGATGGCTTTAGAAATGATTTTGAAAGCGATTCTGGCGACGAAGAAGATTTTAATTTGCCCCTATCCCGTCTTCAACAAAAATTAGGAACAACCAGCAGTTTAGTATAATGTAAAAACATAGAACAAGTATTATCAGGAATCCCTTTTTTTCGTGCTACTATGAGTGAGATTCGATTCAGTTTTTTAATAAATTGTCTCTGATTTGATAATAGGCAAACCAGGGCAGAACAGCGAAATTATGATCGTTTTGCACCATTCCGTGATCTGTTTGAGGTTATTATTTCTAATTATAGGTTAGATAATTGGCAAGTTTTAGGGGACGGTGTCCATTCAAAATGTACACACCTTCAAAGCCAGATAAATATGGTATGAAAATTGTTACATTTAGTGATGCGAAAAGCCCTTTACCTCTTAAGTGCTGAAGTGTATGTTGGTAAAGGCTCAACTCCAGAAGGAGTTGCTGTTGCTGAATATTATTCATTAAATCCTAGTAAACCAATTCATGGTACTAACCGCAATGTTACCATGGATAATTGCTTCACATCAACTGATATTGCCAGAAAGCATCACGACCATCATTTCATAATCATAGTCGGAAATCTTGAGAAAAATAACTGAAATACCACAATCAGTTATTCAGGTTAAAGGAAGAAAAAGAATTCGACTATGTTTGCTTTCAGCGATTTTAAGACTATACTTTCTTATTGTCCTTCAACATCAAAGCGAAGAAAGGATGTTCTTCTGTTGTCTACGTTACACTCCTAAGGTGATTAACCAAATTCGACACAACAACGAAATTGTTAACTTTTGCAATAAGACTAAACTCCCTTAGTCCATTCTTTCGATCAATTGACCCATCGTTATACCGTTGCAAAGCAAACCAAGCCACTGTCCATTGAGGATGTTTTACAACCTTCTAGATTCAGTTGGAATTAATTCAACTATTCTTTGTAAGGGTTCTAGTGCTAAAGAAAACGCAAACACATCCAACAGAAGAATGTATTTGAAAAAACTGGCCATAGATCTGATAACACCGCTTATGAAACAACGCCTACAAATACCTACTTCATCCGCTGAATTCCGAGGCGTTATTGAGAGAATGTTGAACTTGGAGCCAGAACCCAATATTCCAATACATAAACTGCCATTGTCTGGCAGATGTTCATTCTGTCCCAGGAAAAAGATCGCAAATCGCGGATTTCACGTAAAAAGTGTAATAAGTTCATATTTTTAGATTATATATATAGATATATATATAAGTTTGCCCTGAGTGGTCAAAATAACTCAAAATTGGTAACATTCATTTACTTACAGCCTAAGTTTGTCACAGGATATGTTTTTAGTACATATATAGTAATAGTTAAAAGCTTATTTTGTATGACTCTTTTATTAGGGTACATCTGTACCCGGGAGTAGTAAAATAAAATATTTTTTGATGGGTAATGTTCAAGGGTTAAACAGGAACTAAAACCAAAAGGGTTGAAAAGATATATAGAAGAAAAGCAATTAAAGTGTACCTGATTATATGGTATCAGGAATATATCTAACGCGGTTCCATTCAACACTAAAGACTCTAAAATTAGCCAAATTGAGCCGAAAATTGCCGGGAACTATAAAACATCCCTTACACAGCTGGCCAACAATAAGATAACTTTGATATGGGTTCCAGGGCATGAGAGGAGCAAACGTAACAACATTGGTTGGATCAGAACCATATTACGTATGAAATACTAGAATAGGAAGAAGAAGCAAAGATTTCCTATTGAAAGAGTGAGTATTTTAGGACTTAGGCGGGCAAAAAGATTTATCACCTATTCTACCACAAAATTGAAGAAATCTCTGGAGTTATATAAAGAGGAACCGAAACCAGCCCTGCGTTTTCTCACAGGTTGCTGTCACTCGAAATACCATTTCAAGATAACAGGATAGACCACAGATGATAAGGGTAGGTTTTGCAATATTGCAACGGAAACTTCGGCACCCATACTATGCGCATACGTAGGCAAGCTTCGCCCAAAGACAAAACATCTAGAAAAGGCTACAATGAAATCGGCCAAGGTGGGCAATGTTCGTCTCAGAAAACTTATAGACTTTACAGAAAGTCTAAGAATTCACACTTAGATTGAGGTCCATTACAAAAGATCTTGTGAAGATCACAGTAATCGGAAGGCACACGCTGCCGGGTGATTCACCATAAAATCTATAATCTACAACAGATATTGTAGAATGCCAAATCAGAGCCGTAAGGCGGATGTGAAAACTCAGTAAATCTACATTTCTCATTAATACTTTGAATCAAGTTTACCTTATGCATCTCGTCTTTGTAGTTAAATGCAATTCCTTTTGTCGCTAAGAATGTGTCTCCTTTCCTTTTATAACCTTCTTCAATTTTTTTTGTTTCCTTATAAACTGCGCTATTTATTATATTCCCCTTCGGCAAGTATCACTCAATCAGAAGTATAACTGTCACATCTCAAAGACCAGCTGTCACCAATATAAGTAAAATAGAGCTTTGGTCTATTTTGGTGACGGGAAATCGCCATTCAGCGCATCAACACCTTTCAGTATGATTCCGGTTGGAATTGTCAAATCTCATCGCATGTGAAACATTCACAAAATTGAACGACATTTGTGTTGCCAACTTCAAAGTGCTCTTCTTCGAATATTATGCACTGGTGTCAACATCTGCTCCAGTTTTCAGAACATCTTCTAAAGCGTTGTTGTGGAATGGTGGAGAGCGCTTCTTAAGTGGTTCATATGCCCTGAAAACAGGAAAAAAGTTTTGTTATAATAAATTTCGTAAATATGGAGGTTGTAACATTGGGATCATTAAATTTATGATCAAGAAATTGATAATCAGATAATCTATAAGCGGGTAGTAACATCTACAGCTTTCTTCTGCATAAATCTGCTCGTTACATTTCAATTTCTTTACGCAAACGTCGTTTCGTTTCCAGATACAATATTTCATAACGTCCGGGAATCAAATGTTCAGACACCTTTTTCATAAAAAAAAATTACACAATTTTTAACAGCTTTCATACGAATATCGCAATCGTTCGTTTGTGTATTTTCTCTTGGTGTAATTTTGGGCTCACCGTATAGTTTTTACCTTCGCAGACTTTCATGCCGGTTTAACCTCGAAAAAGTCTGTACCATTGCATTTTCTATCAAAAATTTTATGATCATGTTCGAGCCTCAGATCACCCACTTTAGACACATAACGCACCCGTCTCTCGTATTTTGGACCAGTGTTGTGCTACATCGAATGAAACTTACGAGTATTTCATTAAAATATAGATCAGATCGGTATAGAAGCTCATAAATTCAAGTGTGAATAAAATATATGTCCAACAGCCCCAATTCATTCTGGACTTCTCCCCACTACATCTGGCAGTTGAGTGAATCGTCAGAACTACCCTTTTTTAGGACAATTGGCAGCGACGTAGGACAAGGACTGAACTTCAATTCGGGGGAGCTGGCATCTGTTCCGTTTGGTTCCAGCCTCCTTATACTGCCATGTATTGAATAACTCGAAAGTACAACTTTGAGCTTAACTTCCCTTTAGAGTTAAATGAATGTGGTACATAGAGGAGAGTAAGGTCGTTGAAGGAATAGGGGCAGGAGTATATGCACCAAATACTCCTAGCCAATGGGAAATTGCCGCAGCGTCTTCCAAGTTGAAGTTCGCGCTTTAGGAATATATGCCGACAATAACTTTAGAAGGAAACTAAGGGCTAAAATCACAGGTCATTAATTCAAGGCTGGTCTGGGAAGTACGCGAGAACACTAAATGCACTGGGTGCGTGCAACAAAATGTCCCTGCAGTGGATAGCCAGGTCACGCCGAAGTAGAGGGCCATGAAGTTTCTGATAAATTAGCAAAGCAAGGGTAATCACCTTTCATAGGACCTGGGTTCTTTTGTAGGCTAAGTGAGTATTTTATTCGTATGCCGCTAAGGAGAGAAGAAGAACGGAACAGGCAAAGATACTGGGCAAGCCTGCCGGGACTAATAGAGGCCAAATCTTTTCCTGAAAATTATGACCGAAAAACTCCTACATAGAATAGATGTAGTTAATAGCAGTGTTTGTAGATTTTAGAAGGAGACAGCTAAGACTCTGCAACACATTTCCAAAGAAGGCTGCAAATTGTACCTTTTAAGGGTCTGATACCTGAGATACCACCAAATTGAGCATCAGAATTTATTATCATTGAATCCACTCAAAATTTTGGAGTTTCTTCGGGCATTCAAGCTTGAGCTGTAGTATTAACACGGCGGTGGTAGAGGGCATAACACATACTCTCAACGCGACAAAGTGCATCAGTCAACCCCATCATATACCAATACCAATACCAATACCAAATAAAACACCACTTTCAGTTACCTTTTGGTCAAAGAAGAATGTGAAAATAAAGCTTACACTATATATGGGGACGGTTACGAAGTGATGGGAAAAACGAGGAAGGGATTTTATTTCTTACCGTTGTATTCTTTCCTACCACAAATCATTTTCAAATTGAAGATCATTTTCCAATAGTCAGTTGAGGTGCGGATTCCAAAATTTTGTGTTTATTTTACCACATGTGTACATATCCATGTAGATTGCAAGAAATGGGTTGTCGTTTATCATTAAACACTGGCGAGTACTCGCCAAAAGATTGCGAGAAAAAGTAATATCGACCTTCTAACATGTTTATAACTCTTCTAATGCTTGACTGGTTTTGACAGTGTGTTTTGATAACAAATTTTTGGCACCTTTCAAAGTCGTCACAGATTTGTCAAAAATAAAATGTAGCCCTTATCATGTTTGTAAGAACATTTCGAAACCAGTTCTGGACAAAATTACTCAAGGAAGTACTGATACCGACTAAGCCGTTTCTGCGTCTCGGCATTTCAAAATTGAATAGTTATTCTACTATCACCGACGTTGTATTCTCGAAGCACCATGATCAGACTTTTAACACGGAAAAAATTGAAGCACTTAAAAATTCAGTTCACAAAAATCGAAAGGGGATTGTGCTAATAAACCAAACAATGAAGAAGAAACCAAATATCGATATCACGAAGAAGTGGAAAAAGCAATAAACGGTCAAATAGTCGCCGAACTCCAAGCAGCGTACAGCTACCTATCCCTTTCGTCTTTTTTCGGTAGGACGAGCGTAGGATTGCTTGGGGTACAAAAATTTTACATGGATATGTACACAGAAGAAACTGAGCACGCGACGACGCTTATTGAATACCAAGAAATGCGAGGTGGTCGCATAAATATAACAACGATAAATGTATGCGAGTTCGATGAAGATTGCACCATTTTGAAGTCATTGGAAATGTCTCTTTGTATGGAAAAAGTAATATCGGATCAGTTAACGCAGGTATATTCACTAGCCAAGAAATACAAAGATTTTCGTACTCAAGATTTTATAGTCACCGAATTCATTAAAGAACAAACGCAGTCGATAAGACAGTTAGGAGTACTCATTGCTACTGCAAATAGGATGGGTGATACTGGACTGGCCGAATTCTTCCTAGACAAAGAATTGAATTCGACCGGTGGACATGCAACTGTTAGTTAATACGCTTTGTTTGTCTTAAAAAGTCAGAAATATATATTTTAAAGCTAGTAGTAGTAATCTGTTCGTTCGAAAATTGTAGGCATCTAAGCACACACATTTTTCTATTATTACATACCCACGTCGCATGCTAATCGTTAACGTTGCCCGTGCAATGCTAAGAGGATGAAAGCGCAATTAAATTCTTCCGATAACCGGATACAGACGTAGGCACCGTTTGCAGTTATTTATAGAAAGGAGGGTAAAGGAAGAAAAAACTGTAAATAGTCGGCGTTGGTGTTCGAGATGACTTTAACCGGAAATAACTGACTCCTCCATGCTAATGAGGAAGAATTTATTATCTATGTAAACGCATAAGCTACAGAATTTTTAATGACACGGGAATCGCTTTAAAAAATTCCGAGTTCCACGCGACCTTGTGTAATTAATGAATAACAAACGTAATTTTTCAACTAAAATTAGGAACGCATATTTCGCATTCGCCACCGTTAATTGGCGAAAGTTATGGATTTCATTGAAGATCGAAAAGTCGAAAATATTGTTTAGAAACAATAGCCCGTAATATCAACAAGAACAAAACATCAGGTGAAATCCGAGCAATAAATATCCATTGCAGAAATCTCAATGGCCTTTTTATTAAGCTTATTAAACGATCACTTCAACTACGTAATTCGGTAGTGAATTCTATTAATATTCGATTCGTACCTCTTGATCGTGCCTGTTATTACCACTATGAAGAAGACGAAGTGCACATTTCTGCACGAATAAGTACTTAAAAATAATGTTTTTACCGAAATAAAACCGGAAACTCATACGTATCCCATGGCTATTTAATGTATCCTTTCGTATGAAAAAGTTTTGCGTGGTTTTAATAAGAAACGTAGAGTAATTTCTTTAACGTTTTTGTATTATTTTTAGTTTTCAAGATTACTTAAAATTTTCGAAGGAAGAACGTGGAAGCATTGGAAGTGCTCTCTTAAAGGTCGATTCAGAAATAATCCTTTCAGAATTGTAAAATATATTACCAATTATTTCTTTCTTAGTATAATTCTCAGGGATCCGTGTGCGCAAGGGCAAAGCACGTCAGAATATGAACGGGGCTCATTCGCTACATCGGCGTTCTCTGCTAAATTACCCGTCTGAGATATAAAGCTTTAAGAGCTACACAAATATATGTGGCATGTTTCCAAAGATCTCTAAATTTGACTACAGTAGAGCGTCGATAATCCGTATAATTAATGTTCAGCCCTATTCGGATTATCATTTCGTTCGGACTTTTGAACATACATAGGTCAAAAACGACATCAAAACTAATTTTAACTGAATATACGCCTTATCAACTTTAAAAATGTCAATAGGCATACATACTACAAATAATTCTAGATAGATTTAAAAGATTTGAATTTTTACTTTTACCTTCGTTTATTTAGATTAAAGTCCCTAACTTGTCGTGGACAGGCAAGTTGTGCTAGCAAGCATTTTCTTCAGCAAATTTTCAGTCGTTATTATCATTTACAAGTGCCTCACCGTCTGTTACAGCCAGTCAAAATGTCGTCGTCGTTCACAATTTCGTAGCCGAAGTCGAATTTTCAATGCTTCGGATTTTTGACGGTTCAGATCATCGACGCATCCACTGTATAACTTTTCTATTTCGTCAATTCTCATCAAAATTACAATGTACTTTTCCAAACTAGTCTCCATTTAATTTAATACACTTATCCTAACCTATTTATAGCAAGTTTTATCCCATTCAAAGTCTCAAATCGAACACCCCATACTGGTTGTTTCAAATTCGATTAAATTGATTGAAATATAAAGAAAAGCATACTTCACTCTTTCACGCGGATAAGAAATGTTGACAACGGTCCGAATATGTCAAAGTTTTCCTGCGTTGGACGATGCATCAAATGCATTATTATGTGTTCAATATTGGAAGAGATTGGACACATGATGTAGCCTCGGCTTAACACTGTTCTTAAAACTGTCTTATAATCGATACTATCAGTTTCAAGACCAAAGTTCAGAAATACCGTTCTTTTCTTTGTATGTTTCCTCCATCAAGGATGACAACTTAGTTGTTGACACTTATTTCGATGTTTCCAAAATCAGCGTGCTCAGGGCGAGAGTTAATTGGTAAGAGTAAATTAACTGAAGTTAATTCAGGTAGCTCAAAAACAGAAATTATTACTTGTAGCTCCATGGGTACATAATATCACCTTCACGGATCACTGGGAAAATGGTAAACGAAACAAACAAAATCGAATAGTAAAACACCACCGATAAAGGGATTGAAAGCAGAGGGCCAACCCTCAAAGAAAAAAGCTCTAGAATAACGTACCCCAGATAGTAAAATGGCGCTTGTAAAACAGTCAAGAATTTCAGGTAGTATGGAGGAAAGATTAAAACAAAGATTCGAACCCCGAGCAAAAATCAGTCAAACAAACAGAGAGGAATAAGGAGTACTGCCGTGCTCCTTATAACTAGTTATCATTGCTTTAATATGCACACGACAAAGAATCATAAATTATTCATTTGTTTTTAACTTATTGGATATTGGTGGACTAGTGAATATTGTTTTAAGCTCTTGGTTTGCTCAACTTCTCGTCATGGCCCACAAATTTTAATTTAATTTCATCGCTTTTCGTTATACTATCCACATCTAACATAAAAGAACACTACGGGAAAATTCAGGAAACGCAAGAGTAGTTGGTCAACAAAGCAAAGAGGCAAGAACAGTAAAATGTAACTTATAAGATATTTACTTATTAAGAATATTCCATTTTCAGAACTTGCATTACTACATTTTTATCGATAGTATTGTTCATCTTCAAACAGTTCCGTGAGGCTTTGAGCAACTGACAAACCTCAAACTTTGAAAAAGTCCTCTGAAGATCGATGGATTATTATCATAGTCACGCAAGCAGAAAACTTCGTATGAGTTTTATCCATTGAGGATCATAACTCCGTTGTTCAAATACGCTTGTCTGGAAAGATCTAAATCGATGAAGTAAACAGGTATCAGCTTGCATGTCAGAAAGTAAGCGTTACAAGCTGACACGTGTAATAGAACCTTCAGTATCAAATAAATCTCATCCGCGTCTGAAAGTTCTTTTCCTACCTATTACACTCGCGGATTTCCCATGTGGAAAACTACGTTAGAAAGCAGGGCTGCAAGTCGATACGTGTAATACGGTCACAATGGTAAAACCTCTTTTATTCAGATTTTATGATACAATACCTTTAAAATTCTTTCCTATTTTAGAAATTGTTCGTTGGCATAGGACGATTTTAGTGCTTTTAAAATCCTTCAGTCCAATCCAAATGTCAGAGCTGTTTCAACGCTTAACTTGAACTAAGCTAATTTTCAACTATTTCTCTCAATATCTCTAAAAGCACTTTTTGGCCTTGGGGAACAGCTTTGGAAATACTAAACGCAAAGGTCTAAATTTGTTTCGGAAGTGATAACTTACTTGTTTGGAAATTCTTCTAGTGAATTACACATTTCTTACTTAACATTGAACTAAAAATTGGTTATGAGTATTGAAAATATAAGAAAGAATTTTGAATATGGTGGTAAGATCGCATTTGAGAGGAATAGAAAATATATACATACTTAGGGCCGACAATAATATATATCAGCGAATATAATAGAATAATAATAGAAAAGTATACAACACGGTTGTTTGTAATAAAAATAAAATTCTTAAGATATGTGAAACAGAAAACCACAAGGAGCACGATAACAAATGACATATCCAGGAAAATTCACAGGTAAACTAAAAATGGAATAATAATAAATGGAACCCCATTTAAAGTTGTTTGCCAATATGTGCCGCATGGCAAATAATGATGAGTCCCATATCTGAACTCTTCATATCCAAAATTTGCGATATCCGAAAGAGCTGGGCTGGTGAATATCTTTTATGATTGCGCTTGCGGTTAAACAAGTTCCGGTTTGTTTATGTTAGATCTTTTTATATATTGTATTTAAATA
Source organism: Chrysina gloriosa (assembly GCA_038088585.1). Taxonomy (NCBI): domain Eukaryota; kingdom Metazoa; phylum Arthropoda; class Insecta; order Coleoptera; family Scarabaeidae; genus Chrysina; species Chrysina gloriosa. The sequence continues at coordinate 91,764,444 of CM076087.1, read as the reverse complement.
TTGTACGTATATTCATTACTGTACATTTCAATTTCTAATTCTTTAAAATGATGTCGACCGGATACTCCATACTTCTACTTACCGGAAACACCATCAGCCTTCCTTATTTTGGATATGAGAGGTTGTACTGTAAATGAAACTTAAGTGTTGAGAATATAAAAAAATAAAATTCAGCAAAAGACGGAATGCCAGAGGGCTAGGAAAACTGACAAAAAGGTTATACGATGGAAAAGAAGTAATCTGCTTGTCCAATATAGGAAATGATAGAACGAAAAGTGTAGAAATTGGCAATCATACTTCTACCTAATGGTACAATAACGGTAACTTTCATATCACGATGATTCCATTCGTTTCTAATTAATTGATATCGGAAAGAGTGTACCATACTTTATTCGCGAAATAATACCCCAACAACCTTCTAATTGGATAATCGGGATTAGGAAAGCTGTAACTTAGTCCATTCTCTAATATTAACGCTACCAGGAATAAGAAGATTCACCTCTAAGATTATAGCTCTAACGTTCGTTATTTTACAATTAAAGTGAAACTAGAGAACCCCATTCACTCCCATCGCAATGTTCGCAATCAGTTCTGCACAATTTTCGCCAATTAACGGTACTTTAACATCGAGAACAGGTTGCACGGTGCATTACTTGTCAAGCACACATTTCTTGGTCTTCTCGATCTTTCGCACAAGCGATGACCTTTTTCCCAGCCATCTCTTATCTTCTTGATGGAATAAAATGGATAAAACGTAAAAGCGAGAAAGAAACGTAATTCCCGTATTCGAAGTTCGTATGTAGTATGTGGAATTGGGTCAAATGCACGTAGGTACAACTGGATTTACGCGATTCTCCGAGTGCTGTCCGCTGCACAAGCAATTGATTTTGTTGTCAGTTCTATCCGTGCGTGTGTGTGCATACATGTGATGTTTGCATGTTTGTAATGTCGAGTATAACAAAGAGCTCTTGTCCTACTTTACCGAATACGCGTCTATCTGGAAATGACATGAGGAAGCCTTTTGGGCCGTTGTTAGGGACAATTTCCTGTACAAGTATGTCAATTGATGAGAAGCAGACCTTATAGTCTTCTCTTGCTATTCAAGAAAACGGTTTTGAAAATGAAAGGGAATCCGTAAGAAATAGATATGACAGAAAATGTGATGATTTGGAAAAGGAAACCCCTCACGTAGATATGTACAACGGATTTTTTCTGTCCGCCGAGTTTCTTGCGAACCATGCTTTTTTCAACAAAGTTGTTTACAAGATAATGCTGTAGGAGTTGACAAATATAAATTTAAAGTAATCCTTGGCATAATAAATCATGGAATTGAGTAGAGAGAGCACCATCGAGCTTTGATTCTTTATAATTTCTAATGTGGTTACAGTCTTAAACAATGTTTTGAGGAAATCAATCGAGTGTCTGGTCACAAGTTGAATTTTTAGCTACCACAAAGGGGTGGGACAATAAATTTTAATTTGATCGTCTCCCCTTATATAACTATTTTCTTGCTCTTAAACCAAAAAACGCCGGTCTTATTCGGAACATGATCGAAGAGAACCGGCATGTTAGTACAAGGAGTATTCAAACAACTCTAAAGATTGGAGGGAAAGCCACTAGCACCATTTTACGCAAGCATTTAAAGGTACGTAACCAGTAGACTACACCTCCACTACTTTGTACATCTGAAGACTTGTTATAACATGCGTGGTCTTGTTTATGATCTTCAGTCTGAGGAAGAGCAATTGATTTGGAGAAATTTCTTACTTTTTTAGTTGTGGTCTTTTGGAGCGTAGAAAATTTGATATAATCTCGAAAAACAACGATTAATCTCCTTTAAATTCCTATTAAATTCCTTTATCTACTAACACACGTCGTGTTACAAATATCGTACATATTCCGGCGAAATTCTTGCTGCACCTTCTTATTAAAAATTCAATAATTTCAGCCAATATTTTCGGAAAAAATGTTAAGTGCAATGTGGCACAATTTCTCTTAAGATTCCTTGGTTTCCTTGGCACTATTTTATTCCAGTTGGATTCCCCAAAATTTGATCCCAGTTCAAAAGGAAACCGTGTGAAATGGTTCAGATCTACATACATTAAATCGCTTTAACAATGGGTCATCTCATCTGGTGTACATCATTAGAAGTGATGAAACATGCACATATATACTGCTGTGATCCTGAAAAAGCAACAATCGGTTTGAGTCTTTGAGAATAATTCGGCTCCAACAGAGGTTATTCGTAAAAAATGCCGAAACGAAAAGATGGGGGCTACATTTTTAGGAATTACCAGACATGTTTCCACTGGAACACTGGAATATTGCCGTACTGTTAATGCTGAATGGTTCACTACAGTTTGTTTGGCTCAAGTTCTCCAAAATGTTCGAGATAAGCACTTAATGATAAGCTCATCTACCTTTTTTATAACGGTCAGGATCATATTGCTGCTCGAACAATTGAGTAATTAAATGCCCAAAACAAAAAAATCGATTATCAAAGCACCAATGAATGATGATAACGAAAATAAGAAAAAATATATAAAAGAACGGAATGGTGGAGTATCGAGGCTAAAGAAAAAATTAGAGAGAAAAAGCAAGCCTGGAAGAAACTACAAGAAGTGACTGATGAGAAAAACATAGTACAACATGTGGAGAAACGTGACAGAGCGGGCTGTAAGGGAAGCAAAAAGAAGAGCTGGGAAGATTTTGGAAGAGCTGGAGGAGATCTGGAGATAAGTAATAAAATGAAGAAAGCAACTACTACGCACTGAATAAAATCATGTTCAATCATGGGAAAAAGGAAATTAGTCAAGAGACGAGAACCAAGGTATATAACTCAATTGCAAGTCCAATAATGCTGTAAGGAGCGGAAACGAGGACGATGCAAACACAAAATCGATGATAAACGCAGCAGAAATGAGATATTTAAAAAGGACAGCTGGGGTAATCAAAATCGACAGGTGTAGAAATAAAGACATTGGGGCAAAACTCAAACAGGAATTAGTATTGAGCAGAATTGAGAATAAACAGCTAAGCTGGTACGGACAGACCGAGACTGAACCAAGACAGGATATTAAAGAAGATTAACGAGGCGGATTTGGGAAGAAATAGAAGAAGGGGAAGACCGATGAAGATATGGATGGAGCAGATCCGCCGATAGGGAAGGAAAGAGGCAAAGAAATGAGGAGTATGCAGAAACTAACGCATAATAGGAAAGAATGGAAACAATGGGTAAAGGAGAGCAGTTCGCGAAATCCGACGCCCTAGATGGGCAGAAGGATAAGGTTAAAGAAAAAGAAGAATGCCCAAAACATTGAAATAATGGATCATTCTCATGTAGTACAGGCCTGGCACCTAATTATTTCTTTTTGTTTCCACGTGCAAAGGAACAGTTATGGCATCAGCTGAAGAAGTAAACAACCTAACGCGAGAAGATTGGTAAAAATCTTTCGGAGATTGCTTTTTAACGGATGCAAAAATCTATTGACCGGATACTTTGAAAGATTGTTATGTTTTGTATATATATTCTGTATTACTTTACTAGACTGAACGAAAATAAAACATCCCCAGTATTAACCACAAGATTGGGTTGGATAATTTTGCCTTTTGATAACACTTGAACAGTGAAATAATGGATCATTCGCCATGTAGTCCAGACCAGGCACGTAATAACTTCTTTTTGTGTCCACGTGTAGTGGATAAGTTACGGCCTTCAGCTGAAGAAGCGGTGCACGCATTTAAAAAGAAACAAACAACAGGAAAAGACTGGAAAAAATGTTTTGGGGATTGGCTTTTCTCTTCCTCTTTGACTTTCTTTTCCTTTACAGGTTAGCCGTTCTCAAATTCCAATATCCTCTGTCTGTCCAATCGTCGCCGTTTAATTCCGTATCTTCCATGGTTTTGGTTATGTATGTTTTCCATTTTATGGCCCGGCGTCCTCTTTTTCTCCTTCCTTTAGGATCCTTGTTAAGGATCTTCTTTGGGGATCTTTTCTCCTCCATTCCCTCATTCGATGTACGTATTCGTACCATTTTAATGTTGTATTTTCTAATCTACTGGTAGTCGATGTCTTTATTTCCATTTCTCTCCAAATTTGTTTTGTTCCTATTTTGTCTTTGCGTGTGAATTGTAGTCGACATCTTAGTATCATATACTCTAATTTTATTGTTCTAATTTTGTCCCTGATTTTGTTTGTTAACGACCACATTTCTCCCCCATATGTTTATATACTTTTCATTATTGTATGAAATATCTTTCTTTTGTGTCTTTAATGAAATTGTCCCGTATAGTGCTTTAATGGCTCTCTTTCCCTTTATTACTTTGTCTTCTACATATGTCCTGGTCCATGTTTCCTGTGTTTGATAATATCATCCCTATATATTTATATTCTGTGCATTCCTTTATCGTTTCTTTGTCTATCCGTATATTCACATAACACATACATACATTCGGTTCTTTTAATATTAATATTTAATCATCAGTGCTCGCAGATTGGTTTTTACGGATGCAAAAAAATGCATTGTAAAGGGAATGCTTTGAAACATTAGAAATAGCTGGATCTTTTAAATATATTGTGTATCAGTTTACTAGGCTCAGCCGAAAAAGAGCAGAACTCGTATTTAGAGTTAGAACAACAATTTTAAGGTATCTAAATTTTCTTCTCCAGAAAAATCGATTTAAAGAAATTACTCATACCGCTCCTTACAACCAGTTAAAAGCAAAACGACAAACTAAATGAAAAAATCCATGTATTTGACGTTTCCTTTTCTTAAAAAAAAAAATAAAAATGCTGAATTTAAATGTTGTTTAATGTTAATTTTTCATACTAGTACATACACATAGATATAATGTGCTAAATTTGCTAATAATTTACTTGAATGTTGTTAAACAACTACCGACCTCATAAATAAGGTATTGCTGACATGTTAAATTAGCGCTGTAACAGTTCAAAACAAGTGAACTTGTGCAACAATAGCATATTATTTCATTATACAAAACATTCCACCGCAACTTTGTATACATGTGTCTACATATAGTTATATCTAGGTGTACTATTTTTCGCTAACCTAATCGTTTAATCAACAACAGATTTAATCTCTATTATTTGCCCAATTAAAATATTAAAACGGTGTATGCGCTTTTATATTCATGTACATGTATGTACTGTATGTCATTATATAATACGTGTAAAAATTATTAATTTACCACAAATGTAGTTTCGAACTGTACTTAGATTTTCCGATACCCCAACTCAATACATCGTTTCTTGTAAGTTGGTTATTTTTGTAAAAGTGATTGGAGTTTATTACATAAATATTTATAACCCAAGCATAAATGAAAGCATGACGAAACGTTACGTCGGTGTCGTTCACAATAAAATTCGATTACAATAAAGCCGCACGCAAGCCAATTCGAGTGCGATATCAAGAAGATTCCTTCGAAAGCACACCCTCTTGTTTAGCCCAACCGCTATTGATTATATTACGGATGATTCATCTTTTCATTTATTGATTTCGAAACGAAGTGCTTACACGCTCATAAAAAGAAACGTGTGTTTATAAGAGAGCATTTGGAGGAAAAAGTAGCTATATTTATTATATTTCAGGCTACAGCGTATTGTAGCTTTTGTGTATGTGACCCAATTTTGTTGTTTAAGAAAGTTAAGATTACTCGATTTAAATTACGTGGGTAACAAATAATTAAAATTTCAATCGCAGTTTGGATTGGGTGCGTCTTCCATGAAGGATGAATCCTTAGAAAACTGAAATTAATTATTCAGAAACAGGAAAGGGTAGCGTATAGCTCTTGATAATGATTAGAGTTGCCCAATTTGCTCCAATAGTACTACAACTATCTGAAACGACTATACTAGAATATTAACATTCCACTATACGAATATAGATGGCTTCATAGTATACATTCAGTTTCAATGTATAGTATGAAGCCATCTGTATTCGTATAGCGCAATGTTACTATCCTAGTACAGTCGTTTTAGATAGTTGCAGTACCATTGGCGCAAATTGAGCAACTTTAATGATGATACAGCCAGACAAAAAAATTGCTGCATCAAAAAAAAGCTGATATTAAATATTTCCATAAAATCAAAAATACCAGTCTTCTGAACAATTTCAATTCTAGTTGTTTATTACAGTTGTTTTTTACTTCCCCAATCGTTCTAGGTAAAAAACTATTTATTATCTTAAATTCCCTTAATAATCCTGAAACCTGATGGTATTCTTGGATTCAGTGCACCAAAATTAGTTAAGAACAGTTAAAGAAAGTGCGGCAGCAATAATAATGATATATCACATAATTGTCGGTAATTACTACAACAAATTAGATCTATAAACGGTTTGAAAAAGCTGAAGGAGTCGAAATCTTTCCAGCATAAGTAAAGTTGGCCAAAGTCGGTTCAATTCCATCTGTGACTCGTCACGGGCTTAGGTTATTATATAATTTGCGTGTTCTTAGAAAATTGTCAAAGAATGAACGATAACAAATATTTTATGTATCGTCGTTTATGATTCTACATTTAATCACTTGTCACAATAATTAAGGAAGGGAAAATTTGGGTAATAATTATGTATATGTAATATTGTACATCTAAAATAGAATATATGTAAGTACCTATATATCTAACAATAGCTCGGTATAAACATGTAAAATATGTTGCAAAACAAATTTACTAGTTACTGCGTCTATTAAAACTGAATCATAAGTTGAGTTGCCGAAGAAACGGTTCAACCGGTACGAATCGTAGATGGGCTAAGACTCGTTCGCATTAGGGTGGCGGCGCGAACGACATATGCTGTCGGTACGTCGCTTCCTATGCTTCCTAAGATGGTATAAAATTTGTCTCGTGGTTTCCAAAGTTAGAATGTAGAACAAATCGAGTACAGTAATCACGTAGGTGAATTGGCCCATGTAAATAGTTCAAGACATAGACAAACGAAAGAAATACGAGTAACATAAACGCGACCGTAGCATATCTGAGAAAACCCACGCATCCTCCGATGCACGCGTTGTCGGAGAACTTTGTTTGAATTGCTGACTTTACATATAAAGTTTTGTTGTTTAAATTCATTGTGGTCGAGCATTCGTGTACAAACGTTAGGCCAGAAATTGCTTTCTCAAAATTAATTGTTTCCTTAAATAAAGTAATTGTAACTATACAGTGATCATTGTATTTGATTGTATTGTCTAAATAAATTTAATTATTATCATTATTATTATTATTATTATTATTATTATTATTGATCAAAAAAAAAAAGCCTTTATGAACTATTCGACGCGAATTTGGGAATTTTACAAGTTGTGTCCAGGAATTACGATACCACCAGAAAACGTCGATGAAATCCGGAAAGACAACCGAAAACGTCGCATCGTTCTGCATCATGACAATGCCAGATCTCACATAGCACGTCAAAAGCTTGATTATTTGGAGGAGAAAAACCTCAAATTAATGTCTCATTACCCGCATTCACCAGATTTATCGACTAACGATTTCTTTTTGTTCTCGAATGGCAAACAAAAAGTGCGTGGACAGCGATTTTGAGCACCTCACGAAACTGTCGAGGACTTCAAAAGCCATGTTTTTGAGATACTATCTTCAGAGTGGCAAAAATGTTTCGAACATTAGCTTAAACAAAAAAAAAAGCAAAAAAAAAATCTTAAAGGCGAATATTTTGAAAAGCAATAAAACGGTTTGTTCCAGAATATGTTTCTCTTTCCTAGTTTTAAGTTGTTAAAATACGCCCTTCGTAGTTTGTCCCGATTCGTAATGCCATAAAATTTCCGATGCAAGTAAATCATCTATGTACATTTTTATGGGAGTAATCAATAGTAATACAAGTTTACAGTTGCTCCCTTTCGTAACGATCATGTATTCGTTTTGCGTTAGCCAATTCTAAACATAAGTAATGGCACCGTAATACGATCTTTGTGCTTTTCCCGGAATTCCTCGAAATTTTTTGACAACCGCGAAACTAAATATAATCGAGTTTACTACCGAATATCCGAATGCCATTTAAATTTTACTACTTATTAGAATTCCAATGACCGCGTCGGTGGATTGCCTGAATCACTGTTCTGTATAAGCCGAGGTCGTAATTAAAGGATATGTTTGGTTTTGGGCTTATGGAATTCTTATTGGAATATTTGACGTTCTGAGCTTGAGTATGATGCGAATGTTAAAATACATACAATTGTAGGAAGGCGAATGTATGTATTCCTTGGCAAATTTCAAATATACGACAAATTCCTCCAAAGTCCTCATTAAGTTGAATTTGCAGACTAGTTCGCTCTTGTTTTATTTTTAACAAATATGGATATACGGCACGTGATGAAATTTGACCTAAACCTAACATTGTCACTTCAATAAATTAGTCAATAGAATTCATAATTTCAACTTCTTTAAAGCAATGTAATAAATGACTAACGATATTCAAAAATAATCAATTACAAACACAAACAACTTATTTGGTAACCTGATACCAATTACATACAACAAACTTTCTACTGCTGTGCTAATTCCTCTCTGTTCGGGTTAAATTTTCTTCTAAAAAGTCTAAAAACTTACTTTATCCAAGCAATCAAGTCGTGTTATTATGATCATCAAATCTAGGTATCTAAAGTAGAGTAATTAATCTGGCAAAGAAAAACTTGCCTCTCATTTAATTTGCCAGGAAACCGTTCATTACGTGTCTGATGCAAATTTATTCGAACAAGAGAACTGGTTCTAGATCAGTGGCCAGGTATATATACATATGTATGTATATATCTGTATATGTAAACACATATATAATACATCCATTAAACGGCGTCCACTGTAAAGATGCGATTCCATAAAAGATTTCACCTTGACCTTGTGATGTTGCCTGCTCGAGGAAGTGGGTGTAATAAAATAATAAATTTAATCACAAACGAATTATAGGAAATGACGTTAGCGGTAAAAATTGAAGACCTCGTTGGGAATTGGAAACAATTGAATGGGTTGAAAATTTATTACTAGCGTGAGATCATTCTTTAAAATTGAGCAAAAAGTAAACAATGTATGTATGTAGTATAGATGATGTTCGATGAGATGATTCTATTATCGTACAGAAAGTCCTCGCTTGACGTTGGGATTAAGTTAACTAAAACGACGTTAATCAAAACGGTGTTTTACTTTGTAACAGCAGCAAAGGTAAAGGTTAGATCCAAAAATTACCAGGTATTTAATAAATTACACCATTTCTTCATGTAAATTGTTCAATGAATTAGCTAAATGTATTGTAAGGTACCCTGTTAGGTAAGTGCAGCAGTTGCAAGAATATGTTGGCTGCATTTTTATATTTCCCTCTTTCAGGTCTTCACTTTTGCACTGTTCTTTATGCACAACCAGATTTGCCGCACAAGGAAACGAAAACGAATTTTATGAAGTGTAAACGATTGTAGCTTTATAACGGGGAATGGTATATTTACATTGGCAACGTAGTACGGGAACAGCGTTAAGCGGGTCGACGTTAAACGAGGATTTACTGTAGCCGAGTGAAATTCAATTTGATTCATTTTCGCATATCTTACTCCCCATCTTGCTGAGGCAATAGAGAAAAATTCTTGGTCAGAAAATATGAAGTTTTTGAGATTTTGTTGGGCATGTTGAATAGGAATTTGAAAATACCGTTTGTAGGCAAGTACATAATGAATGTATACAGATCTAATATCATAACAGCAATATCAGCAAGGACAAATTGATAATGTATGTAGTTGGCTATTTCAGATTACTCTCCACCCATGCTGATAAGCAATAGATAGCAATTCTTTTGTTTTCCTATACGCTCAGAGGTGTGGGTACATTTGGGATACTGTAATATAATCCAGATCGGAACGCATTTGCAAATTTTATCGTACGTATTTATTCGTTCGCTTGCATATATGCATAAACGCAAGCAACAGTGTATATTGTCTATAGACATTATATATGTATCTCAACGATACGGCGTTAATAGTAAGATCAAAGAAAATATTTGAGGAATTAAGAAGCCTAGAATGAACGATTAAAGAATACGGATTAGAAATAGAATGAAGGAAGAATGACATACAGAAATAGACGATGCGATTTTGAAAATGCAACGTAATTTGAGCATATGGGGATTGTGTTAACGAATATATCTATGACAAGAGCAACAACAGAGAGATCTCAAGCATAGGTAGTTCAGTGTGAACAAAATCATAACACAATTACCTATCGAGTTTTTAGAAATTATAGTACGACAATTGGGCGCGAAGCTTAGATTCCCAATAAACACATACAAAGTATGATGTTTGTACATATGAAAATGCAATTAAGAAATTCCCCCAATATGTACTTAAATTGGAAATTTGAGAAGGAAAATGGTAAGATTTAGTTTTGCAAATATGCATCAATGGCATAAATTAAGATCGAAGAGGTTAGAGGAAGCGTATAAATAAGAAAACTAACCGTATAGAAAATCAAGTAAATTTATTGCAAAAATACACTAGAAATATGATAATAGTGTTTGTTAAAACGGTGGATGACGTGTTGTCATTAAGCAGTGTAAATCGGACTGAAGCTGTCACTCACACATTGAAAATGTAAGTGTCACAGTGCGACAATATTTTAGGCATTATATAAACGAAAGTCCTGGAAAGCGAAAATCCACAACAGAATAACAGCAATGAATAGAGTATTAGAATGGCTAAACAAGGATTTTCTTAACACAATAGAATGTTACAAAATAAACAAAAATAAAATCATACAAAACAATACACTCACCAACTCTTCTTTATAGTTGCGAAACATAGTTACATGAATAGAACTACAGAAGAAAATTGAAAGCATGGAAATAAAGTATCTAAGAAGGGTATTAGGAGCAAGTAATATCAGAAAAATATAAATTAATAAATTAATATAATAATACAATAATTAATATAATAATACAATAATTAATATAATAATACAATAATTAATATAATAAATTAAATAATCTTAGTTAAGTATGTAAAATATAATTATTCACTCTGTATATTCCATGTCCTACTTACATCATTTAAATATCAGAATTATTTATCACATCGTTGGAATGATGATCAACTTATCTAAACCGTTGTACGTGGTCAATTTGATCTATAAGAACTAATCAATTTTAATGTAAATTTGTTGCTTGTATTTGCTATAATCTATGTAAGTTTCCTTTTAACAATATCAATTATGTCCCCAAAAGATTTTAAATACACTAAATAACTTCGGGCTTATTATGTAAATAAAACAAAACCGATGTTATACAAGTATCCGTTTAGTTTTTAAGATACCATTCAGATACTCAACTTCATACAATAGACCAGGCATGGGCAACCTTTTTTGTAGAAGTTTTATGCTGCGAGTAATCTTGAAAAATATACATTTTTGTAGTATCCTTATGATTCATTATGAATTAAGTTTAGACGGGCCGTGCTAATATGCAATGAAAGAATTCAGTAGCGGGCCGGACAAATCTTGCTCGAAGGCCGCATGTGGCCCCCGGGCCGTAGGTTGCCCATACCTGCAATAGACATTCACATTCTATGTTATCATTTATTACAATAAAATAGTAAATTAGAAAAAGGAGTTTCAACCATCTCGCTGGCACTACAACACTACAACAAGTGGAGGATGACTATATAGAGCAGAACCAGAAGTGATGAGAAGAAATTATTAAGGGCTAATAGCATTTCTCTCCACACAATCTAACGGCAGTAGAGGATTATATTATTATGGCAAATATATGAAAGATCAGTACAACAGGGAGGGAAAGTCAATACGGCCTATATAGAGGATTGAGCCCTACATTATTCAATATATACATAGATATACGAACGATATAACCAGGAAATGTGATACAAGAACAAAGAAAATGTAAGCGGAATATCGGCAGGTACAATCAGTGTCACTTACGGAATGTGTATTTGCGGAAGACATAATATTAATAACCAAAAACGAACAGGATATGCAAGAAAATATAAAAATATGGAATACGAAGTTGTTGAGGTATGACACCAACCTAAACAAAATAAAAACAAAGGTGATGATGATAGTAAAGGACCAAGAGAAAGTCAACGTGGGACTTGACAACACAAAACTAGAACAAATGAACTAGTTTAAGTACCTAGGGGTCATAATAGATAGAATAGGAGACTAAGAATTTGAAATTAATAGAAGAATAAGAAAGCAAGCACTAAACAAAAGATTCCTAAATAAAAAAGAAATCTCCAAAAAGACCAAAATCAAAGTTTAAAGCAATCTATCAACCCATACTAACGTATGATTGAAAATCATGGATATTGACAGGAATAACTAATGTTGTGATGTAGTGCCGGCAAGATGATTGAAAAACTACGTGTTCTACTTTACTATTTTATTTTCATAAATGATAACATAGAATGTGAATGTCTACTGTATGAAGTTGAGTATCTGATTGCTATCTGACTGCTACCTGTTATTTTAAAATCAAAGGTACATATATAACATAACATATGTTGTATTTACATGACAAGCCCGAAGGTATTAAGTGTTTAGTCTACGAGGTGACCTTTTCTATATCAGTAATGTCTATTCACCATATAACTCATCGCATTTCAAATCTTTTGGGAAATGATGAATGGGGTATAAAATGCAAAGGACATAATTGATATTGTTACAACAAGAAGGGAAATAAACATAGATTACAACAAATGCAAGAAACCAATTTATATTAAAATTGATTACTTCTTATTGATGAAATTGTGCACGTACAATGGTTTACATAAGTTGATAATCATTCTAACGGAGTGATAAATAATTCTGATATTCAACAAGACAGAAATATAAGTAAGAAATGGAATATACAGTGTGAATAATCATTTAGTACATACTTAACTAAAATTATTTAATGAACGTTATTAACTAAAATATGAATGACAAAATAATATATTACTACTATATATATATACTATATCAAATTGTGAATAGGTGATTCGGGTACATTACACTAAAAAGATAAGCTGAGAAATATAGTAATTAAAGAAGATCTGGAAGTTGAATCGATACTAGACTTCACACAAACGAAACATTTACAAAGAATGAATAATCGAAGACAAGTGAGGCAGATATGGGAGACGAAGAAGCAGAAAATCAAGAAGGGGGAAGATGTAGAGAAACTAGGATGGGGCAATTAGTAAGATCTTGAAATGCAGAAGATTGACATGGATTGGCAAGGAATAAAAAAGATTAGAGCAAAATAGTGCATGGATGAAAGACGTTGGTATCCCTACACCATAATGGTAGAATAGGATATTTGATTGTACATTTATATACATACATATATATACTGAGTGACATAGAAATTGCAACACAAAGAAGGAGTAGGATATTTTTGTTGAAACTTGGTAGATTTGTTGGGATACCATTAAATAATAATTGATTAACTTTTGGGATCAATTGGTAATGTAATAACGTCATATTTGACAGTTATTATTAATTTGTTGCTAGCTTTTTCGATCTGTATTTATCGTTCGATTTGTTGTTTTTCTCGTTGTTAATTAGCATTATTTCGATTATTATTCAGTTGTTTACGTGTTTTGTTTGTTTGATCATGCCTAGAGTACGGCAACGAGTCAATTACCATCAATTAAGCAAATTCGATAAAGATCGAATTATTAGTTCGCGCGAAGCTGATTTTTCATTTGTGGAGATTGCTAACCGTGTAAATCGCAACCGGTCTACTGTAATGCGAGTGTATCGTGCATGGTTTGAAGGTGGTAAGGAACGTCGTAAAAGGGGAACCGGTGCTTCAAGAAAAACGAATGAGCATCAACATCGTCGCATAAGACAACTGTCATTTAGAGATCGATTTTCCTCTACTCGGGCAATTAGTGACCAATGGCTTGGTAAAGAAGGACGCCATGTAACCCTTGAAACAGTTTATCGCCGAATCCGAAGTTTTGGGTTAAGATCATATCGTTCGCAACTTGTGCTTCCTTTGACTGCGGAACATTGTCAGCAACGGTTACAATGCTGCAATGAAAGATCTCATTGGAGTATTGAATGGCGTGGTGTTGTCTTTAGTGACGAATCTAGATTTTGTTTAGGCATGCACGACGGTCGCAGGAGAGGCAGAATAAGACGGGGTGAACGACAGAATCTTCAATTTACAGTTGAGAGACATGTACACCGCACCGTGATAGCAGGTCTCCTTTGGTTTTCATTCAAGGCAATATGACAGCACAACGATATATTGCGGCGGTGGTTCAAGCCCATCTTCTGTCATAATTACAAGAACTTGAAAATCCATTATTCCAGCAGGATAATGCACGTCCTCATGTATCAAGGATTTCCTTGAACTTCTTTGAACAGGCCCAGATTAATCTTTTGCCCTGGCCTCCAAGATCTCCAGATCCTTCACCCATTGAACATGTTTGGGACATAATGGGTAGAGGGTTGCGCAATTTGCAGTGTCCCTCCTTTGACTTTGGAGGCTTTGAGACATGAGGTGCGACTTGCATGGGACGCCATACCCCAAGACGAAATAAACCACCTTATTCAATCAATGCCACGACGTGTAAATGAATGTATAAATCAGAGAAGCCGCTCCACACATTATTAACAATAATTATTAAATTTTGTTTAACTAATAAAGATTTTCCTCCCAAACTTTGATCATTTATTACTATAACATAGGTGAATATTCCAACCAAATTTCGTTCAGAAATTCCAACCCCTTCTTGGTGTTGCAATTTCTATGTCACTCAGTATACATAGTATTGCAGTACTGCAAGGAGCAGAATAATGAAAGTTCAAACCGTACAAGGAATAGGGTAGAATATTTCGACCAAGACTAATTAATTTGTTTCGAACGTTCAATTATTTATGGTGTCTGGCATTGTCGTCGGGAAACACACACTCTTGCAATTTACCAATTTTATAAACCACTGCAAGGAGTGAAGAACTTAGGAGGAAGGACCGCACCGAGACCAGTCTCTCATGTTAATTGCGACACCTTCAGATGGCAGAAGCCACAGTGGAACGCCTGAGAAGATATTGTCGGCTTAACAAACATCTTCACGGGCAGGAGTAGTGGAACATTACGTGTGCAGTGTTGAAGAGGAAACTTCGCAACATATCTTCGAATGCTAGTGGCTGGATAGTGTAAGACTTACACACTTTAGGCCTCGGTTCCTGTCGCCTGAAAAGATAAAACAGATTTTCACTGGCAAGGAGGCAAGTTTCATCGAGGACACCGAGCTGATGGAGTAAATATCTAAGGCACACCATAAGGCAATAAGCTGCAATGCGGTGGGTAAAACCCTTAAAAAATACTGTCAACAATCAATTTGACAGCTACAGAAGATAAATCATAAAACAAAGAAAATCACGTCTATCCCTGGCCTAACGTGTACTCTACTTCACCATTTTATATTTGACAATGTGAATCTAATGCTGTGACTTCTCTCTACTGACTTTTACTTTGTTAGTGTTTAAGCATGGTTAAAAGGTATCATGAGGGGATAGCATGGAGGCATAGTGTCACTATTCTTTGGTTTTGGTAAGAACTGGAAATATAATTCCCAAACACCACATAAACACCACAAAATAAAGATACTTCCATGCCACCAGCATTATTTCATTAAAGTCCAAAATTTACAGCAACCTTTTTCACGGTAATGCCAAAATCCAAGTTAATGTTTGGAAGAAATATTAGAAATGTTTCCAATAACAGATTACGAAAAATGGGCTTAACAAATGCGATTTGTTCTAGTTTCAGTCAAAAATTAATATGAAAAATGAAACCATATTCTTACCACTCACAACATTTCATTAAATTCCATGATACGCAAGTAAATCTTTCGTGGTAATGAACTTGTCAAAAGTGGAACTTAATTATGTTCACGTTTTACAAATCACGTCCTTCCACGATTTCACGTAGATAAGCACAATCTGTAAGAGGGAAAAATCGTTAGCATCATATTTCACGTCATCATCATAAAATGATTGATTATATTTAGCTGGCTGCATGTACCATTGCCAACGAACTATCACCGCCTATGTTTTCTTTAACTGATATTCAATCGCAATTGCATTTCAAGGATACGTTGAAGATATTTGTTTTTAATTGAAATTAAACGAATGATTTATCGTTTAGTGTCCGTATTGCACGTTAAACCTTTCAAAACTGCTCGTAATTTATCGTGCATTAAGATAATAATTTTTAGATTATGAGCGATCGCCACGGCAAGTTTCGAATCGTGGGGTTAGGTGTTGGGTGGGCGAGATAAATCGGAAATAAAACGTGGGGCCGGAGCCGTATTCTTATCGTCATGTTTATTACGTCGCCTTGGAATAGTAGTGCGAGAGATGGAATTTCCGGTAATCCCTTTCGTTGTAAGCACATGTTGAAAGATAAATATCAACATTAGTATTCGTGTTACGTAAACATCCGTACTAATAATTGTATATTGCACGAAGGAGGAACGCCTATTTTAGTAATGTCTAATCATGATTGTATGTATACAGGTTGAGGACATTACTATATACATACATACACAAATTATTGCGGCTTTTAGTCATAGTAATACTATCGTGGGGTATTATTTTGACATCCCAACTTTAAGATTTGAGTTTAATTATTTGCAGTTTTCAAATTTGAATGGTTTGGAAGTATAAAACGAAAATTCTTCCAGCGCTGTTAACAATAATGCCAAATTTAAGTGGAAGTTTAACGAAAAATTTGGTTTTAAAAAGAGTTAAAAAAATGCACAAAATTGATTAGCGTAAACGATACCACTTAGGGTTAAGGACAGAAATTGAGCAAATTAGCGAATAGAATAGAGCGAATTTCGTAGACAAACAGACTCAAAACCGAACTTTTATTTTAAGATAAAAGTTTAGAAAAGGTATCAAAACAGGAAGGATAATACATTTACGTAACTTGGTAAAACCAATGGATAAAATAACAGAAAATATATATGAAGTTTTGAAAGGTAGAAACTTTGCAGAACGTGTGAAAAGTCTGCATCAATAAAAAAACAATAACGTGAGAATTCGTCTTCAACAGGGATGTGTGCTTAGCCCGTTGTTGTTCAATATCACGCTGGGTAAAGTAGTAGAAAATGCAAAACAACAATGAAAGCAAAAACACTAGGTATGTGAAAAATTTCTGTTACACATCTACACTTTGTGCATTTAGAGTTTTTACCTACGTCATCAATTTTTGTCCATAGATTTTTGTATCTGAGACAAGCGCAAATTGTGCGTCTTTCTTCCCCGGCAGCGCTTGAGAAAAATAGTTAAATGAATAGATTGTCTTTACTCGTTCGACAAAACAATGATGTAGGTAAAAACTTAAAAGAGACAGAGTGTAACAGAGATATGTTTTACAGATGGTATTGCTACAAATAGAAACATAGAAACCTGAAATGACGACTACTATTGGCAGTGAATTGACAATACTGTGTAAAAGACAAGGATTTTATAAACAACAAAATATCCTTGATGTCGGTGTCAAGACATGATTAGGTCAAAGGTAAGGATGTTGCTGACATCCTTGCAAGAGAATTTTTCGAATCAAAGCTACTTAGTAGCATCACAAAAGGCAACATTACGGTAAGAACACGAGAAATAGGAATAAAATTTTCTACTGGAAGACTACTCCGGGACTAAGGCAAGCAAGACATTTCTCGAGCTATAGAGAGATCTAAAGCGTGTTACGGTCTACTATCACATCGGATCATAATCACAGGACAGATCAGAACAGACAATAAGTGCAAGTTTTTCAATACAATCAGAGATTTGTGATCGATCGAAGTAATCCGCAAGCACACGTTGTCTTGAAAATCTATAAATTTACAAGAAATCTGCAGGAGAAGATTTTTCTGCAACGAATACAACTGAAGGAAATATGAAAACTTATGTTGAAAGAACAAAAACGATGATATGAGACAAAACTATAACTATAGTATAAAAACCAAAAATAATCTAGAGGATAAAATTAGCGAAAGATTAGTAGCAAGGGGAAAATTTTACAATACAGTAAAAGTGACTTTCCTCAATAAAAAATACCCCACAAGAAAATTTAAGCAAACATTGTGAGAAAGATACTAAAGTCAACCTTGACGTATTCATCTGATTCATGATTTACAAACAACAAGTAGAACAGTAGACCGAACAGTGTGGAAATGTGCTTTTGAGAGGTGTAGAAAATAACTAGTAAAAATAATTGTTTGCTAAACACGAACGAGGTGATATATGTATGTATTTCGAACGAAAGAACAGAAATCACTTATAGAAATTATGAAACCTAGAAAAATGGTTACAAAAGCGTGGAAAGTTACAATTGCAAATTTAAAAAAGTAGAAAGTAAAAATCTACACAACTCTCACATAAATATGGAATAAGCCTCTGAGGATATTTATGTGAGAGTTATGTAGATTTTTATTTTTTTACTTTTTTTTTCATTTGTAGTTATGATACCAAGAAAATATAGAAAAAGAAAAAGGTAAACAAAAAAACCAAACGGGAATAATCTGGCGATGGTGGTGAATGGAAGGAGGCAAAACTCCTGGTGGTGGTGACGAAAAATCTGAAAAAAAAACTTAGAAATCTAAGCTCTACTCTAATCCTACGCTGTTGAGGATTAGGAAGAATATCGAAAACTTGTCTCTGTACTGTTTATTTCATATATACGAGGAGTCTCCGATATTACCAGGTCTAGTAGTATGAAACCGGAATTCTCCTATAGATGGTGCCAGCGTTCAGTTTAATCACCATAAGACCCCTGTTACATAGCCATCGTCTTCTTCTAATAGCTGCCGAAGAGTGTCAACAAACATTAAGCCACGTTCCGTACACTAGTATATTTTTTATAACCTCAAACATGTCAAGTTTCGAGCCTAATAACTACGATTTGCGGACAGCATTAATTTTTTGTTACCATTTAAAGAAAACTACTGCAGAGTCGCATAGAATGCTTGTCGAAGCATACGGTGAACATGTTCTTGGTAAAACACAGTGCTTCGAGTGGTTCAAAAGATTCGAAAGTGGTGATTTTAAGGTTAGTAACAAAGAACGTGGAAAACCACCAAAATAGTTTGAAGACAAAGAGTTACAAGCCTTATTGGACGAAGACGATGCTCAAACTCAACAAGAACTCGCGGATCAATTAAATGTATCGCAGAAAGCTATCTACAATCGTTTAAAAGCTATGGGAAAAATTCAAAAAGTGGGAAAATGGGTTCCGCATGAATTGAACGAAAGACAGCACGAAAACTGAAGAACCACCTGTGAAATGCTGCTTAATCGCTTCAATAGAAAATCATTTCTCCATCGAATCGTGACAGGTGATGAAAAATGGATTTATTTTGAAAATCCTAAGCGTCGTAGGTCACGGCTGAATCCAACCGAACCATCGACATCGACTGCAAGACCGAATCGCTTTGGAAAGAAGACGATGCTCTGTATTTGGTGGGACCAAAAGGGTGTTATTTATTATGAGCTGCTGAAACCTGGTCAAACCGTCAACACTCAACGCTACCAACAGCAAATGATAAATTTAAGCCGAGCAATAACTGAAAAACGACCGGAATATGCAAAAAGGCAGCACAAAGTGATTTTGCTGCATGATAACGTCCCACCTCATACAGCAAAACCGGTCAGGGAAACAATTGAATCGTTCAATTGGGAATTATTACCGCATGCGGCTTATTCCCCAGACTTGGCTTCATCCGACTATCACTTATTCGCATCGATGGGTCACGCTCTCGCTAACCAACGCTTCAATTCGTACGAAAATGTACAAAAATGGCTTGATAATTGGTTCACTTCGAAAAAAGAAAAGTTTTTGGCAAGGCATCCATAAATTGCCGGAGAGGTGGGAAAAATGTGTACAATCCACTGGAAGTTATTTTGAATAAAATATTTGTTATCACTTTTGAATAACAATCGTTTCATTTTTACAAAAAATTCCAGTTTCATACTACTAGACCTGGTAAATTTGAAGTATTTTCATGCACATAAAGACAGGTTTCCAACCAATGGCGAGCAACATCAGTACAACACTCGACGCAGGGAGGAATTTAGCATTCCTCATCATCGTCTAAAATCTACCCAACAAAATATAGATTACTGGAGTCCAAAAGTCTATAACTGTCTTCCTCCGAATTGGAAAAAGTTTGAAAGGGGTCCCTTCACAAAACAGGTGAAGAATTTATTAATGGAAAAAGAGTGCTACATCATAGGGGAATTTTTTGTTAATGACAGTTAACTTTCTACATATAGTATGTTTTGTATTGTATGTACTGTGCATAAATTGTTTGTACCTGACAACACTTTCACTATGATATTTTGACTTAATATTTTTCAAATTTTGACGCTGTTTACACATATGTTGTTTTAATATGTTGAGGAAATCTATGATGGGAATTGTTAGAGGTGTGACATTTCGTTGTGATTGTCATGACATCAATAAAGATTATTATTATTATTATTATTAAAGGTATGTACAATTGGCTGATATACGTGAATGCATAATAGAGTTTTATTGTGTTTCCAATTCTCTCATTTTATTTCCGGTTCTTGATCTCCTTTTCTGTCTACCAGCACTCCCAGGTATTTGAACCGATTTACTTGTTATTTTTTTGTATTCTCAATTACTATATCTATTCTTTCTTCTTCCTGCGCCAATACCATCACTTTTATTTTCATCTTGTTTAATTTCATTGCATAAGTTAACAGTTCTTCGTTCCATACTTTTAGCTTCTCCCGTAGGTCATACTTGTTCTTACCCACTATCATTATGTCATCTGCGAATGCGCATTCACAATCAGAGAGTGCTAACTTGTTGCAGCTTTCTGTATCTTACGTATATTCTCTTTGTTTTTCCATTGCAATTTTTGGCTATTTCATCCATGTATATATTAAACAGGGTGAGGCTTAGTTCTCCCCTTGTCTTAACCCGTTGTATGTTCTAAATGTTTCGGATTTATAGTTTTTCCTAATTACGTAATTGATAGTGTTTTTATAAAGGCTTTTAATGGCTCCAATTAATTTATTACCAACTCCTAATTCCTGTAGACTATTCCATAGTCTAGATCTTATTACCGAGTCGGATGTATTAAATATTTTCTTTAAATATAAAAGTTATTGTACTTCAATGTCCATTTGTACCTTTATTACCAAACACCACTCGTAATTTTGAAAAACTTCATCATCTTTTCCGGATTTCATTGTCCATTATCGGTTTGGTTAGTGCATTTTTAAAATAGCTTTATGTAACGTGCCTCATTATCTTTGTTATAATTTCAATTTGATGTTATTATATAGAAACTCGAAAGCAGAAAAACAAAGCTTTCATTAACATAGCAAAATGTTTATTACACATTCGATTTTGTACAATGTCAGAATGTTTATGAGGGAACATATTTTTATAAATTTCAAGGCGTGTGTGGGAAATATTTATCCAGATGAAAGTAACAAATACAGTTTCCGATTTTTAATAGTTGTGCGTTAAAAATCATATTACTTGTATTATTAGGAAAAATTTTAAGTAGGTATAAAAAAGCTTTAAATTTACTGTAACTAACTGTTAACTAATCATAATATTTCCTCTTAATTAGTGCGGAGTCCATATTTCACTTCAATCACGGTAATAATTTAACTAATCTACATTGATAGGTACATAAAATTTTCAGCAATTTATATCTGACAAAACCTGTAACGCAAACATCATTACTTCTTAACTGCATTGATATATTACACAGTCATAAACGTATACATTGATGATGTGAATGGCCATGAACTATACCTAATAAGTTTACCATGAATATTAATGAAATGTAAATTCTATATGGAATCGTTATAGTGTGGCTTTACAACTATTTTTTATATCATCACCTGGTAGGATTAAAGATAACAAAAAGAGAAATGAATAGCATTGAGAATGTATGTTTGGTGATATATAATAAAGATATAAAAAAATTAATGTAACCAATGTTGTGAAAAATATTACGTAATTTGTTTGTAGCTTCGAAACCAAGAAGAAGATTTTATCAACAGGTAGAGTTCGGAGATAATTCCGTAGGAGGATACAGCAAATTGTTAAATGTTATACAGCACTTTTTGCAACTTATACATCGAAGTAAAACAGAAAAAACTTCAAATAAAGTAAAACAAAAAAGTAAAAACTAGAAGAAAATATTTTCCCATCACAGGAAAGCCAAAATAAGTTTTTGAAGTTTGGAAGAACAGAACAAGAAACAATTCGATTACCGCTGAGACTACCTATGTTTATTATTTAGACATAGAAATGGAAACGTTAGTAAAATTCGGGCCATCTTTTAGCACGGTGAAGTGGCTATTATGATTGGACATGTATGTTTAATTTTATAGACGTCCCATATTTAATGGTGAGTTCAACGTACTTCCGGTCTGTTAAGCGTTTGTCTGTACTACATCTGTCGCATTAAAGAACTCGAATGTTTACTGTTTAGACAGAGAAATGTACACGCTAGTTAACTTAGGCCAATATGTCAAGCAAGCCCAAGTGGACATTTGGACAGGACGTGTACGTTTAATTTTACAGGCGCCCCATCTTTAATGGCGAGTTGAAGAATCTTCAAGTCTTTTAAGCGTTTGTGTATACTACATCTGTCGAATTAAAGAACTCGAATGTTTACTGTTTAGACAGAGAAATGTACACGCAAGTAAAATTAGGCCAATATGTCAAGCAAGGTGAAATAGATATTATAATGAGTCGTGTGGGTTTAATTTTACAGCGACGGCGCTTCTCGACTTCTGACTTGTTCATGTCGGCAGGCATTGTTAGGTCAGGCACAAGCTTGTTTCTATATTGGCGGGAATAACTTCGAACATCTGTTGCGATAAATAAGTGAGTGTTCCCAAAACAAAACTTTTATCTTACCAATTTTTTAAATTAATTCTCTGTTACTTCTATACTCATTGACTTTACGTGGGGTGTGTAATCACAGAATATTCGAAATGTGAGGTACATGGAACTATCAGATTTTTGTAAGCCGAACCAGTTAATCAGACCGCAATTCATTGCAGAGTTTTAACGTTTTAAGGCGACAAGTCACCGTTTCAAAAAAGAATTAATTTGGACAAACGAAGCTGAATGATAATTCGGAAAAGAAAAGTGGTAGACCACGTTGAGATGATAATTGCACAAATGTCAAACGTCTCATTAGGGAACAAGGTAAAGTGGATATTTGGATAGAACGTGCATGTTTAATTTTACGGGCAATGCATCGAATGTCTGGTGCATATCGACATATTCTTTGCGATAAACAATTCAACGGTCCCAAAACTAAATTTTTCTTTTCCCAATTTCGTTTCTTTTACATTTATTGACTTACTTTTATCTCATATAACCTTATGAATATCATACAAAGTTTCCAGACGTTGCTGTGATTTTGTTATAATCATAATTTTAGTCGTTTCACTGCATTCCACCATCCGATCCAACAACAACAACAATCCTAAGTCTGCTATCTTTCACCGATCAGTATCGTATCGTCTGCAAATCTAATGTTATTGACAGATGTCTCATTTACATTTATCACAATTGTAACATCTTTCAATGCTTTCTGAACTATTTTTTCAGAATAAAGATTAAACAACGACGATAAAACACCTCCTTGTCTTAACGCTCGTTGTATCCTGATTTCTTCTGAGAATTTCTCGCCTTTGCTCTCTGATTAAAATAAAGATAAACAGTGATTCGAATGTGTTGACAATTATTGAGGTTTTAATTAGTATTTAAATTAATCTTTCACATTATTCTCGCCAAAAATTAATTAAAAGAAATCACAGCTGGTTTATTTTTTTTTACTTATTGCGATTCTTATCGTGTTCACTTTCACTGTAGGAAACTGAGCATAATAAGCTGGTTTCAAATTACGAACAACAAATATCGAGAGAAAGTACACCATTTGTACCACAAACTGTAGGTAATTATTGGTGCTGGACAAAAGCTATTTGTTATATATCGCCACAGTAGAGTTAACTAGGTTAAATATCAAACGTAAACATCTTCAATTAGTCATTTTCCAACGAACTAATATACTATAATACTTTCCTTCTATTTACATGGTGTTTTCTAAGCAATTTATCTCGCACTTTCCGAAGAAAATTTCTTAAACTAATTTCGCTTATCCAATTTAATGGGAATTGTAGAATCGAGATTTGAAATGGGTCGTTAGGCAATGCGTGCCTTTCAATTACCTCAACGTTACACAGATCTTTTGTAATGTAACCCTAATCTATGGTCATCCCCGCATTCTTAAACTTAAAGGTTATAAGTTATAAGCGTTTGAAAAAGTACGCTGCCAACGTGTTTTCAGTTTTCTAACTATATTTCTCCCTCTGGCCTTTCTCCCCGAGGGTTCAAGCATACACTCAATGCCTACGTTGCATTATAACATTAGGGCACGTTTTCCCTTAAGCTCTTTCACCTTTAATTATAGCATCCTGTTTCTTCCTCTGTTTAGGTCCCTTAGTCTTCATCCTCGAACGTTTAGACATATGTCTTAGGTACATTTTCGATCCCCATGCTTGACAATCTTAGCGCACATCTTACCTCAAATTCCCAGACATCTAGCAAAGAATATAAGTCTTCGAGAAAGGACGCTACCCACATTGTCACTGCTTTCTGGAGATTATCTTCCGCCTCACCAAGCTTCTCAGCATCAAGTTCGAAGAAGATTTGGAGCCACGCTAGAGGTCTGCATTTGACCTCTGTGCTTAACAATGTTAAGCATAATCTTCCCTTAAAGCGCAAAACTCCCAGTCCCCTAATGAAGAAAATACATCATTGGGGACGAACATTGTTCCTTTGGAGACTGCTCCTTTCTCTAGCTAGCTTCTCACCTTTTATACCCAAAGACTTCTACACACGCTCAAGGCCTATATTCGACATCTATACTTATAAAGCAATGATAACCTACACTTGCCCTTAAAATTTCCAGTTTTCCACTCTTTAGGCCATGGGGGAAGAACACTGCCCACAATATCACTATTCTTTGGGGTCTGTTCCCTCCTCTAGCTAGTCTTTTCAGCCTTTATGTTCGAGGAGTATAACAGACGCCCAAGCATTCCACCTCTATATTTATACAACAATGTAGGGAGGAGGGTCACTATTGGGGGCATATTGGCTTAAAACAGCTTCTTGCAATGTAACTACTACTGTTTCACGAATAGCTGGGGAACGTCAGATCACCCGAAACAGAACTCTGTACATCCCGGGAAACGCTTAGACAACCTAAGGTTGTCAGATCTTCGGGTGTATCAACTACGGAGGATGAGTTAAGGCCTCAGTATGTCCTAGCTGTCTTGTACCAATTAATGGAAAAACTGATAGGCTCAGATTCTTTTTTAATGTATACGTGGGAAGTTTCTTCTACATAACAACTACTTTCCGGTTTAAACTGAATTAAAGTATTTGCGAAAATATCTAAAAAATTGCCATAAAGAAATAATAATAATAAACGATATCGTGTCCTCGCCAAGAAGTAACTTAACAAATTCTTCAAGAATCTTTTCCGATCGACGACCTAGGTTAAAAATCCCATTAATTTAATTAGTAACAATAACGCATGAATAACTTGTATGAATGTTCACACATTTGTGTTGGTCGTGTTAACCGTTTCACTTTCCAATGTCTATTGTTAATAAATAGTATCTGTTAGTTATCATAATGCATTTTACATGTTCCCTGTGTCTAAATCTAAACATAAAAAGAAAATATGCGTTAACTAAAAAAATACTAGAATTAAATTTATGTACTTGTTTTGTTAGTTCTGGACGATGCTGTTCAAATGTAACCAATATCCAAACTATTTTTATATCTCGCGGATTAGAGAATCATACATAAATTATAATGTTTATGTTGTGAATCCGCGAATCTTTTAACATCCCATAGGTAAACGGTTTAATTTCGTTTTCTTGCATGTTCAAACAAACCAAAATAATAAATTTTTATGATTACATTACTTTATGAGGGGCTAGTTTTATGATTTACAAACGACGTTAAAGTGGCACTGTAAAAACGTGTCATTCCTATTTTCGAAAAATTAGACATTTGGTATTGTGAAAATAATGGCAGCCTAGAAATTGACCGAATAGTTTGTTTATAGTGAACGTTTAAAGAAGCAATCGCTTCATTCAACTCTTGGTAATCAAGCACCATAAAAAAGTCTGGTTTGCAGAATTTCGTCGTACTCGTGCGTCCATCCGTAATAAATTGCGTGAAAGTCGACCAAAATCTGCTGTTGTTCCAAAACATATGCAACATAATTGAAGATCGATATGTGACATACAGTGAGATAGGGGCTATCTTAAGCATATCGA
This sequence comes from Chrysina gloriosa, assembly GCA_038088585.1. Lineage (NCBI taxonomy): Eukaryota > Metazoa > Arthropoda > Insecta > Coleoptera > Scarabaeidae > Chrysina > Chrysina gloriosa. The sequence continues at coordinate 91,738,067 of CM076087.1, read as the reverse complement.
ACACGCCAAAACATTCCATTTTGCATGAGCATTTAGCCGCGAAAAATATCTATTCTCGATGGATACCCCACAATATAACCGAAGCCCAAAACACGCTCCTGCCTACTGGTGTAAGGAAATGCTCAAAAACATCAAAATCCGTGTACATCATAACAGGTAACAAACCTTGGATATAGTATTCATAAGAAATTAAGTAACAAACCACGGTTTGGATGTTCCAAGTTGAACTGAATCTCACAAAAGTTGTTAATTCCCGAAGCACTTCTAAGAAAATAATCGCTTGGTTTTTTGGTTGTTTTTGCTTGCAGAAGTCATCGACAGGATCAGGAAAAATAATTGAAAACGTTGCATTATCTGCATCATGATAATGCGAGCACGTCAAACAATTGATTATTTGAAAAAAACATTAAATTAATGTATCATTACCCATCTGCACCCGATTTATGACTTAACTTTCTGTTCCCGAAAGTCAAACAAAAATGGACAGTGATTTTCAGCACCTCAAGAAGCTGCAAAAACCGATACTAACTTCAGAATGGAAAAAAAAATTCATGGATTGGCGAAAGTATATAAATCTTAAAGGCAAATATTTTGAGAAGGAATAAAACAGTTTATCACAAAAGAAAATTCCGTCCCAGTTCTTGTAACAACTTAAACGGCGCCCTTCGTATATCTAGTTACTTTGTGACAAAATGTAGTAAGGAATTAAGCGACAATAAAATGCCGAATCGAAGAGAATTTGTATCAAACGAGGTCAATTCTGACAGCTTGGCGTGCTGAAGCGGTTGCTAATGCTCGTCTATTCACCGGTCAAAATAGAAGAAAGAAAATCGTTCTTGATTATCACAAAAACGGGTGCCATAATTGCTGATGTGCTTGGACACAAGCCCAAGTCGTATATTTCCTTTGTCACCTACTTATTCGATATAATTTATGGAGTTATTGGCGTGCTTTTTACTAAATTACGAAAGATGTTCTGGTAAATACGTACTGTTATGTCGGTGGGGACTCGTTAGGATGATAAGAAAATCTTCATAATCAGATCAAAAACTTCGAAACTGAAAAAAATAAGAAATAGGTTACCATACAGTTTCTAAAATGTGAAATATATACAAGGAAAGATAGTCATTTCCGAAAAAATGTTTATATTAGAATATTAGGGCAATAATTCACTGAAAAATATATATCAAATTAGAATTGACGAAACATAGTTTGGTAACTAATTGGTAATTACTGCAAGGGCTGCGGTGTAACATTTCTAACACTAGGAACTCACTTAAAGTTCAAATTAAGAACATACAAATTGCCTCTCGAAACTAAATGTCGTTATACTACATCATTGAAGAGTTGCTATAGAACTTTATACTGTCCCCTTTAGAAAAATATTCCTAATTATTCTTCGCGGAGAATAATTTTTGGACACCTATCGAAGACTGGCTGAGATATGCATGTTTCCTGGCCCCCTTTATGCGACGAAATAATCACGCCGCAGGATGTTGTTTAAAGATGATCAAATGGACCAAAGTAGTGACTTCGTCTCTCTGGATGAATGGTTAACGTCAGAACTTCAGATATGATAACTACCAGACTGGATAAGAACTGCTGTAATCTGTTGTAATCATGAGCCCGCCTGTTCGGATCTAACTATGCGAGGTAATTCAGCACTGAATTATCTGAAATGTCAACTCTTTCCAATGTCGATCGAATGAGTTTGGTCGCGAACTTTAGCACGCCCAATATTTTGTTCTCAGCTGTTATCAAACGATTGACATGGCTTTTAGCAGCATTTGATTACTACAGCCCACCGTAAGTGATAATTAATCGTAGGAAAGTCTTATAAGTAAGCAACTTCGTGCTTAAGTCCAGATTGGAGCTCCGACATGTATGTATAGTTGAAAAGTGAGCCTCTAGTTCATACTTAGGCCAAGATATCTTGTCGATGAACTACACATAAGACGCACACAATCGATGAAAATGTCGACTGAGGGATTGCCGTACGACTCGGAAAGTAATTAACAATCCACTGTTTGCATGTTCCATGATGAACTGAGTGCAACAAAAGTTGGTCGTTCAGGAAGCACTTCCAAGAAAACGATCGCTTGTTTCTTGGGTTATACTGTACATATTGCAACCATTTAGACAGAGGATCGAAGAACATTTAAGGCTGAATGGTATAAGAAAAACAAGCAAAAGGGTCGCATCATCCTGCATCATTGCAATGCTAACTATCACGCAGCTCGTCAACTAACTAATTGATTATTTGGAGGAGAAAAATATGAAATTCAGGTCTCACTGCCCCTAACCATTTCTTTCTATTCCCCAATGTCAAACAAGAAATGCATGTATAGCGATTTTCAGCACATCAATAAGCTGTCGGAGCCTTCTAAAGTCATGTTTTTACAAACTTCAGAGGAAAGAAAATGGTTCGAGAATTGGTTTGAACGCACGAACGCACGAACAGTTTGTTGAACAAAATTTTACGATAAGAATGACCTCAGCGGCCAAAATCAACGAATCTATGACGCAGTAAATGATAACTTGGGTTTACTTCTTACACCAACTGGATCTTGTAACAATGTAAACTGAGATGGGCCAAGTCATAGAATTGTTCAATGGTTTAGAATGGCGTGGAATTGTCAAATTTCAATTTTCACGAATAGTCGCTTCAGTAATAACAATATTTTCGGCACCGCCTAATGTCTTTTTTAACTAATGAGTATTTTGATGTCGCGCAAATTATATTGTAACTAGAATTTTACAATAACACGACGAATAAGCTGTTTAGAAGGCCAACCAAGTTTCATATATACACTACCGTCCAAAAGTTTGGAAGCAGCGACGCCAACAACGGATTTTACAAAAAAACAGATAAAGTAAATTTTTATTGTGATTATTAATGAATGTATGTAACATACGTCACTATCATCCATAAACAGTAACTTTATTCAAAAATATAATAATATATTAGGTAGTAAGTCTATTTTCGTCTATATGACCACCTTTAGCTTTAATAACTGCTCCACAAATTTTTGGCATTCTTCGAAGCAATTTTTCAAGGCAGTTCTCGTCAATTTGTTGCCATGCGGTCCGTAAATATTCCCATAGCTGTTGGGTGTTTTGAGGCTGTTGCTGTCTAGCCCTTCGATCAAGTTCATCCCACAAGAGCTCAATAGGGGACAAATCCGGACTTTGAGGAGGCCAAACCATTAACTTTAGTTGATTTAATGCTGCTTTTTCCTCTAAAAGTTCTTGCAGATTCGAGCCGTATGTTTGGGGTCATTATCTTGCTGAAACACAAACGGCTCGCCAACAAGACGGCTTCCAGACGGAAAACCATGATTCTGCAGAATATTCAAATACTCTTCTTTCCGCATTGTACCACTAATTTTTACTAAATCACCCGTCGTTCTTCCAGCAAAACAACCCCAAACCATAACACTACCACCTCCGTGTTTAACAGACGGCACTAAACAGGCCTCACTGACTCTTTCCCCGGGTCGCCGACGAACAAAAACTCTCCGTTTCGTACCGAATAGTTCAAATTTAGATTCGTCGGTCCATAACACTGTCTTCCAATCCTCCAGTGACCAGTTTGCATGTTCTCTTGCCCAAGTTAGCCTTTTCTGCTTATGCACATGTTTCAAAAACGGTTTTTTGCGGCCGACGCACCCCCTTAAACCAGCTGGCAATAACCGTCTCTTGACGGTGGTAACAGAAACATTTGTTTCTCGTTGCGTATTGACGCGCGATGCGATGTCCGGTGCTGTTAGACGTCGATCTCGTTTAGAAGTTGTTACAATGAATCTGTCATCAGCTGCAGAAGTCACCCGTGGCCGCCCACTTCGTCTCCTATCAAGATTTTGCCCGGTCTCTCTTCTCCGGGCCAAGGTATAATGCACACCCTTCGGTGAAATTCCCAACCGTTGTGAAATTTCTCTTTCGGTATATCCTTCGCCGCGGAGAGTACAAATCGTACAACGTTGTTCTGCAGTCAACTGTTTGCGTTTTGGCATTTTTACGCTCAGTACTTCACCAAATTGTTTTAATTCCGCACTGAATTCAAAACACTAATTCCGCAAAGGAAACCAATACTACACAAAAGTTTTAATACTTCTACCACACGCACTCAACGATTACTGAAGTAATACTAAACCGTTTGACCGAAAGCAATTACTGCAGGTGTCCTACTCATCATCGCCAAATAATAGCTGTACTCTTGGAAAAGAGCAATAAAACGTATTCGGGTGAAATTTGTACCTAAATGTTTGGAATTTACGGATTACGAGTAACGATTTTATAATTGCATAGAATAATTTACAATAGGGATTAACGATTTCACGATATGCGTAACAGTTGTATAATTTTAAAGGAATTTCACCTTGCTTCCAAACTTATGGACGGTAGTGTATATATATATATATATATATACTATTTTAATAATAATTCTCATTATTTGCAAGGTCCGTTTCAAGTAAGCTGCATTGTAATAAATGACAAACATTGATGAAAAGTTTGGTATAGCAGAAGACAGAATTGGTAGGGCCGTAACAAAGTTCAAAGTTCTATCATTCTTATTGAAAAACCCTTTAGTAGATTTTGGAATGCACAATATAATAGTGTGATATCACTGATATGACTTTTAACAGTAACCGACTGGATGGCAAGAAGAACAACAGATAACTTTTGCAACATCAGAAGGCCTGGCGTCTGCTGATGTATGTCTTCTCAATAGCTCCAACAAGTACCTACGTCAAACTAAAGACGAGCGAATTAGTCAAAGTGGCAAATCGACAGAATTGTACATAAATACAAGGTAAAATGGGTACACAAAAATTTGTGAATGTAACAAAAAAACTAAAAATATTTCGATAAAATGTCAAAGAAGCCTCCTTGTGTAGAATGGAAACCTGAAAGACGAATAAAACTTACATTCAAAAATCCAAACATTCATCAACAAATACCTAAGAATAATATGCAACGTCTTTTGTAGACCTAGAATTAGAAACAGAAACAATTCAATAAGTGGAAGGAGAGGAATTGCAGGACCACGGAATACAGAAAGAAAGTTGATACAAAGGGATAGAAGAAGAGAACAAAACGTGATTGGAAGTTCAAGAAATAGCAGAGGACAAATATAGAAGAACCTTATGGACACATTTTAATAAAACGTCACCCACACTGCACAGCAGTAACATACTTATCAGCATGGTAATCAACTGCTGCTTTCGAAACACAAAGGCGCTCTATGCCCCATACCAATAACAGAAAGAAAAACATATTTCATTTCCACAGATATACATAAATACTTCGGAAGAACGAAGCAAAGAGGAAGTCTAACAGAAGTTGTGAGAAAAATTTCTTGGAAGAAACGCCAAAAAATGAGAAAAACTCAATACAAAAAACTGGAAGTAGGTCAAAAGGAAGGAGGTAACAAAAACTTAAACTGCAAAGATTGGTAAATGGTGCACATTTAAAAAAGTGTGTAGTTTGTGAGACCAAAATACCCTTCGTGCATGTTTTGACGGAATTAGGGACATATTTTGAGAACGAAGATGTCAAATTGTGGAAATCAGAAGCATGGGTATTTTAAACATTTGAAAGTGAAATAGTGAAGAGAAGAAGCACAAATTACATGGGCAGTTTATAATTGTAAATGTTGATCTCAAAGGGTGAGATAATTGGAGGTCACATATAGACTCGAAGAAATAAAAGCAAAGAGGCTTTAAAGGATGGTATCAAAGGAAGGTGAAGAAGTGATCGACTTCTAAAGTTGAAACTGATAGACGAATAGTACCGAATTTGAAAGTTCAGTTTCAAAAGCTAACAGAATGAACAGCGAAATGTTGACATCAACTAAAAAATGTCATTATAGCAGAACCCGAAGCAAGTTTCACTAGTAGTGAAAACTCATGGCGATATAGGTACATACGTATAGATAGTTTTAGATGTTTCGTATTTCTTTCTGCTTTTTAACAAGGAAAAAGGATTTGTATATCATTTACAGCCTATTTACTCATATTTCCTGTTTAGTATAAACATTCTTCAAGCTATAACAAAAGAATCAAATTTAAAATTCCAAACTTACTATTCTAAGCACGTAAATACATCCAGGTATATTTCGAATCCTACTTACATACACAAATCAACATAATTTATTGGAATAAGCATCGACCTCACGTTTATAGACATGCATAAGTATAAGTGCATAGGTATGCAAGAGTATCCATTTGAAAGCGGTAATCGTGTCTTGCGAGATACGGAATCGAAACCCTCACCAAACTCGTCAGCCGCACGCCCTACTGTTTACCAACAACCGAGATACGCTCGTTCCATGGTCTTTAATTAAACGAGTACAGCAGGTAGCGACCACATTGTGTCATTCCGGCAGTGGGAGTCATAATGTTTTGGCGACTCTGGGAAGTGTTCACGCAGCCATTAACGACGGATGCGAGACGAGCGTAGGTTGAAGATACGATTGTTACCCAAAGTCTATGTACATATGTACGCCCATGTCAATTAGCCGAATGGTAGTAGTTAGTAGTCGGTAACTGGTTGGATACATTTTGAAAAAAAACCTGTAATAATCTAATTAAATAGATATGAATATGTTACTTTAAAAACAGTTCTGTGCGACGCGCACAATGCACAACGCATTGGTGCCCGGTGAAGAATATTAGCAGGAACACTGAATGTGTTCCTACGTCCAGTTCCATTTTCACAACAGATCTGGAGCGTGAATTTTACAAGTTTTACAACTGCGTCTTCTTCGCCGCTTGCTCACTTCCTGGCAGCCATATCTGTTTATTGTAAGTAAGGAAGCATATTCAGGGCAAGCGCCATCTAAGTTGAAGCTTAGATGCTTCAAAAATTTTGAACGTTAAACTCTTCCGATCTAGTTTTCATAAACATTCTGGATTGGGTACCAAACCACGGATGCATACTCAAGGTTATTGGCTACACACAAAAAATAGTGACTGAATGGCGTTCAGCTGCTGAAATATTTTGAGTTTCTCATGATAAATCTTAGCGATTTATAAGGTGAAGTCATGCTTTGCACACGGTCCGCAAAAGTTAACTTCACATGATCACACACAGATCACACCCAGATCTTTCTTTTGATAAATAACACATAACAACATTTAGATACATTGAGAGTAAGTTTATTTGTAAAACACTAGACAACAATTCTACACAAATTTCTCCGCTGGCAATGGATGTCCTCACCAGTGGCAACAGCATAAAATATTATAACCACGTTCTTGAATCTGTTTGATAAATACGATTTCTTCCTTGGTTCTTCTTTTGTCCTTTCCGGACGTCGCAGTTCCTTACTTCACTTTTTCACCCACTGTGTCCATTTCTTCCTGTCGCTGGTCGCCGCTTCCATCTCCCTAATTGTTTTCCTCTTCCTCTTCCCAACTCTGCTATTTGTTGCATCCAGGTCTTCCTCGGTCTACCACTTTCCCTTCTCCTTCCAGTCCTTGTCGTCACCACCATCTTCAGCAATCGGTTATTGCCCATACTGGTTATATGTCCAAACCTGTTCAGCATTGTATTTTCTTTTCTACTTCTTATGAATTCTTGGTTCAATTGCAGTCTAATGTGTTCATTTCTCATCACGTGGTTCCTGCTATTTTTCTTAGTTGTTTCATTTCTGCAGCAGTCGGCACACTCTTATGCTTCCCCGTGTTCACCCTAGACTCACATCCATATAATAGTGTTGGCACTGTTGCTTTCCTTTATACTTGGAGTAGCACTTGAGTTCCAATCCTTTTTCTTCCCAAAAATTGTATTGTTAAGGGCAGACAAGGATAACCCCGGCCCGCCCACACATGTTGCCCTTGAGTAAAATTTGTTTCCGTTACATATTAGCACGGCTCGTTAAACTTGCTTGATAAGGATACTACAAAAATGTATTCAATGTATTCAAGATTACTCGCAGCATAAAACTTCTTGCCCCCTACTAAAAAAGGGTGTCCATGCCTGGTTTTGGGCATAATAAATTCTTCTGGCTTTCATCATTTTGGTTGCTATCTCCCGATCTATCTTTCCATCCTCCGATATAATCACTACCCATAGTAACCCCTCTGTCTCCGCTTCCATTCATGTTTTCTGATTTATTATCATGTACCTAGCCTTGTTTGCATTTATTTCCATTCCCATTTCTTCAATCTCCTCCGTCCATATGTCGATCGGTATCCCCATTTTTTCTTGTTTCCGAAACCAACACAATGTCATCTACGTGCAGTAATCTATTTAGTTGGATCGGCTGTAATTGTCTGTAGTTTATAATTGTCTCAAGCTTTTTTGTTGTTTTTCTTGTTCTTTATTATTTTATCCGTTACCAGCAAGAACAGTAAAGGGTTGAGGCTGTCTCCCTGTTTAATTCCCCTATTCATCTCAAAGGTCTCCGACGTTTTTCCATGCAATATTACCCTGCCCTGCACTGCATATTTTTGACTATGCTGGTAAGCTTTCTTGGGATCTCCATCTCTCTCATTATTTCCCAGATCACTGATTTATCCAACATGTCAAACTGTGCTTCCAAATCTCTGAAAGTAACAAATAGTTAAGTTTATTTTGTTCTTTTTCTCTATAAGGTTTGCCTCTTCTAAATTTTTCAAAAATCGAATTAAGTGGTCATGAAAATCGAGGAACGCTGATTTATTTACGGGAATAGAATGGTCGTTGCTGTCGAACGCTCGGCTAAAATCCATATAGATAAAACTTCAATAACCTCCGCGCTCCTGTACGTCTCTACAATCTCTTGGATAATATCATACCAGCTCGTTACTGTTGACTGCTTTTGAACAAAACCATGCTCGACTGGAGAAATGAGACCATTGCACTTAAAAGATAATATCCTCTTAACGACTAATTAGAAAACCTTTCTTGAAAACCGGTGATATTCGAGAAACCCTCCAACGATCAGGAATTTTTGTTGTTCTTACAGACAAGTTACATAGTATGCTTAACAGCTCGGCAAAAACGGGTACGCATCCCTCACCAAGTAACAAGGTTTTCGTTTCCGGCAGTTGACTTATTCCTAAATAACTTTAGAGAACCTAGGAGATAGATGATAATCTTAAGAAAATGTCATCGGCACACTACTAAACAATGAAGCAATGCCATTCACAATCAGCTAAAGCAAATCAATGGTGTGAGTGAAGTGAAGAAAGAAAAAGGCCACCTTTCCCAGAAACTACAGCAGATTACATTGTTTACTGACCAAACTTTGGAAGCATGATTCTAATCTCCAATAAATTTCAATAAAATAGAGTCAACATTTTTCGTACTTTCCATTAATTCACTAACAGATTACTGTTGAAACTTGTATTTAATATAACAATCAAAACTATTGTAAATAAAATTTGCAGCTAACGACTACAATCCCTGGAGTCTAAAGGCACAAGAGTCGATATTAATACAAATGAAAATCCCCGAAGATTCCCCACATACTCCTTTTTATAAGCATTCTATTTATATTCATCCGACATTTAGAATTTAAAACCGTTAGATAGAAACCAAATACTATTGGCAGTAAAACTTCACTTAAGTTCCCCGCCGTCCACCACATCATCGCGACATGGTGAGTACCAAAATAAACATAGTGGACTAGCGTCGCGGCGATCTTCTCGAGCCAGGAGGTCCACGTAACCGACGCTAACGCCGCGGAAATTTGGGCGAAGGTCGCCTCGACGCTTTCGGTGCCCGCACACGTTACAACGTACACAGAGACAGACGCCACCGGTATCAGACGTCTACAACAGACGGGTCAGTACGGGCACGTGCACCTAAAACAACCAAAACGCGACGATTTGGAAAGACGCGACAGAGATACGCTTTTGTACCGCCTAAAATTGGATAGTTGTATTTCTGTTACTATGTAAACGCGGAAGTTTAACGTTAATGATAAATTTTGTAGCGTGAATGCCCGAATAAACCTGGTCTTTCAGTAAAAAAGAAACTTAAACAAAATAGAAAATCCGAGGAACACGCAAAAGTAGGAAAATGTATTGTTTAGAATAAACCTAAAAGAAATGATACTAAATAGAATTTATATGTCTACATCATATAATTGTTAATTGATCCGGGATACTTGCTTCGCTGGGAACGAAGCCAGCATCGACAATCCCATCTTATGAAAGGAATACCTTAGTTGGTATAATAATGATAAATATAACCCCAAACAAATAATTCATTAATATTATCATCACAGCAATCAGAGTGTTCACTAACCAAATAAGTACGAGGGCATTCTAGAAAATAGTACCCGTTTAGTCTACAGATCCGTTATTGATACAATTAAAAGCAAAGTGGTGCAGATGTCAACAGTAAGATCGTAGCTTTGCGGGAAAAATTTGCGCAAGATGGGTGCCCAAAATGCTTACCGACGAACACAAGACCAACCACGACGTAGACGTTTTTGACCAGTTACAAGCAAAACGGCGATGCATTCCTTGACCAAATTGTTACTGGGGATGAAACCTGAGTGTGCCATTTCACACCTGAGACAAAATACAAGTCCATGGAGTGGCACCATCCACGATCTCCAACAAAGCCGCGCAAGAGTAAGAGTAAGTCATTTTCCACGAAAAAGGTTATGGCCTCAGTGTTCGAGGACCGAAAGAGTCTGTTATTGGTTGATTTCATACCCTAAGGGACAACCATCAATGCGGATGCATCCTGTGAAATACTTCAGAAGCTGCGTAGGGCCATCCAAAACAAGATGCGGGAAATGCTGACAAGCGGCATTGTTCTTCTGCATGACAATGGTCGTCCCGACTGACCTTCTTCGGAAGTTCAAGTGGGAGGTTTCTGACCAGCCTGTGTATAGCTCCTACTGGGCTCCAAGTGATTATCATTTGTTCAGTAAACTCAAGGGTGTCTTGTCAGGAGAACGTTTTCAAAATGATGATGATTTAAAAGCAGGTGTACACCATTGGCTGGCTACTTTGGCGGTAAAGGTTTTTCCCAAAGGCATAAACAAACTGGTGTCAAGATACAACAAATGTCCGAACAACAGCGACGACAACATTGAAAACTGAGTAAACGTATTACTTTTATTTAAATAAAATCATTATTTACTTTCCTTCATTTTTCTTTCAATTATATGTAAACGGGTACTATTTTCTGGAATGCCTTCGTACTTTAATAACTATCTAGGTATATAAATTGTTATTCTCTTTCGACCAAATAGGAAGAAATAAGAATATCACGCAACAATTTTGATTCAAAATTATTTACAACGAGAACTACCACTTCCTAGATGGAAATGTGGTTGGTACTAATCTACCGTGCAACTGTTGAAGATACTGTCAGGGATAGTACCCTCATTTGGGGTATTGAGTCGAGATACGATAAAAACAAAGATACATAAATCTCATTTCCACTCAAAATTCTTAACGCCGCAGCAACAATATGGCGGTTCGAAAATTGTAAAAGTAGCAAACTACATGAAAATCAATATTCGGGCGTGGTTTGGGTCGCTGATAACAAATCTGACGTTCGTTTCGCATTTTACAAAATGACTGACTGAAGTTGGAGCTAGGAAATCGACTAAAACACAACTCTCTTCTCGCTAACTGCTGTGCAATGAATGTATTGTGGAATCCGCGATTGGAACTGCCACAAATATTTATGGGAAAGTTAAGGAATACAATACTGTCACCAACTGGACATTATCAACTGCAGAAAGTACTGCACACAAACCGGTAGAAATCACCAAACCGTTTGTTGTTCCTGTGGTTAATCAATTAAAGGAGCCAATCAACAAAATTGATAATCTCTTGTACGATGGTTTGGATTTCATTGACGAGAAAATACCAGCAGTAACACTACCACCGGGCGAGCGGTACTTGCAGATGTGCAGATGGCGCAAAAGATATTGTCACTAATACAGTAGGTACAGGAGTCGAGACTGCCAAGTATACAGTAGAAGCTGCAAAGCATATGATAGAGCAGTTGTAGAATCGCCAAAGTCACCGTCGAAGCTGCTAAGCATATTGTTGAACCTGCTGTCGAAATGGCAGAGCACTACATTGAGCGCCCAGTCTAAACCGCTAAACACTACATACATAGATCCGGCATTAGAAAATGCTTGCGTTCTTAAGGATAATGGTGTGCAACAAGTAGAAAAGATATTGCGTTCAAAATCAGAAGAAAGACACTTTAGGAAGCGCTTTGGGGCATTAGTCTCGTAACTTCATCGAAAAATTGCCACCTCACTACCAATTTCCAGCATGGTGGATCAATATAACAGATCGAAAATTGAAACTTTTGCAAATTACTCGCTGATAATTGATTTGATGTTAATTTTACATTTTGGTGGAAAGCCGGCTGAAAATCAACAGATCAAAACCCGACTTTCCACTCGCTAACTGGCGTGCAGTAACAAAATGACAAAAAGTCATATTATGGGACAGATTTGAGGAACTAATCTTTTAACTATCGGAATTCGTAGAAAAATTGCTACTCCAATTAGATTTTCCAATATGGCAGCTCGAAAATTGAAAAAGTTTTGCAAATTATATGATTGTTTCTATTCTTGTTCGTGTTCAGCGACATCTACAACGCCAAGATACCCTTTCCTATAGAAATCGAAGAACTTTCTCAATTCATATGATCCGCCATGATGAAATATCTAAGTGGGGTAGCAATTTTTCGCCGAACTTAGATAGTTACAAGACTAATACCGCAAATCCGCACGATAAGATGATTTTCTTATCAATTTTTCGCTACATGCCCGATGAAGAGCCGAAAGTTGGATTTCGATCGATTTTGGAGTGCCATCTTCACTCGGTCCTTTTGTAAAAGGCGAAACTAACGTCATCAGCGATCCAAATCAATGATCTTGGTCCTTGCACCCAAAAGAGATAAAGAAGCTACCCGTCAACAAGGTGGTAGGCTTTATGGAGTACACCTAATGGAATAAACTAGGTTGGAGAGTACAGTAAACCGTTGGGCTTCGATGCGATTTGCTAAGAACCACATCCCCATTAAAGAATAAAAAGTTTACACATTCACTTTGTGTTATTTTCTATAAACCAATGCACAACCATGACAACTAATAATGCTGTTAATATTATCGGTCTAGAGTACAAATTTTGACATCTACAAAACGACCTTCTAACACATTGACTGCCATATTTAATAGCCAGTGATGTTTTCGTTGAGACCATGGCTATCAAATATGATATTCACGATGTATTCGCATGTTACACCATGGCGATCAAAAACTTGGCTCAAATATGATAGAAATAGCCCGTGCTGAAAAACTTGTGTTTAAGCTTCACGGACAGCCCCAGCTATCATTCAAAATTTAGCTAATACTTAAATTTAATGTTGAAAATTACGTATTACGAAAAAGAATTTGTGATGGCCCTCCGATAATATTAGCAAAATCAGCTGGACAGTCAATGTGTTAAAGAATAGTTTCGAAATGAATATTGTCATTCAAGATTTCTACTGTGAGAAATATTAAATGCAAAGAAAACAATGTTTCTATTAACTAAAAAAATAGTGGAGGAAGATTCAAGTTGCACTTTTCTTCTGGTGTCTCACACGGTTATGGTAAAAAAACCAAGAATACCTATTAGAGTCTCAGCTCAATGGCTTTTTGAAAATATCATTTCTATAAGGGATATGAATTATATTTAATATCATTTAATCAGTGCTGGCCATACAATTTTATATATAACACTCGTCACATTATTCAGATAATAAAATAAATAAACTTAAAATAATTAAATACTTAAACTTATTCGTATAGGTACATACACGTCCACTTACACACACATATAATAATTTATCAAAAAATATTGTAGAAGCTTCTAATATTAATTTGTTAAAGAAAAAATGTAAAAACCTGCCTTCCTGCTTTAAATTTTTACAGCGTAGTTGATAGTGATTGCAAGGACTATGATATAGTACTACTGGCACTATACTGACACATCGATAAACGCCTCAACACACAATTATTTTATTAAATCAGTTGCTAGCGAAACACGTGTTACCGGATTTGATTAAATAATTGTGTCATGAGGAGTTTACCGATGTGATATGAAAATGTAAGATATATAATTTAATTAAAACAAAATTATTATTGTATCCACTTTTGTTGAATTGTCAAATTTCTTGACTTGCTTACGTTCATGTTCTTATACTGTTAGTTGTCATGTTCTAAAACAATCATAATAATTATTATTACACAAGAAGAGAGTTGAAACAACAAAAAATAATATCAGCCCAGCTACTTTCATCAAATACTCTGAAAATATAAATTTGGTAATAATACTTAAACCGATAATTATGGGTCGTTTGTTATTAATGGCAAAAACATCCTAAATTCCAGATAAAACAGTCTTTGTAGATAATTCCTAACCATCACAGAGAAAAATACAATCGATGTAGGCATCTACAATAATCTATTATGTAGTACTGACGTGCCCCCTTTTTATGCGTGTAGGATTACCCCAGATTAAAGGACATATTGATGTTCCACATAACAAACCGTAAAAATATTAATAACAAGAGCTCAAATTAATCTTGTGCGAAACGTATTTTAATCACCAGCAAAAACGCTATTAATTTACCCAAGTCCATAGCACGCAAATGACGCTCGACATTTCAATGACCACTGAGTGAATTTATCTTTTTAACAGGATCGCATTCGTGGTATAGGAAGTCGTACTAATGTCACTAAAGATTGATGCGACACAAATCCTTATATTATACGACAACCGTACATCTATGTACGTATAACGAGGCCAAGCCTCAAACATTGTATTTCAAAACAAACAGGCTCACAATGAGACTAATTATCTTTTAACGAAGTCGGTAGTACGAAGTCATAAATCATTTTTATTTCGCGTCATTGTCCGTAATTATAAAAAATATTATCGTCAGGTAGGCGAACACTACATTTGTAAAAACCACTAGGTATATAACGTATGATGAAGACATTAATAAATATGTATGGTTCACACTTGACAACTAAAATTGCGTTCAGGTACTGAACGAATGAGGTTTTTGAAAAGCATAAAAAGAAAGGACGAAAATGGATCAAACCAGCAACAAAGTATGTACAGAGGAGTCAAAATTAGAACTAGTAGAAGGGTCATTACCCCCACTCGACCATTTCCAATTTTGGTAAAATGTACAGGTTGTACCTACAGGACTTTTAGGAAGTTTTACAAAGTGGTATGTTGCCTGGTAGAGACGGCAGAACTATTTACATAAAAGTCACGTTTACCACGCCGAAGTGGTTCGAAACAAATGGCCAAGTTGGTGAGTTACTACCTCAGATTCATGAAAGGCAAGTTGCTGAAAATTGGTATATTAAGTCAACTTTCTATAGAGAACACAAAACTGCTAAGTGGGGTTAGAAAGCAATATGTTTGTTACAAATTGGACGCAAAGTGGCTCATAAATTTTGTCGCAACAAAGTTCAGTTAATTATAAAACTGGCAGTTTTAAGACGCTGTAATTTTCCCAGTTAGTACACAATGTACTAGTTAAAAACAATTGCACAAGTAATTTCTTATTTGATTGTTTGTTTACTGAGTAAATTGAACGTCAGATTTAACCCTTAAAGCTATGTATCTCAAATTTGATGTCTCCAATATCCCTGCGGTTTTTACCACTGCAAGGAGCTGATTTTTATCTATTAGAAACTTATAATGTAAATAATGTAATGTAGTCCGTTAATAGACACCCCATCTTTAGTTTCCCACATTTTATTTATATTGAATAACCCATTCACAGTTTTTAGTAGACTTCTTGTTTTAGACTAATTTTAATGCCTAAAGATTTTTTTGACATTTACAGATTATTAGAATTAATTTAATCACCGCTTTTTTACATTATTTTTACTTTCGTTGCTCCTTATTTTCTAATTAAAAATATTTAGTCTCTAATATTTTTTAGTTTTTTGTTCATTTAATATTATTATTATTATCTATCCACTTTTTGTTAGCATTTTTATTTTATTTAAATTTTTTATTTGGTGATGGATGGATGTTGAGAAAAGTTGCTACTAGCTAGGTGCAGTTTTCGCAACTTTGATAAGCATGTCTTTTAAATACTTTCAAGCCTGATAAAGGGCTGAAACCAATGAAAATTATTTCGGTGAAACATCGACAGTTAATTGGTAGACAAAGTAAGAAGTGGAAACAGTGAGGAAAATTTTCAAATATGCTTTCACCATGAAACTTTGCTTTTGCAAAGACATGAGTTTTTACAAAGGTCTTGTTGCAATCCATTTGGTAAACAGAACCATTCGTACTAAGGGTTAGTGTGCTCACCTGTGGGAATCACATTCTAAAATACTTGAACATGGAACGACCCAGAAATTCAATTCCACGAAGACGAGGAGACTCAAAATTCAATTTTCAGTACACCGCGCTGTGGGGGTAATGCAATGCGCCGTTATCAAGCGAGGGGATGCAGTGAAGAGACAGGAATGGTGTCCAAAGGGGGTGATAAAGCGCAGTTGTCATCAGTGATAAGAATGCTTAAGTGAATGGGGCATCGCGCATTTGCTGTTGAAGCTTTCTTTTTACCGGGTGTAGTATAGCGCGCATTTTGTTTACGTGACGAAATTCCCCCTCGAAGTGCTGTTTCTGCCAGGGCATCATTATGGGCGAAAATTTTCAGAGCAATTAGTAGTATGTCCAACAGAAGACCAGGAGCAACCCGAACCATTAGAACATCCCAAAAGCGTCGAAGCACTTCCACAATTAATTTTGCGATCTTCGCCCGAAAACATACAATCGCCCATTACTTGCCAGTGTCATCTTCATCTGTACAAAATGGTTGTGGTGCACAGCTTACGCAACGTGATTTTGTTGCATGACAAACAGCATGCGGCAGGTTGGTGGTCAATTTATTTCATAATGCACGTGCTTTTTAGTAATGAGGTACACTTCCACTTATCAGAATGTGTGAATAAGGCGAAATATGTGTTACTAGAGCGATACCAATCCCTAGCAAGTTCAGCAGTAGCCCCTTCATTCGGATCGGGTCACACTTTGGTGTGATCGTTGGACCTTATTTTTCGAGGAGGATTCAGAGCGTTATTCGGGAGTGAGTGAGAATTTCTTTATGCCAGCTCTTGGAAATATAGGTATGGGCCAAGTATGGTTTCTACAGGATGGAGCCACCGTCCACACATAGTGAATTTCAATTGATATTTCGAGGCAAAGCCTTCCTTGGGCGGCTGATCTTCAGGAAAGATGAAATTCCGTAGTCGGTACACTACCCAGATTTAGCCCTTTGCGATTAGTTCCCGTGGGATTATTTCAAATCTAAGGTTTAAAACCAGCGTTCTAGTCCTGAAAACGTCGAGAAACAAATTGCACGAGACGAAATAGGTTGCATACCAGTTGCTATGTTAGACAGCGTTGACGAAAACTTCAGAATTAGATTAAATTACTGCATTGACAACAACGGTCCTTGCTTGCAAGATATTTTTCTGCTCATGTTACATTACTACTAGCAAAAAGCAAACAAGTTCATCTTCAATAGTTTCTTTTTACTGCCACACTCTGTATTATGAAACTTTATTTCCTTTCGGTTTCTTTCAAAGCAATATGACTGGCCAGCGATACATTGAGGAAGTATTGCAGACCTATGTTCTTCAACTTCTTCAAATGCTGCAGAACCCACTGTTTCAACAAGGCAATGCTCAAGAACTACATTGAACCGTTTTGAAGAAAACCACGTCAACCCTTTGTGTTGACCAACAAGATATCCAAATCATTCCCCATAGAACATGTCTGAGATATTATGGGTAGGAGGCTAGGGAATTTAACTAGCCCACCATTGACTTTAGAAGTTCTGCGACATGAAACATATATAGATCATTCGGGATCCAATAGACTAAGCGAACATCAATGATCTTTTAAATTCGATGCCATGATATGTTAATGAATACGTATGTAAATAAGGTGGATTAACACATTATCGGTGAGAAATAGTTGAAGGTTTCTTCTAAAATTAATCAAAAAGTACTATAAGATGGTGCAATTTCTAGGCCAGGTAGAAGCATACTGTGTCTGATGAACGTATTTCCTCTCAAAAAGGAAGAAACGGAAGCTATAGATACGTAGCGTAATATTCATTAATATATTTATTAATGGTTTTAATTACATTTTGCGTCAAGTAAGCAGTTTCCTATTACGCACGGAAAAACATTGATTTATTATTCCAATTTAATCAGCGCAAACAATAAATTTGTTATATCGAGATTATTAAATTAACGTCAAGGTTCGTCACGTAAATTTTTTTCCATATCTTTATCTAGCGTGGGTCACTTTGATTTAATAGCGAAATTTCAGGTCATCCTCATGTAAACCATAAAAAAAAAAGGTTATATTAAGATATCCTATGCGTGACCGGAGCCTTTTCGTCCTGCTGGGGTGGAGGTCAATTACTCTTCGTTACCGGTAATGGAATGGCTATCGATTGAATGTCGTGTTATTTGTCAGATATAATTCTTCTGTCTATTTGCTTCTATTATTGTTTCCTTCTTATCTAGGAGAAATTGTGAAGCCTGACGGCGATATTTTCAAATCAAAGGTTTGGCAGTCAATGACGTGTAAAAATATTTAACTAATCGCATATTTCATTGTTGCCTATATAAAAGAATCTGGGACAACAACTTACAACGGTGGTATGTTGCCATAGTTCTAAATATTGAAATTTGGAATGTACTTTGCATTAATTTAAATACGTATTCATTCGAAAATAGCGAACAAAGTTAAGAACTAGCTCGTTGGTTAAAGTAAAATTCACATTCCTTGTTGTTTGCTCGTCGTGAATGTATCAAACATACCAGAAAATACATAGATTGCACTTGAAAGACTTTCCACGTTTAACGTGGGTTTGTCATCTACTATAGATTAAACTTCTTACTTTCATATTAGAAAGTTTAAATCTAAAATTGAAAATGTGCGTCTAAGCATACAGAATCCTCTAAAAAATGTGAAAATAGTATCTTATTCAGTATTATTTTTCACTACAAAAGAACTAAGGAAATCAACTCAATTTATACCTATTTATGCAACTAGAGGCAAGAAGGTGTGATAGTGATAACACGTTATGCCATAAAAGATACTTCTGGTAAAGATTTTTCCTAATTCAACGATACAGAGCATTTTAATATAAAGTTCGACTTTCTTTTGTAGCTATCAAAAAAAAAAAAAAAAATTGGTGTGTGTGGTTTACGCACGTCTAAAGTGAATACTTCCGCTTGCACATCACACTCCTCTGTTTCAGACGAAGCAAGCACGCACGTATCCTTTCCACGTTCCCTTCCCTCGCTCGCACATACTCTCCGTTTTGTTTGTCTTACACACGTTGCGAAGCTCCGCCCAAATTTAACGCTCCTATACTTACGTTTATGCTTACATTTACGGCTACGCTGCTGCAATGTCCCTTAAGAAGTAATTACTTCAAAAATAATTCGCTGGGTATTCCGCAATTGACAAAATGATTTACAAATTTCTAAATTAAAAATTCTAAAGGTTACTTTCGAGTTTGTTGATATCAATTTTCGCACTGTGTTGGTGTTTGGTAAGTGTTGAAAATAGGTAATATGAGCGATTCAAAGGAGTCTGTATTTCGCGGCATCGAGAATGCTGCGAAAGTGGGAATTTCTTCTTATTACATACCAAGTTTAACAAGGGGAGGCCACAACGTTTGGAACACGGATTCTCTTCAAAGTTTATACACTCTTAGTAGTCCACTAGGACAACACAATGTGCAAATAGTAAGGCGTACTATTCAAACGTTATCAAGAAATTTATAAAAGAAGTTTCATCGCCGTATATATACCGGTGCGTTGCAATCATTAGGAACAAGAGACGATGGCCGAGTGGTTAGCGCTCAGGCTTCGTAAACGCTGGGTCGCTGGATCGAGTCCCACTGGTCTTTTTTCAACACTCATCATACTTTTTCCTCTTTATTACAATTCAAGGGTAATATAATGAGAAAAAGCGTGTATTCCCAATAACCTTTACTAAATTTCCAATGTTATTCGGCTGTCTACTAATTTTCATCATTTCACAAACAATCGACCAAACGCATAAAGTTGTCCTGAAAATATATACCTATAAGTAATTTGCTAACAATAAATCCCTTATACCAAATTATAGCAATTACGGACAGGTATACATTTTCAAGATAACTTTATGCGTTTGGTCGATTGCTTATGTGTGACAGCCGAATAACAAGGGAAATTCAATAAAGGTTCTTGCGAATACACGTATTTTTCCCATTATATTATCCTTGAATTGTAATAAATATGAAAAAATATGACGAGTGTTGAAAAAAGGATAAAAGACCAGTGGGACTCGATCCAGCGATCCAGCGTTTACGAAGCCTGAGCGCTAACCACTCGGCCATCGTCGCTTCTTCCTAATGATTGCAACGCACCGGTATATATACGACGATAAAACTTCTCTTATCAATTTCTTGATAACGCTTAAATAGTGCGCCTTACTATTTGCAAATTATGTTGTCCTAGTGGACTACTAAAAGTGTACAAAGTTTGAGGAGAATCCGTGTTCCAAACGTTGTGCCCTCCCCTTGTAAGAAAATACGTGAAATGGCTTCTCAACCTTATGAAAACTGGTGTGATCTAGAAAAAGTGACTTTCCAAAGGGCACTTCTTGCCTATTTTGCTGAGCTAACAAGAAATTATAAATCCTCCACTATTTCGAATCAATACAGTAACGCTGAGAAGCACGATGTTAGTCTAACAAAACGTACAATTAGTAAATTTATATAAATTAATTACACAAATAAATAGCCTGCTTTAATGGAAATGCTGAAGGGCACAGATCTAGTTAACCCGCGACTTTTACGAGCATTAATACGGAAAAATTTTAGTTATTTATATAGTCACTGGCTGTGACAGTTGACAAAGATTTAAAGTGATCCATTGCATAAGAAATCATGGAATTGAACAAAGAGCATTATCGCGCTGTGATTTTTTATAACTTCAAACGTATCTTAAGCCATAAACAATGTTTCGAAAAAATCAATCGAGACTTTGGTGACAAGTTATGCTTCTTACTTTAGTAGCCGTACAGTGAATTTTAATGTGGTCAACTTTCCTTAAATGACAGTTTTCATGTTTCTAAGCCAAGAACGAATATTACCGTAACATGATCAATCAGATACACATCTTGCTATAAGTAGTATCCCAAGAAACTTAAAGATTGGTGTGAAAGAAATTAGAACCATTTTACATAAACATTCCAGGGAACGTAAACCCTGTTTCCGTTGAATTTCCAACTTCCTGACTTCAATTCAAAATGGAGACCGTATGATGACAGGGTGCAGATCGCTTTGACAATAAATCGTTTCATCTTGTGTATGCAACATTACTATAGATCGACAGTCTTTGAGAATAAGTCGGCTCCAACAAAGGTTATTTCTGAAGAAAGCTGAAAAGAACCACGTTGCATGTATTGGAATTACTGTGCATGTTTTCACTATAACACTAAAACTTGGTCCTACTGCAAATGCTTAATGGTTCACTACAATTTGTCTCAACTTCTCCAAAATGTTCGCGAAAAGCGTCCAAGCGATACGATCGCCTTGGGTTTTGATAACTTAGCCTTAACCAACGAATATTTGAATGGTCAAATTGCCCAAGATATTGGGTCATTCCCCATATAGTCCAGATTTTCACCTAATGATTTCGTTTTATTTCAACGTGTAAAGGATGAGGACGCGGTTTACGTTTCGTATTGGCGACGTACGCATTAAAAACAATTACGTAAACAGCCCAAACGCGGGAAGATGTTTTGGAGATTGCTTTCCCCATATTCAAGAAACGCATTTTTACAATTATGCAAAACCCACTATGGTTTCTTAACGGAAATCAGAACGTAATCGTTCATGATGTTGATATTACCAACTTTTGTTGAATAAACTACATTCATACTACCATTTGTTTTCCTAATTTCGTAATCTCTATTTTGCATTTCACTTTATGCATTGCGCTAGAGCCGCTCTCCACTACGTAAGCTAAATTATCGAAAGCGAAACAGCGGCAACAATATTTGATACCGTTGCAATCCCTGTTTGCATTAGTAGCGTGCTGGTATTAGCAGTAAAATTCACAGTTAATTACATAGCTCTAATATTATAAGGAATATCATTGCGCCAGATATAATACAAGAAAAAATGATATTTTATAATACAGGTATAAACGTGTAACTCGTAAATAACCTAATGTTTACCCATAAAATTACAGGAGCATTAAAATGTTGCAATGGTACATATGTACATATAAATATTGTTCTACGTACTAAATCTTTCCAATGCGTTAGGGGCTTGTGTATTTACACACTACATTGTTCGATAATTCTCAGCACTAATGTTTAAGGTACATAAATTTGAGGAAAGTAAGCAAGCATTTGTCGGATTAAAGTCCATTTATTCTTCGCCACAATATATGGGAAGTGTATGTAAATGTCCAGTATATCATTAAGATAAATTGGGTATTTTATATTAATGAAAATATTTTTCATAGATGTAATTGTACAAATAGAAACGTTTTGAAAATGTTCCCGTGACCTCATTGATGCTCTTAGTCTTATTGAAAACCATTTAATTAAACATCGTCTAAACTAAATGCTAATTAAATTATTTAACACTTCGATTATTGTGCTACTGCCAAAGTTATTTTCAATTTACTAGAGATACGAAATCGCATTCCATTAACATTCCTAACAAAGTAGGATGTGCGTAAGTGCATTTGATGACTAATTACAACTTCTATCTGTAATTGGTATGCTGGTAAATCTGCAAGAATTTGCACGTGTAATGTGGATCTATCTGTGAATAAGAATTTTCCAGAGAGTTTCTATGATTCAAAATATCACGAGGCTGTTGGATTAAATTTTATTGATTTCCCACATTGTGACCGTATGATAATAATGAATAATCACCTATTTTAAAGAAATAGAAAAATAGTGCAAAACTACATTCCTAACAGATTACGCAAATATTTATATTATACGGTAGAAGTAGTTGGGATGTATTATTTAGTAAAAGAAATATAATAATTAAGCAGAAAAATAATACTTCGTAAAAATTAAAATACACACGTCTGCTTCTCGAAATTGAAGAAATTTATTGCAAATACATGATTTCTCATCAGTAGTATAAATAATTTAATTTAATAGCGATTATTGTTAATAAATATGTACCTCAAATGAAATATGAAATTTATTATTAACACAGGCCTACTACGAATTACCTTTTTAAAGTTAAAGAAGCGGTTCTTACAGATTTTTGTGTGCTGATTACGGAAAAAATAGTGACAAACATCCATCACGTCAAAATTTGGAGCAATTTCATTTTTCTGTAGGAAGTGAGTTTGAGAGCGATGTATGTCTAATTAAACTTAATTACGATATAAACCCGAAGCTGTTGTTATTGTGATGGATCAATGACTATTAATAAGATCAATAAGATTATGGCTAGATTAATTTAAAACCAGGTATAACTGCACCTCCTTAGAATATCGAAAAGTATCTTGAAAATAATATCTCTATTTACCACCAACACAATTTTGCAAATTGGACTAATACAAATACTTTTGACATGGCTTCCATAAGCCTCTAATATTAAAAAAAAATACTCTTATGCAAAGCATCCACATAAATAAAACTAATATCAACTACTTACATTTTTTTATTATGACTTTTTAAATATCCCAATTTTTGTGTGATCTTGACAGGATTTTTCACAATACATTGTGATAATCGGCAATCAAATACGAGAAAGGCTAAAAAATCTTTTAATTTGGATGTCTGTGTAGCAATAAATAAATAAACCAAGTATTCCATTATCAAATGGGGTTATTACGATTTCTAATTTATCTAGTATCTATTTACAATTAAAAAGGTGTTCTCAAAATTGCAAAAATGGTATATTACTGCAATATTTTGAAAAAGAAAGAGAATACTGTAATATTTCTACGTACAAAACTTGGAAATACCAGTATGGCCCAAAGCTAAATCTTGTACTATATTTAAGCAGATGAAGAAAAACTGAGAATTACAGAGGACAAAGTTCTGAACATTATTCTTCTCAGAAGAACTCTATAATTCATAGATATAAGAATAAGACTGTAAACCACTCATGAACCACGAGATACAGACCCTAGTGGACGGAAAAGCCATCGTAAAATACCTAAAAACACAAAAACTGTGACGGCTTGGAGAGATTCCAAGAAGAGAACCAGATGCCCAAATAAAGAAACTACTAAAATGCATACCAGTGAGAAACAGACCAATCTGTAAAGAAAGAAGTAAGAAGACTAAGAAAATGGGCTGATCCACTGAAAACAATGGATTAGAAGACCTCACTATAGCAGCTGATACTTCTCCAACAGTTTTAGGCCTACATATACATATATAGGCCTTCAAAAAACAACAATTTCTCGATCCCTTTAAATCGCACTTCTTTCTTATGACCAGTTCTTTAGCTTTGTTTTGGTTTTACACAATCACAAATCCTTTCTGTAACGCATCCTACAATGTTTCGGATGAACTTGTAACTTTTATATTCCCCAAAAATTATATTGTTTGAGTGTACAGTCCCTGCCCAAATTATTTGCAACACTCACTATCTGATAGCTTCTTCGTAATAAAATAAAAACGACACATGCCTTATTATGTATAGGAAACACGGTAATAATATGAGATGTCAATAAATAAATAAATGGTTAATAGTTGATCCATAACCAACGTTACTTTTTTATAACATCGTTCATTCTGCGGGGTATGCTATTAATAGAAGACGTAATTGTTGCTTTTATACCACCGTCGTTTCACCATTCTTCCCTTATATTAGTTATTAATATTTCCTTCGAAGATTTTTCTTTTTCGTATATCTTACTTTCAAGCCGATTTCATACGTTTTCGACGGGGTTTAAGTCTTGTGAATTTCCGAATCAACTTAAAAGATGTAGGTAGATACATGGTTCCCTTCGAAAGAGCCCTTAACTTTTGCCACATGGCGTAAATTATGCATTATTATGCATTTTACGAAGTACAAAAAGCCAGATCCGTCCCCGCTTATTATGTTCCAAACCATTATCTGAGGTGACGGTTTTATAGTTTAAAGAATCGTGGACTCTATGAGACGTTCGCCAGCTCGTTTGCTGGCAAATTGTGATCGCTGCTCTAAAACACACAGAGCCACCTCTCATCATTAAATAAAATCTGTTAACATTAATTTAATGAAAATCGTTCTGGTAACTACCTCTTTTTGGTTAACTAAATTAGAACTAGTTTCCATGAAGAAAGCATTAAAGTGATGGTCAAATTATTTCGGAAAATTGCTACAGACTCTTTAATATGTGCAGGTATCATTTCTATGATTTAATTTACATCTTCGCGATGACATGCTTTTAACTATATATGGAGACCATGTGCACTATAAAATCTCCTATGTAATTTACCAATAAAACTGGAGATCTGAAGATTTGTGTGTTGGTTACTACAGATATATCTTATGATTAACACGAATTGTATAACAATCCTTTGCACGTTTTATAAACTGGGGCTCAATGTTTCGTATTTCGACGTCTTCACAAAACATAAGAAATAAAACATAAAATGATGCATGATGTTAGTACAAAACAAGCAACAACAATGTAAACTACAAATGTCATAAAATTACAGACATTAAACTTAAAAATTCAGGTTTTCTTTAATAATAAGAATAACATTCTCCTTAGTTTCCAGGTAATGGTATTTCCTTTATGTAGATATATACCGATTCTCTTTTTGTACAAGCAATTTGGATTACAAGCACGACCTGATGGTGGCTTGTATTTCAAAAGCCCAGAAAATAATTACCTAATTAAGCTTACAATAGCAAATGCAAGACAGACAACACTATCGAACAAGCGTAACAGAAAAAGGCATGTCGATAGCTGTTCGCCTAGCCGTTGTTGCCTCTGTTATTTAATAACGGTACACATTTTTCCACTTACGTAATTCAATAGCGGTTTTTAAATATATAGCCCGTCATTTTATAATGGCTATTTTAATTCCAATCTCATTCGGTTTCGAATATCTTGCTAATGCACTGTATAACGAAGTTTGATATAGTTAGCTATTACAGTTCTTTGGGTGGAAGTTCAGTTTTTAATAACGCTATAACTTTGTTTCCTTGTGATTTAATTATGTATTGTTTTTATTTAAAAAATGTTTCTGTGAAACGTATTACTTTTACGAGCTATAAAAGTGTAAGTTCTAAAAATCAATTATTCTTGCATTTTTCAACGCAACAATTTCAACGGCATGCATGCGATTAGATTTGATCAAAGAATTCGTTGAATTTTTTTTATTTTATTTTGCACACAAAACCGGCTACTTTTAAACGTTGCAGATTGCTAACTCTGTGCTACGAAGAATTATGTCAAATTGGATAAAGTAGAGGAAAAATTGTTTAATTACATATATTATACAGTAAGTATTAGGAAAAGTAGGTATATTCCATAATCCTCAGTCCTTGCTGTACTACTCGTTGTAATTTTGAAATCTATTGTATCTATTGTAAACTCTGAGTAAGCAGGCCGTTTGTAAAATGGGTACTTCGTACATTAAGCGATTAAAAGCAGCGTTCTTATGCACAAATCCGAAAGGCCCGCGTAGGTTTTTCAAAGTAGTGCAAGGTATATTCATAGGTATAAGGCATGTACTAATAAGTGGTTTGCAAGATATGAAATACAAAATAGTGTGGACGATCTACCAACTCATAGTGCAAAGCGCTCAACGTTCAGTCGGGAAGATAAAGTTGTTGTGAACTTATTATTAAACTTAAACTTAAATGAAATCCCCGCCTAATGCTTAACCTTCCTATACTCACGTCAAAATGAAAGACGTATACTATACTATATAAGTCGGTCTCACAGACCGTATGCGTGAGTATAGGAAGGTTAAAGAAACTCAACAACGACTAGCTAATCGCAACAGCAACATTAGTATAGTGACTATTTTCTATCGATTGCACAAAAACAATATTCACTGGCAAAATGTAAAATGCGAATAACTTAATCAAATGACTTTTGATTTAAGTTATTCGTTATAGAGTTTCAACAAGTGGTTCTCGCATCAATTAATTATTTAAAATGCAAATGCTGGGCACAAGAGAATCTCAACCGAAAGTGGGACAACGTTCATGCAAAACGTTTGCTACTGTAGGATTTGTTAATTATATCATTCGCGATACGCTCTTGTGTTACTTAAAGGGAACATCAGCAATCCAAACTACCCAAAAAATTGAGAGGAAGTAAGGGGTGGTTTCCTACAGAATTCAACTATGTACTTAACTTTTTTAAATATCTCCAATAGTTTTCCTCGGTTAACATTGGGGTTCGTTTGTTAAATTAACAACGTTGAGCAAAACATCTTTTCAGATTAATAGGTGCATGTTCCTACAAACAAGACTGGACACGCTAGATTGCAAAGATTCAGTACAAGATTGAATAATTCGTGAAAATAGTGCTTTTAGAACCGAAATAGCGCTAAGTGGAGTGACGTTAAGCAAGAACTAACAGTACTTGACTATGTACCATCTTCATCAACAAAGTACACGTTCAGAAATGAATAAATAATTCTGCTGTGATGAGCTACCAATAATTTAGTCCCAACATAGTCCTTGCAAGCATTATAAACTATTTGCTGAAGGTGTAACGCAACGTAAACAACTTTATAATATTTACATACGATATTCCATTCCCACCATTTCATAAATTACAAAATGTACGACATTTACGCAAATATTTCATAATGTCGGTTTTATCGGTGCATTAACAAGTAATTTTCAAAACCAATAGTTATGCAGGCTTGTCGATTTACATAATCAACTCAAATGAATTGTACAAATCAGTCGAAGCTATTCGTTCCGGAAGATGTCGCAAATTATTTACATTGTGAATAAGAATGATAAATATGTAAAAGCAAAGTCAACATAAAAAAGCAGATTAAAATAAAACATACAAGGAGGAAGGATACATTACCTATTCAAACAAGTCGGGGAAGCAGGTAAACGTTTCAAATTGAACCTGGGGACAGCCGTATTGTCTGTCGCACCCTCAAGAGTTTACATAGGACGAAGTAAATATCTTTGTAAGAGTGGTATGCGGAATTTTATGGAAGAAAATTATTTGCTTTGTTTTGATAACGGGATGAAAGGAAAATGAAGAAAGATGAAAGAATCATACCCTTTACCCTCCGCAATCAAATCTTATGGTTCTCTTTCCGTCGAGTCTAGTAAAGTAATACACCATATATTGACACAAGATCTCTTAATAATTTTTCAAGGTAGTAACTTTTACGGTTAATACATTTCTGCGTTCATTAAAACTAATCTCCGAAAATTTTGTGACATTTTCCCGCTTTAGGTTGTTGAAATCTTCAGCTGATGTAAATCATAAACGCCATAATTGGTTGCCAAGTCTGCACTACATTGGAAATGATCAATTATTTCAATGTTTTAGCCATGCAAATCCTCAATTCTTCGAGCTGCACTGTGAGCCGGAAGTCATCAAAATGGTAGATGATTTTACCATTTTACCATCGCGAATATTTTAGAGAACTTGAGAGAAGCAAGCTGCAGTGCCCCATTCAGTATTAACAATGATGATTTTCTGGTGCAATGCTGGAAACATGTTCAGTAACTTCTAAGAAATGTGACAACCATCTTTTTGTTTCGACTTTTCTCACGAATAACCTTTGTTGGAGCCGGTTTATTCTCAAAGGCCGAAACTTCTGATACTTGCCTTTACCATGATCATAGCAGTGTATCCATATTTCATCACTGATAGTTGCCTTGCACATGCTGATCCATTTTCAAAGTGATCTGTATCATTTCACACGGTCTTCTTTTTCAACTGGGACTAAATTCTGGGGAATCCAATGGGAATAAAGCTTACGTACCTTCAAATATTTGTATAAAACGATATTCAATCATACAATCAGATTCCGAATAAGACCAATATGTTTTTTGGTTATGGATGCGTTTGGCTTACCAGCTCGAAAATTGTTTTGAAGGTGCATTTCTTTATCCGGCGGCTTTCTTGATGAAAATTGGTACATATAGGATTTTGAGGTCGCTGATTACGAATCTGTTGTCAGATTCTCAAAATGCAAAATCGCCGATCCAATATGACAGGTCAATGTTTAAACATATCATTAATTACCGCCAAAATTTGTAGGTATATATATACAGGAAATCCCTGATTACAAACAATAATCAGCTTTTCAATATTGAAAACGGTCGATCCAATATGGCCGATCAATATTTGGAAATACTGTGAATTGTTGTGAGAATTTGTACATTATAGAAGTTTTCGAGGTCGTAGAATCCACGGTTAGGTTTTCAAAATTCGCAAGAGCGGTGAATGGGGAACGAATGTTCGAAGAAAGATATGCTTAATTTTATCACAATTGATAAGTAAGAATTTTTGGATCGCTGATTACGAATTTCCATAATCTGTTAGCAGATTCGTTATCAGCGAACCGAAAAACTGTTGTATATGAAGTTTGATCAAAACTTTTTTCTAATTTTGGTCCACCATATTGGGCTCACTCTATTGAGCTTTGAGAACCTGAAAGCAAATTCGTAATGAGCGACGCCACGAAACTCCGCATCAATTTTAATACAAATTAGAGATATTTTTGGAACTTCGGTCGGCCATATGGAATACGTCATTTTGAATTTTAAAAATCTGATCATGGATTTGTAATTAGCGACCTGGGAAACCCGTATATATGAATTTTCATATAGATACAATTTATTTTAACTTCAAAAATGATTTCAAATCAAACAATATAAGTTTCCTCAAACCCTTTCTTGCAAAACAAAGGAATACTCACAGTTTTGCATATATTTCTTAAAAGTCTAGAAGAAGTTTCCTCCAATGAAACCCCAATTTCTAAAAGTATCTACATCGAATTCTGAAGGTAAAAAAACTCATTTTATATTTAAATAAGTCCAAACGACGAAGCGAAACTTGTAATTTAGCATAAAAATCATTTTAAATTCCTGAAGGTAGGTTTTCCCTAAAGCTTAATACAATCAAAAAATCACAACCCATGAATTTAAAATCTCGTAGGAAGTTTTCTTTCGAGACGATTCAATCCGAGTAAATGAAATTCGCCCGCCGGTCGAGTGCATTTAAACTGAATTGAAAGTCAAAGTGCATTCAACGCCGAAGCGGGTCCAAAAATTCACTTTGACGTACGTAGATCCTGCTGCACATTTTAAAATATCTCGCAGTGCGTCAGTGTCCGCAAAATAAACGGGCAACTGAAGGCAATTACTCAATACAAGCGTACGTTGTGTATGGAAACCATCATTCATGCAGTATGCTGCTCGGATACTCTGAATATTTTCGTTTCGTTTCCCATCGTACAAAACGGTATCGTGTTCACATAAATTGTAACAGTCCTTGGATATTAAAATAGTATCCTTTTGAATACGTCGAAATGTTGTTGACAATTCCCACTCTCGTAGTAGTATCTGCTTTATTTTAAATGTAGAAAATGAGGATTGTTATCGATTAAATGTTATATTTAGTTTCTTTCTTGTTTATTGGCCTTCCAGTTTATATCAATTTTTCTTGTTGATTGGTTTTCCTTCTACGGCTTTTGTATGTTTTACGTTTGGGTGCAGCTGTACAAAGAGTAAGTATTGTTCTCATTTAGTGGTTGAGAAGGAACAGAAAATTATGATCACAAGCATCGGCGATAAAGGTAGTGAACAAACAGAAACATAAACTTACGTATTTGGTGGGTGGGGGTAAAAACTAACTTATGAATAAGTTGACCAAAATCGGTTCAACTCATCTCTGACTGGTTCCGTACGGGCTTGGATTCGGGTGACGACGCGAAACATGTATGCTGTCGGTACGTCGATTTCTATTCTGCTAATAAAAGGGTATTCGTGTTATGTATTTCGCATCTCGAAACTTATCGAGATCGTATTTACAAAAATTTGTGGGAGTGGAAAGGAAATCGCGTGAACTGTTTGTTTGTGTTGTAAAACTGTACAATAATCATGTAAGTAAATTGCGTGTCCATGTAAACAGTACAAAATCTAGACAAAAAAGCAGTTCATCATATCCGAAGTTTTTTTTTTAATTTTTTTTTTGTTAGACATGTAGTTGACAACGAACATTTTAAAGTATTTTGGAAAACATACGTGCCTGCTTGGATGTTACCAATCCGAATCATTATCTATCAACCGTTCACAATGGGCGAAATGACGAATACAAAAAAAAAGCATGCTTCATATTTGAATACAAATGTCTAACTTGGTTTACGGGTTGGAACCGCGTCTGGTTTGGCGTGGGTGCCTGATTGAAAACAAATGGACCTTTTGTGCTGTATCTCTTACACAGCACTATAATTACCAAAATTACTGCACAAACAATGGCGTCCAATTACATAGCCATCCTGCAAAAATTTCCAGTGGAACTCAACGAGTATGTCTGTTAATGAAGGATGAAACCTTGTATATGTTATACACCAGTAGGGTGTTGAAAATACATTTTCTAATATCCTCCATGTAACACGTTTACTGCATGCTGTGCATCCTATAGTGCAAATTGTTAGCGTTACCCTGCAGTTGACATATTAATCAATAAAACAAAAGAATTTCTTTTGAGGTC
This sequence comes from Chrysina gloriosa, assembly GCA_038088585.1. NCBI lineage: Eukaryota > Metazoa > Arthropoda > Insecta > Coleoptera > Scarabaeidae > Chrysina > Chrysina gloriosa. The sequence continues at coordinate 91,706,359 of CM076087.1, read as the reverse complement.
TCCTCAACGAATTCGGAAAGTTATGTCCATATTCTGATACCACCACAGTCTGTTATAATAAAATAGGGAACGTTGTTTGATGCAGTGTTATATTATAGCAAGCATTTTAACAAAGTAAAAAACATAGTTATAGCATTGAACCCATAAGATGCAATTAGAGAAAGTCAACAAATTTAAAACAGATACGAGGAGCACCTTTTATGTTTCTACAAACGAGCTATTGAGGCATATCATTACTATTTCCGTAAAATCTGACATTTGTTATTGTGAAAACAGTTGCAGGTTAGAAATCGACGCAGTAGTTTGTTTACAGTGAACGTTTAAAAACGTTGAATTTTATGATGAAATAGAAATTTTACGAGAAGGTTTCCGTTTGATGATTGTTTTACAATTTCACTAAAGTTCTAACTCAACAACAATACACAGACCCGCTTTGTTCAAGTTTTGATGATGAAGGATCATCAAGGCGATCAACGATTCTAGGTATTGTTGTTGAGTTAGAACTTTACTGAAATCGTAAAAGAATCATCCAACAAAAACCTTCACTTGAGATTCGTATTTGATCATAAAATTACCTTACTGTTTACAATTGATTTGCAGAATTTCATTGCGATCGTGCGTCAGTCAGTTTAAAATTAGTATCAGATTGGGATAAGTGTTCTCAATTAAATAGAGGATATATTTAAAGACTGCGTTGTAATCTTAATTCAAATTGACGAAATAAGAAATATGGTCTAATTCACAGAACTTTGAAAACACCCCCCATATGTAACTGTTCCCCAAAAAAGAAAAGTGAAATTTTAAACTTTGATATTTTCTGATCAATAATTCTGTTTTTTCTAGGAAGGTAACACTACAACAAAATTGTTCTGGCAAAAAATTGTGTAAGTTGAAAAGCAATGAAGAACAAGCCATTTCTAAAACGGTATCAGAAAATTTCAATATTGAATATGAAACAATTTGTAACAAAAACCTCTCGGAAATATTTCATGACAATTTTTACATAAACACTCTGCAACATTTCTGAAGTTAGTCTTTATGATTTGATTTCTATTGTTACTGACGAAGATATCACTTCCTAGGGTTACCAACGGAAGCTGTTCTTTAGTTTTAATAGACAGCATACTGCATGATACATAACAAGGAACTAAAATGCGTCGAGCTTGACTAACACTGTCGAACTTTTGATGGTTGCTGCGAATAAATGGTATTACCACAAATGTGTTTAGAAATTCCAGGATTAATTGATTCTAAAATATGAAATGTCAACGATATAAAAATGCATTTAATGTAGAAAAATCAAAACGTTCCATTCTTTGGAAGCTTTTAACTCTTACTTAATTCAGATAGAAATCACATTCAAATAAACGGAAATTGGGTTCACATTATTATCACTTCTCGCCGGAAATGTTCTGACCTTGTTACATCATTTTTTCTCCTGTTTTAATTTCGTGAACGTCGACCAAAATCGGTTGTTATTTCAAAAAAACAACATCGATACTCCGTCTTATGATAGATGCATTCTTAACCATATCGAAGACTGCAATATACTCGATTTTGCATGGGCATTTCGCTATGCAGAAACGATCGAAAAATGCTCATATTAATTGGTATAAAGCAATGCTAAAATAATTCGACCGAGGAACTGTGAAATCCGTATACAACATCGTAACAGGTGAAAAAACTTGGGTATATTTGTATGAACCAGAAATGACGCAACGATTCACTGTTCAGGTGTTCCAAGATGAACTGAATCCCAGAAAAGTTGTTCATTTACAAAGCGCTTCCAAGAAAATGATCGTTTGTCTCTTCGGTTGCACTGGAAATGTCGCAACCATTCCTTTAGGAGATCGAAGAACAGTTAATGCTGAATGGTATACGACAATTTCTTTGGCAGAAATCATCGGCGAAATCAGGAGGAACAACAGAAAACATCGTATCATTCTGAAACGTGACAATGCCAGGTCTCACACAGCACTTCAAATTGATTATTTGGAAAAGAAAATCCTCGAATTAATGGCTCACTGTCCGTATGCACTTGATTTATCGCCTAACGACTTCTTTCTGTTCTCCAATGCTAAACACAAAACACGTGGACAGCGATTGTCAGCATCTCAAGAAGCTATCGAGATCTTCAAGAACCATGTTTTTGCGCTACTAGCTTCAGAGTGATAAATGTTTCAACAATTGGTTTAAGCGCGTGGAAAAGTGTATAAATCTTCAAGGTCAATATTTTGAAGACCAATAAAACGGTTTATTCTAAATTATTTTTCTTTTTTAGTTTTTATAACAACTTATAAAGCGCCCTTCATAGTTGTCCCTTTTCGTAATGCCATCAAATTTCCGGTGCAAGTAAATAAACTATCAGTTGTGTCCAGAAATTCCGATACCACCAGAAATCATCGACGAAATCAGGAAAAACAGTCGAAAATGTCGTATCATTCTGGACTATGATAATGCCAGATTTCACGTAACACGCCAAATTTATTATTTGGAGGAGAAAAACATCGAATGAATGTCTCATTGCCCATATTCAGCTGATTTATCGCTTAACAATTCATTTCTGTTCCCAAATGTCAGCAAAAAATACGTGGACAGCGATTTTCAACACCTCAAGAAGCTAGATCTAGATCTTCAAGAACCATGTTTTTGCGCTACTAACCTTCAGAGTGACAAAAATGTTTCGAGAATTGGTTTAAGCGCGTGCAAAAGCGTATAAATCTTCAAAGCGAATATTTTGAAGAACAATAAAACGATTTATTCCAAATTATTTTTTCTTTTTTAGTTTTTATAACAACTTAAAAAGCGCCCTTCGTCGTTGTCCCTATTCGTAATACCATTAAATTTTCGGTCCAAGTAAATAACCTATAAGTTGTGTCCAGGAATTCCAATACCACCAGAAATCATCGATTAAATCAGGAAGAACAATCAAAATCATTATTCTGCTCCATGACAATGCCAGTTCTCACATAGCACGTCAAATTTATTATTTGGAGGAGAAAAGCATCGAATTAATGTGTTATTACCTGTACTCACTTGATTTATCGATTAACAATTTCTTTCTCTTCCCAAATGTCAAATAAAAATACGTGGACAGCAATTTTCAGCCTTCAAAAACCATGTTTTTGAGACACCAACTTCAGAGTGCAAAAGTATATAAATCTTAAAGGCGAATATTTTGAAACGCAATAAAAGAGTTTGTTCTAAACAAAGGATTTTTGTTTGCACACAACTCATCATCACGTTAAGAGATTGTAGGTCACCACTTTATCAGTGGAACAATCAACATACGAACGCTCGAAGCCACAGTAAGTCAACTAATTAATGTTACAAGTCAAGCTGAATAAATACATTCAGCTTTGCGGAAAAATCCGGAGTACGTCAAACTTCCTGATGTATTTTCGAGTGACAGTGATCCATATTTCAAATTTGCAAATTTTACTTCGATTGACGCCGAACATTCTCTTTTACATATAGACATTTTAATACTTGCTTTTTGTAACGCCATTAAATTTCCAGTAAAGAAAATTATCTCCATATTTATGCGAGTAAAAGTTATAATTTAATATTAATTAAGCTCAGAGTTGCTCCCGTTTGTAACGCACATGTATTAGTTTCGTAGAACCTAACTGTAAATTACATCTAATACTTACATAAGAAACCAAAAAAAAAAATGCATTTTCGTTTAAAAGACATACGAGAAAACAAGCCAATCAATAATCAATTTCTGCTGCTATATTATTAATTTTAGAACACCTAGTTCTGTCATAAAGCGAATGTAGGTCCTTTTATCTTCGGAATAGGACGTGACGACACAAAGACGCAATCGCACTTTGTCAATGCGGCCAGAGAGATGAATGGGAATTGTTACGTCAAGTCTCTGAGATTCTGACAGCACAAGAACAATGCGTCGAGATTCGCCGATATGAACTATTTTTAGCCGATGAATACAAATGCGGCAAACTGTTTCGAATACCAGGCGAAATAATGTAGGTAAAGACGGTTAAATCCGCAACAAATATTTACATTACAAAAGGAGGAAAGTAAGTGGATACACATATTTCTGTATGACACAATCGCCGTTTGAAGACTTACATAAAAAATACCGGACCGTTCCGCTCAAAGAAGCCGCGCTGCGCAATCGTCGAACGCAATTTGCTATCGAGAGATATTTACGTTTTGAACAAAGAATTTTCATTGCCAAATTTAAATTTCTCGTATTTCCTCAGACACAACCGCTTTTCTAATTTTGTTTTGAGGAATATAAATGTAAAAATATAAATATTATTTTTGGACTTGGCTTTAATTCACTTTTTCCTCTTCTAAAATCGTACTAGTCATGAATCAGTGTTTCTTGACGTTTTAACAAGCAATACTAAAAATATTACGCGCAGCGACGTTCAATATCTTACTCATACGCGAAATATGTCGGATGGTTACACTTTCGTACAGTTCATTTTGCAATTACCTTCGAAAATTTCCTTTGAACGAAGGTGCAATTTCGTATATCATTAAATTAATTTACGTGTTTGCAATATATACATATACACAGACATTTAATGGTTTGCGTAAAACGAGTTATTGGCGATAACAACACTCGAATATCTTATTGTTTCATAACACAAAGACATCGGAATAACTAAATATTTTTTTAGTAAAATGCGATATAAACATAAAGGCCACTAAATAAGTCTGTAGGTACTTCAAAAAGTAGGTATTTAGGTAAATTTGATTTAAACACTGTGTCTTTCCTCTTTTTTTTTTTCTTTCTTTCTCTCCTATCTTAACACGTACACTTTTTGGCTAGTCTACACACACCAATTCTATTTCTACAATCCAAGCCCTCTCCATTGTCAGAGAAGTCGGCCCATTTAATTAAAATATGATAAATGTGACTTTTCGTTGACTAAATAATAAATATTAGCACTACACAATTATTACGTTTACCACTTCTTTAAAACATTTTAAGTCGATAATTTCCTCTTTCATTGGATAAAATGAAAATTGGAATGCATTCTTGGCGGGCATTGTGCATTTCTATTTTGCACATTTACGAATGATCAATAACCAATAATCAAATGTACCTACTGTTTTCACTAAAATATTATACGTTTGACGTTCATAAAATAAAGATATACAGTAATGTTCATTTATAACGAACCTGGTTAAAACGAACTCGCGGTTATAACTAACAATTTGCAAGGTACGGACCAAAATTTCATACAAACAGTGTTAATTTTTGCCTAATATAATGAACCCGTTTAAAACGACCTTTCGGATAAACCAAACCGCACTTTTTATTAATTGTTCAAAATTTGTTCTGAAGAAAAAGAAGAAATATTGGAAAACTTTGAACATTTACATTCAAGCATTAAAAGGTTAAAAAACCTACCCACTGAGAAGTTAACCAAAGTTTATTAAAATTATTTAGCCAACAAACAATTAATAATGTTACTATTAGCGGAGCTGTGTTGCAAACAACCGGTGACGATTTCGGCAATAAATTGTTAACAAACAGTGACTGTAAATTTAGTAAAAGCTGGATCAAAACGTTTAAAAATCGACATAACATTATCAGTGGAAAAGTTGCTGGCGAAGCAGCCGCAGTTCATATCAATATTGTACACGATTCGCTAGAAAACAGTTGGCGACTTATAAAAGAAAACTATAAAGATGAAGGTATATTTAATGCTGACGGAACAGGCTTATTTTATAAACTTACGCCTGATAAGACATTATGAGTCAAAGGTAAGCCATGTGCTGGTGAAAAAATGTCTAAAAAAGGATTACGGTATTAGTAGCGGCAAATTTACTGGGAACGGAGAAAAGAAAATTGTTGATTATAGGAAAGGTTAAACACCCAAGGTGTTTTAAAAATGTTAAGCTATCGACTAGGCCACGAGTCCAGTTGACAATCGTATTATATCTAGTGGATTTAACTGGTGGGTGAAACTTCCACATCGATTATCTCGTTAATTTATGATCGTTGCGTCGAACTACTCCAAAATATTCTTATTTAAGGTCCGAACTACAAGTACCATAAATAACAAAAATTACAAAAATCCGATTATCTTGCCTTCTCCTTGTTAGACGCTTTAAACTTAGTTCATATACCTACTATGGTAAATGGTAACAAGACAAACAATCGTTAATTGTTTTCGTCACGATGGATTTATCACTCATCATTTGATTCAGATAATGATCTCCCATTAGCCGAATGGCTTGAGAGAAATCAACAAGACCATAAATTTGCTCAAGCTGACCATGACTTCAACGAATACGTCCACCTTGATGACAATCTTGTGAAAGTGAATTTTTAAGTGACGATGCTATCATTGCTTGTGTAGCTAACAAAAATGTTGATAGTGAGGCAGAAAACGAGGAAAATGAAATAGGAAGCGATGAGATAGTACCCATTCCAACTACATCCGATGCAATTAGATATATTTAAGCCGTTCAATATTTTCAGTCGCAGTCCACAGGATATTCTTAACAAACTTATTGAAGTACAATTATATATGCACAAAATTAACATGAAAAGTACATGAATACATACTTTAAATGAAATTTTGTAAACTTTATCTCTTACCTACGTATTAAAATAAAAGAATTATGGTGAAATTCTGAAGTTTATTGGTACTTTGTATTTAACCGGTGTCAACACAATGCCAAATATAAGAATGTATTGGTCGGAAAGTCATGCTTTTTCTAATAAGCTTTGGAAACCTTTGTGATAAATTATTATATGGTTAAGGCCCAGCGTTGCGTTTTCGCAACGTGGGGTATCTGGGCACCCACTGATCCTATTTATCTGAAAATTTTTCCCCTCCATGAACAGGCAAAAAATATAATAATTTCAAAAGTTCATCGTTCTAGCTTAACGAGAACACAGCTCAGGCCTTAATGGGTTAATTAACCTCCTTTGGATTTTCCGAGGAGGAATAATGTTTTTACTGATGAAGTGAAACTAAAAATTCTCACAAAATCTAGGAAACTCATCGTTTTATTGATGGCAGAAAAAAAAAGGGAAAAGAGAAAGTCAAAAATAATCGAACAATTCTTCTTGCTCTGCCATCTTTATTCACGCCCTTCACCATCTTAGTCTTGGTTGATCTCTTAATCGTATTCCTACTGGCTGTGGAATTAGAGGCTTCCTGGTTTAGTAAAACTTGATGTTTCGCTGCGTATGCTGTGAACTTCAGAAGACTAAAGACTTCTAAAGACTGTCTTTAGGGAATTTCTGAAGAAGGTGAAAACATAACCAACGAAACGTCAATTTTTAATAGACGAACACGGCCAAACCCCGCAGCCAACGGCCGTAAAAGCCAACCAGAACGGTCTCCTCTTGGTTGTCTTATATAAAATAAATAAAATTAAATAAATAATTAAAAATTCAGGTACGTGTTTCGGCAGCTAAGTCAGTGGAAAACTGAGGGAATTCAGTATCACTAGCCAATCCGGCTAATGCCCAAGACGGACCACACAACGAACGCTGTACAACACCAAAACACTGCACAATGAACATCACACAGTGCCAACAGTGTTTTGGTGTGTTTCGGGCGTTCACTGTGTGATCTTCATTGTGCAGTGTTTTGGTGTTGTACAGTGTTCTTTGTGTCTTGGGCATTAGCCGGATTCGCTAGTGATACTGAACTCCCCAGTTTCCCACTGAGGATGGAAATTTAGTTCCCGAAATACGTGTCTGGATTTTTCAGAAAGCTGTGGTAAGGGTAATTTTATGTTTATATTATATATTATTTTAGCCACAGTCTCCTTATTCTTATTTGAATATGTCTTGTTAGCACTTATTTATATGTGCTGCCTACCTAAGTCGTGTAGTTTTGATTCTAGCTATGATGCTCCTTCCCTTATTCACTTCAGCGTATTTGTTATACAATTCAAGATTGCATCTTCCGCGCCACGTTTCAGATAGTAATGTTTTTCTTTGTGAAATTTCACTCAAAACAAACTTCAGTTAAACCGAACTGTTTTTGTCAGTCCGTTCAAGTTCCTTATAACCAGAGATTACTGTAATTGTAAAGTACACATACTTGATTATTAGTTTTTTCTAACAAATCGTAAAAATGGCCCGTGACATAGTAATTTGTGACAATGTAGAAAAAATTATTGTCCCTTAATCTTAGAAGAATAAATCTTCAACTGTCATAAGTCGAGATGTTCACATCCTGGAATACTGTTCGAAATATTATTCGTTTGCATAAAAGAACTGATTTAGGTGCACAAAAACCCAAAATTCGGAAACGAAATCATAGTTATCGTATTAAATTTTCTTATGGAATAGTGACTGGAACAGAGTAACTTTCCACAAGACCGCACAAAAATTAGATTTGAAGGGGTATAAGATGAGTCTATTTCGGACGTTCTTTTGCCTTTTTCAAACGGCATTGTTTTCAGATAAAGAGAAATGCTTGCTTACGGATACACAAAAAAAAAAAACAAAACAAGCGACGTTGTGCTAGGACACCTCAAAATTGGTCCCAAGATCAGTGGAATTCATTTTATGGAGTGGTGAAGCAAGATTCGAGGTTTGCGTTAGTGATAGTAGAAGAAGAGTAATTAGAACAAAGGATGAGGTTGTTCATAAGGATTACCTTACCAAAAAATTTAATCTCCTGCTTCTGTGATGGTCTGAGAATGCATGTCGAGAAGTTGTGTAGGTAAACAACAACTGTTATAGAAAGAAGTGTGAACGCTGATAAATATATTCTGATGTTACTTGCCTTCTTGTTTTGTAGAATTTTTTCGTCAGAAAGCTTTTTGCGTCCAATAGCGTTCAAAATATGTCTGTCCAATAGATTTTAGCCAGTAGATTCCAAATCTTCTCGTTCCCTAAGTAGAGAAGCGTTCGAAATATGTCTATCGGATAGATCTCGGCGAGTAGATTCCAAATATGGCATTATAAGCGGTTATGGAGATATCGACGTTGAAACTTCTCCTGCGTTCGATCGCGTTCAGTCCTACACCGTCTTGACGCGCTGATTCCAACGGTATATGATTTATTTAGATTATCCCAAACGATTACCGAGAAGACGGGAAAAAGCGCAAAAAAATCATTAAAAATAGCCAACATCACATATCCACCTCAATTCCTATGGGACCTAGGAGATTCAATTCTACGGCAATCAACGCGTCTTTACGCGCCGATTCCAAAGGTATGCGATTTATTTAGATTGCTATAACGGTCGTAAATAACCAACAAAAAATCGCAAAATGGCACCTTTTCTCGGAACCTATGCATTCCTACCTGTTCTACGTAATTGCCACCCCTATAAGAAATATCTTGACGAGGATTAACTACGAAATTCAAAGGGTGTTTAGGGGAAAAAAACCTTCATACCATTATAATTTTGAAAAAAAAAAAGTTTAAGCCAAATTTATTTTCTAACTGATTTAGGCATTTTATAGTTAATAAGACTCGAGCAGTATAAAATAGAAAACATTAATGAGTTCAGATAAAATAGACATATCCTGTGATACAGCATTAAAAGAAGTTGATTAAATAGATAAGAGTTCTATAATAACAATTTATATGCATATCTACGCCGTTATTTAGGACAAACAGTTCGACAGATTTGTATGCATAATTTCTTCATAATTAATGAATATAAGACCGGGTATACATCGATCCATCTTAATGTCACTTTCCGTATTGATATAACAGATGTGTCTGCTAGATGCATGCATCATTTCTATGAGATATTGCAGTACATCGACGTCCAAATAAACGTTTTAATTAAAATCTTTTAGACGTCAAATTTAATTAAAGTTCTCCTTAAAATGACCTTTACGATTATCATTCTGTTTTTTACACCACAATTATAACGAGAGATCCACGAAAATTAATTACCTTTAATAAACGAACCAAACCGGATTTGTCCAGGATGTGTGTACCTATACAAATCTAATTTCGGAATTAATCAACTACACATATTTGCTATTAAAAATGTCCATCCGATAAACTTTAATAAAGCATATTATCTGACAAGCTCCAATTCTAGGAACTTTAGTTGAGTGCTGTCGTGGGTCGTTATCGCGACTATGAGTGGCTAAATATTAACTTTAGATACAAATTTACGAGTGCTATACACTACTAAAATGATTTATTTACTTACTTATCTGTTTATTTAGTGATATTGGGAAATTCTTCGGTTTTTACAAAGGTGCTTGACACCATAAGAGAAATCTCAAAGGTTAGAGTAAGTGGAAAATGTGTCGTTGCGGATTAGTTAAACAAGAAGTGGACGTTTAAATGAATAGGAAGAAAGATCAAGAGAGAATCAAATTTACATTTTCTAAAAGAGGAACTTGCAGATACGTCAGAAGGAACTGGTTTATCATTTTCAAATATACATACATCCATACATCCCGGTTAATCATCAATGACTGACATCATCATGTAAATTAATTCTACATTTCCATCTAACCTTCGAAGGCCACTTTCCATTTCCTCTGGGTGTTGTCACGATCGATTGTTATCAATAAGGCTCACCTTGAATTACGATTTTTACATCATTTTCTCGCATTTATCGTAATCGGAAGGATTAAGCATGCTTCGAGGAATGTTTTGCAATTGCAATAAGCGCTTATTCCTTATCTCGCAATTACTACTGCGATTGAATGCACATAAATTTTATGTTTATGCGGACACGCACGTATACAGGTGCGCGCTTTTACAGTAAACTAAATTACAAACTTGCAGCCAATAGTGGTATAGAATCATTTTGAAAAACCAACGGCACAAGTAATAAATTAATGATCTAAAAAATGACTGGTTTAATGTGGGCAGAGCAGTGGTTGGTATGTTATCAGAAAGTATTTGCTATTGGAATGTCATAAATAATAAATATTTCCTCCATTGAAAATGATGGAGAATAAGTCCAGGACATCAAAAAGTTAAACATTTGATACCACACTCCATTAAAATTTAATTTTTTCCAAACATTACCATTGATTAATTATAGACAGAAGTATACCACTACTTTAAACAATATTCAAATTTATAGATTATATTTTACGATAGTATATAATAATAATGAGGATAGTGATTATAAGGATTATGGTGTATTTACTGACAATGTATCACATCGGTAAACTCCTTACCACATAATTGTTTAACAATAAATTCGGTGACACGTGTTTCGCTTGCACGGAGCAAGCATGAAAATCGGTTTACGACTTTGAAATACCCATAATTTCTGAGACAGGTTGAAAATTTTTTATTTTTTGTAACTATTATTGTCGTTGTAATTCTGAAACAATTAATTTTATTTTTAAATGTTCACTACTATCGCAAAAATCAATATTTCTAAATGATATGTATGTGTATTTCACTGGGTGATTTTAACTTTTTAAGACTCCTTTGTTTTCTGTTCCAGGTGCAAATTTGAACTTATTATTTGTACTGCCGTGGACCTCGTGTGAAAGAACTACTTTAACTATGATACCGTTGCTTTTGACAGAAAAAAGGACAAATATTTTTTTATATACTTTAAAATCTTTAAATTATGTTTAATAAAGCGCTTAAGTTTATATTACTCAATGATCATTTAGCCAAAAAAGAAAATGGGAACTCTGTTTTCAAAGGTGATGGAACTGTAGATTTCCAAATCGTCACCTTCTCGGAGCATCTGTCGTCAGTTCTTGTTAGACGAACTGTCCTCCTTAGTATTGCTCCATTTTCCCTTTTTATTATCTAAGAGTTGCATTCCTAGCACGAATTTTGCCAACTCTCGTTGGGTTCTTTTTACTATTTTCATGTCTGTTTATTCAAGGTCCAAGTTTGAGTTGGATGATGTTGGGAAACTTTATTCTGTGAAATTTTCCTTGAACGCTTGTTTCAGTATTCCTTGAGTAGCTCAGGCTAATTTCATTCTCTTTCGATCTGTTATTTAGGTCGCTTTTTGAACTGATAGCTACGCTAATTTTGTATTTGCTCCAATTTTGTACTTTACCGAAGCCTACAAAATGTCGATTGGTGCCTGGACCATCTAAGCTAGTGTACTGGTTGCTGGAAAAATCGACTATAGTATTCATTTCTAGTATTAACTACAACTTTTTTACACTTTGACATTCTATTGTAATTTTTTAAGGACAAAATCATCTAAATTTTTTCAGACAACAATCTCACAGCTATTAAGTCATAAATCATAAATTTTAACAGAAACACTTACTTGATGGAATACATTGATCCCATTAAATTTCAGAACTGCGGGTATGAAATCATGTTTCTAAAGGAAAGAATCAAACTTGCATTTTCCTGGTAGTTTGTTGTCCGAAACAATACCTCAGATGTATCCACGATGTAAGCAATATTCAGATACTATTGCGTTATTTCATCTCCCTCTCAAATAAGATTAGTTTCCAATATGGGTCCTGTAGACCCCTGGCTTCAAATCTCCTTATGATTTCTTTCCATTTCATTATGTTTCTTGCGCTCATTTGCCACTCCTCCACGCCTACTTATGCCAAATCTTGCTTTGCAGCTGATATCCATTTCCTTTGAGCCCTTCCTATCCACTTCTTCCCGCCATCTCCAGTTGTGAGTACCCTCCTAACATACCATCCTAGCAATATGTGCTAGCCATCTCAATCTTAGTATTTTCACAGTTTGCGATAATTTAGGTTTTCTATACAGATCTTTAATTTCTCGGTTTGTCCTTCTCCCATGCATATCGTGTACACCTCCAAATACCTTCTGCACGATTTCCTTTCCCATATACCAATTTTTATCTCCTCTTGCTTGTTGAGAATCCATGTTTCGCACCCATATAGCACTGTCGGTCTGATTACTGAGTCATACATTCGTATTTTTGCTTTTGGGGACAGGTGTTTCGATTTTATTAAATTTAAAACCGCTGCTACAGCTCTATTAGGTCTTCCTAATCTTTTATTTATTTCAGCCTCTTCTTGGCAAGCGTTTGTTAACAGCACTCCCAAATACTCGAAGTGTGTCATCTTTTCAAAACTATACTCCTTGTGTGCTGTTTTCCATCCGATTTGCTCTGAGTCTTGCATAGACGTTGATTTTAGTTCCATACGCTTCGTTCTACCTTTGTTAATGGTTAATCCAACTTTTTAATATCATTCGAACCATTTGTATTGAGGTCATAGATCAGCGACAGTGACCATACCCTAATACCTGGACGACATTGTAAATAGGCTGCTTCATTTAATTACGTAAATCTTGATAGCGGATACTGTTAGAATTAATGAATACTGCATAATAGAAATGGAAAGGTCAGATTTTATTCTTTATTATGGTAATAAAACTCGAATAATAAGTAGTAGTAAAATATCGAGAATATGTGATACCTCTAATTGATTACTGGTGAGTGTACATTGGGTAATATTTTCCTCGTAATATGGTGTAGTATACAAAAATATAATGGCGTTAACATTGATTTTTATGTAATGTGAATTATAAGTAATGTTTACAATACAGTTGAATCTTGGAGGCTTACTGTCATTATTCGATGGATATTTTTATTGATGACGTTTTTATTTAAAGTCAGTACCATTCAGTCTATTTTCTTTAAATCGTCGCTTTAATGCTGTGAGTCAAATAGTCATTTATTCCACAGCAATCACCTAATTGTGTGATACGAGGGGCACCCTTTATATTTTTACAAACGACCACTTAGTGGCGTTAGTAACACGTGTCACTACTTTCGTAGAATTTGACATTTGTTATTGTTTATCTTTTAAATATCCTCTCTATCACTTTCAGGTCAATCAAACAATAAATCGAGAGTTAATAGCTTTATTTTCAGAACGTTAAAATAACGTTTTCGGATAACGTTTCGTCAGTGATACGTCGCCAACTACATAAACATATATGTATAAACAAACATTAGTTTTTAATTGGGAACTATCAACGAAATCACTAACGACTAAGATTTCTTGATATGTAGGACCTGGATACATATCTACAACTGTTTTAATGTGCAACTGAACATTTATGCAAACTATAAAAACAGAAAAAAACTCTTATATCAAAAAATCTTTATCGAAACATTAACAATTCTGTTCAAGGACTAGGAAAAGCCCAAAAGAAAAACCTAGTTTTCTTATGAAATGTAAATCTAAAATGACATTTTAAAATCTTAAATTCTGAACATGAATAATAAACTATCGTTTCGTATATATTTTTTTAATAATTATTTTCTTTTCTAATACAAGAATGTTTATAATCAAATCTGCTCGCATCCAAAATACAGGAGCTCATGGTAATTCTCATACGATACGAGCAGCTTCATTTTCTTCATAAATTATGATGCTTTTGGCACCTCCATCAGTGTTATCTACCCTTTTGGCTCAGAAATTATACAGCGTTCGACTCACACTAACATTATGACAATCTTTTAACCTACAAAGATATTTACAATTTTCTTCAATGGGTACGAAGCCTAATTGATATATTCAAATTTAGAAAGCAGACGGCTATAATCTAATTAGTTTTGAAAATAAAAAAATTAAAATTATAATCCAAGAAGACGAGATAGGAATACTTTACCATCCAAGAATTCAAACGGTAACATTATTTCTTGTAGTGTTTTTCGAAAAAAGGGATGGAAAGGATGGTATCAGTTACAAGAGTATTTTCTATCAAAACGGTTAAGCACTAGCAGGTATCTGTTTAGAAACATTGCTAAATCACAAATTCGGTGATACTTATAAAATTTCTTTCTTTGTGCGTTGCACCTGAATTAATATTATCTTATTGGTGTAGGCCCATGGTATCTACCAGCTTCCAAACAAGTTTTGAGATTTCTTGCTTCTCACAGATAATCCTTCCCCCAACAATCTCTTTTGATTGGAATTTTAGACACAAACATGACGCGTAAATCGCATTCCTAAGACCGGACTTGTATTGTCCTAAACTGAATTTGTGGAAATTCACTCTTAATCGTTTACTCTCTTACACCATTAGGTATTAAGAGCAATGTACATACATTTCGAGCCATAGTTGTGATTGTTATCCATCCAATTGCTTTGACATAGCAACCAGTGGTCTTAAAAAGCGCAAAGTTAGTGCTCAGTGCACCACCATGTACAGGTGGTCATTGAATTAGAAAATTCTGCCAATGAATATATTTGTTTTACTATTTCATGCTGGAAAAGTGTCGGAAAAGGAGTAGTAATAAATATCTACTTACTAAGTAACAAATGATGAAATACAAATTACGTTTGTTAAGGGAAAATGCATTTATCTCTACGTAATTACACACACTTTTGAGTTAATTTTACCACTATATTGGTCAATGAAAATTACGAATTAACTCTACAGGATGTACTACAAGCATGAGAAAATCCTTGTATGGATTTATTTCTTCTTTAATGGTCTAGAAATAAGAAAATTAGTAAAATATTTACTAATTCGTAATTCTGCAGAAACTTATTTTTGAGTCACACTGTAATACACTCTGTACAATGAATTTGTAGTTTCCATTGACTTCCTAGAGTGATTGAGGTAATTCAATAGATAAGTATCTGTCACACCATGAAGTATAAACACCGTATCTACTCAAGATGTAGTGGAAGCCTTCTTAAAAGAAGCTTCTAATTCAATGAGCACCTACTGTATATGCATCTACCAATTTGAAGAACTGAAATTGTAAATTGGCCATATTTTATCAAACTTTGTGGGTACGTTGACCAAGCACAGAAAGATGAGTTCACAAATAAAAATATTTAAATCGCATGCTTTTGCATTTTCTCAACAATGTTGCATCTTCCAAAATCACATAATCTCGATATCTATTGGAAATTGCTTAAAAGACAATGATGATGCCATCTATAGTCGAATTCGATAGAATTAATAACTACACAAAAGAACTAAATTTGAACGAAATGATTTGTGAATGTTATGAGTAATAATTAGGTCATGGTTCGCCTACGACACCCCATTGTTTTGTCATTTACTAGTTCTCTAAGCAACTATAGTGGAATAGGCATAGCTTTCCATGATCAGTAATGACATAAGCTTACGGAAAATCCTATTTCACTCTCTAATATCTTGACTGCATATATCTACATATGTATGTAATAAGGCATTTTCTTGTACAAATCTGCGCTATCAAAGTAATTAAATTGCAGTGCACAAACCGTGATTATGTCACTGCCATTTATAATGATTTTACATTTGCGCAAAACAAAACATTAGTAACAATTTCGATAAGATTCTTATAAAGCATATGACACGAGTTAAGCCTTACAAGGATTGATACACTTCGCATAATCAGATCAGCACAAACGAAGGATATAAGATTACGTCAGAATGAACGATCGAACGAATGTTCGTGCAAAAAACTAAAAGTACTGAAACGATCTCGGAATGTACTTTCGGCGCCTGCTTGTCGAACGGGCGGTTCTTAAATTTCGCCGAAAAGGACGCCGGACGAGGACATAAAGAAGCGAACGCTACCATTCGAAGGAAGAAACACGCGAAGGCAAAGAAACGCGTCCTTGGCAAAATACACAACACAGATATGCGCGAGTATAAATAAATAAGACAGGCGGAATTCCGATTGCGACAATCTAAAATTCAGAGTCGCGTCCACGCTTTGCTTGGCCAATGTCCATAGTTAATAAAAGTTGACCGACACTTGCCTCGCATATCAACTTGGTCACAGGACGAATTCGCTTAATTAAAACTGCGAAAAGCTGGTGCAATACTGCCTGAAGATTGAGAATGATTGTTGTGGCTATACAAATCTTCTTTCTTCTCAAAATTTCCTACAATCTTATCATTGAGTATTAAGTCTACAAAAATAATTCAAAAATTTAATTAGGTTACGGATCGAAGTCTCACATAAAAGATAACTTATGCAGTGTAAGTGGTAATTGCATAAATTCATCGTTAAAGAGATGATTTAAGAAAATGATATCGACGCCATTCTACGAAAATAGATGGTATTAGAAAATTGGCTGCCAACCCAAAGTGTGTATTTTTATCAAACAAAATCGACCTGTGTCAAGGTTGATGCCAGAAGTTATTTATTTTAATATGAATGAATTTATGCTATGCACTTGCCGCTCTGCTCTATAAATAGAAGATATGAATCTCCCAAACAAATAATTAAAACGAGAAGTCTCTATCACATGCAAACAGAAGTAAACAATTTGACTAGGATCCAATTCTGAAAAATTAAGAAAACAGTAATTTGTGTTTCAACCCAAAAGGAAAACTTATACATGTTGACAAGTTTCACTAACAACTTCAAGAAGTCTCCTTTTAAAAATCAAACTATGAGAAAGATGTATTGTTCTGAAAGACCTTATCGTTTCGTAATCGTAATCTAAGGATAACAAGCAGTAATTTAACATGCAGAATAAAATTTTGCGGGTTTAAAGTTAAAACGACGTTTTTCACTTTGTTGAAATGCTTGTTATAATAAACCGTGATGGTATCGGAATTCCTGGACATAACTTGTAAAATTTCGGAATTCGCTATGGTCATTTCAGGAAATCTTTTGTGTTTTATCGATTAATGTGACAACTGCAGAGTAACGCCACAGTTTCGGCTACAAGACCACAGCATGCAGAAAACATGTTATATGGAGCAGACCGTCACTCACATATTATGTACTTGCTTGAATTCCACCCTACAAATTTAAAATGATTTATTGTTAGTTTACAGGAAATTATAAAGAGAGATAAAGTTCCATTGATTTAAATTTAAAATTAAAATCCGAAAATGTAATTCTTGATAATCGGAATACTCAAACTATATCCATGTAAGTGTAAACACTTATATTTGCATGTAATATGTATGGTTATATTACCAATCGGCAAAAAATCAAAGACAACTAATATACATACAGCATATACTTGTATTTTATATATAAAACCGATGATCATAAAGTTGGTTTTACGCTTTGAGACACCGGAAGTCTTAATCGCCAGTCGTTTATTAGGATAAAAGGGAAGTTAAAAAGGAAATATTTGCAGCCTGTATTTTAACGATAATGATTAGCATCTCTTTATCGTGCCGCGCTTCAAATAAAAACAAGGTTTGATCTTGATGTATAGACAGAAGCCTTTATAAATTCTTTGGGATAGCAAACTATTAACTTTACTGGTTACTATTCTGAGCATATTTATTACAGAATCTGATAATATGTAGGTTGTAAGAAAAAAGACAGATAATTTTTCCTAAAAGTTTGGCAAAAATTAAATGTCCGTAAAATCTATAAAGAAATTTGATCAAACAAAAATGTCGTTTCAATTTCTGTTAAGGATACTGTAACTAGCATAACTTTATGCATATACAATTACATAAACGTTGCAGGAAGTTTTTTATTAAAGAAAGTCATATTTTACAAAACCTTTGTGATAAACGTAGTAAAAATTAAATACTGCTTTAACTTCTTTCCCTATTGCATTATTGGGTGTCAAGTAAGAAAGGATGATGAACGATCTCTACGACCTTGGATAGTTTTGATCATAAGCTGGTGGGATGGTAGTCGCGTTTGAAAGACGGACAAAAATTCATCTGGTAAACGCGTTAGGGTGCAGTTTCCGATATAACCGGAACAGTGGTTTCTTATTCCTCTTTATTTTGATGACTGATTTGATTCCATCCTTAGGTATTGGAATAAGAAGTTCACCGATCCCGCAATACGAAAGGCCTCAGATCAATTTTGGGCAGCCGTCAGAAGACGTGCCCACGATGACCGAAGAACACAACATCCCCTATTCGAATTTATCCGAGGCGTTACTAGGTGGATTCAGGCGGAAAAAGAACAATGATAACAACAATATGACATGGTAACGTGCCACAATACATAATAGAATGGTGCATTCAATTTGTTTTCAGTTTACCAACAAAAATATCGCTATCGTAAACGTCCCAGTTTTCACACATATGCCACAAAGGTACTTGCACCAAAGCATTAGAGCGGGGGTACACATATTGAATGTAACCTGACCGAAAGACGTGAAACGTTAAAATTTACGCTGGATAGCGTTGTAGGAAAATCAACGATATTGGACATAATTTTATACAAAAATTTAGCACTACCAATTTCCCTTCTCCAAAAGAGCAAATCAAAACTATGTTGGCTTAATAATTTTTGCGGCATCATTAGTCATAAACATTAAAATTTGCTTAGTTGAAACTTCGCATTTGTTCAATGAGTTCAACATCACCTTCACAATCTCATCGGCAGTACAATTTACAAGCCTTTTGCATGGAGGATGACGATTGATGTGATTCCATTGTGCGTACCATTACATTAACCACATAATGTTTTTTTCGATCTGTTGTTTCGTCCACACATACCCACAGTTTTTATCTTTCAAATCCAACTTTATTCGTTTTTCAATATATTCGCGAGCAAATGGCACTAAATTTCGTATCTATGTCCGATTAGGTAATTTACAGTCCGCATTTTTGTTCTAGGAGGAGACCAATACTTCTTTGTCTAGTAAACGAAACGGTAGATTGCATCAAAAAAGTAACACAAATCTAATTTAAATTTTTCATGGTCTCATATGACACTTTTTTCATAAAATGCTGTTTGCCTTCGATGTGACGTTGACAATGGCTTCTGGACCAACACATTAGAGGGATATTATAAACTAGACATTCAATTTTAGCAGCATCATCAATTAAGTCCGACATGTTCACTATAAGTTTTTTAACTGTGTTTGCCATTGGTCATTTTCGTGACGTACCTAACTGTGACATTTTTAAAGCAAACATAAGCGTACAATTACGAAATCAGTTATGACAGCCTACATACCATATATACACAGAACTACTCGCATACACCGTCGATTTAGTACTGAGACTGTGAACGCTGGGAATCGCCGACTCCTCATTCCCTTATCTACTACACTGACTGTTACCGCTGTTTGTCCAGACTAGTTGTTAATATTAAACGATACGGTGTGTTCAAAGAAAGTTCTAACGAACTTGCATCTGACATCTTTGTAGAAACAGGAAAAATATATTCAAAAGAGTGGTTATGTGTGTTATAAAGAGGAAATATTCTGCAAAAGAAATAATCGTTTTGATTACTAATTGCACTTGTTGTAAACGACATGTGGTAATTTAAAAATAACTCAGCAAGCATATTTCATCTTTGTTTGTTTTATTAATATCATATTTGTAATTAATTTTGTGCGATAACCGGATTATATAATTAGAGTACTAATTAGAGAACCAGTTAATTCCTTTCAATAGATGAAGTTGTATTTAAATGACTAATTTGACTTCGTTACAATACAAAAGTAGCCTGGCGTTTATCATGCACATATGATACACATATGTTAAATTGGGACACTAGCCTTGATAAATACGTCCATATTACTCCATCTTTAAAAAATAAAAAGTTTTAACGATAGTTGTTGATCATCGGGCTTAAAATTTCCTTACAAACATCCTAGATTATATTTCTTCTTTTTTATAACAAGTTCTCGCAAGTAAATAATTTAGACACATCCATCCACTGGCTGAAAACTTCTTACGATTACCTATTCGCGGAATGGTATGAAAATATTATTTCAGAACTCTGCCTACCTGCACAATGCTATGAATTGGAGTAAGGCATTCTTTCATTCACTTCCTTGGCCTGATCTTTCGCCAACGAATTTCCATTTTAAGCGAGTATGTGTGAATTTCCAAAAAAGTTTTAAGAAGCGATTTTACAATCTTCATATTTCAGAAACAAATTCAAGTTCTTTAATCTACTTGCGACGTTTTATCCTTATTTCAAGCAAGAGACATGGTTGACGCCACAAAGTGCTATTCTCGGCATAATAGATATTCCTTAAAGATGTTCTTGATGTAGGGTGTTATTTAATGGGCCTGTTTTGGGCTGGTTCCCTTTTAGGCAATTTTGAACGCATAAGAACCTTTGCAATGAGTTCGACTGGGAAATAGCAGCAACTCCAACGAAACAGCAACGATTCCATATTTCAACTTCAGTCCGTGTACGAATTTGTCGTTGAATCCAACCTTTGAAGTCATTAAAATGACCTGCATTGACCAACGTATCGACCGCTTGGACAACCACGGCGAACTGTCACATGCAAAAACTCAAGTCCGTTCCAAATCGGTAGTGACCCTCTAGAGCAACACCGGATTGGAGTCCTTCTTAATTCCTCTTCATTTGTCGTACGGTCACCATCACCTACAACAGAGTCCAGGCACAATCTAACCCGGTTGTCGCCGAAGCCTTTGACTACGACCTTGCCCTTCCTTGGCAGGACAGACGCCCAAGGACCATACTCATGCTGCCACCACAACAACAAGAGACAGTTCACCACCGGGAGGGTACCTAGTCAACAGAGTCGTAAAGATGACAAGTTCCGTCTAAGCAAAAGGTGGATCGAGTAGCTGGTAAGTCTGCAACCCATACTTGACCATCAGACCGACCATCAAGACAATAATGTTGGGGAGATCAATTCTATTTTGTTCTTGCATGCGATAGATCAAGTTAGTTTTCAACTTTTATTGGGTCTATAACTTGAAAATAAGAGATCTTTTTTGAAAAAATATGACTTTATTTCAATTTACATCAATGAGTACATTATTGAAAGTATTGTCCATCGGAATCTATAACTTTTTGCCAACTCTCTGGTAATGTACGTATATCTTGCCAAAGAGAAAACGTTAATCTTTTGGGACCAGTTGAAGTAAACCCTATTCCTGAAAGAGCATTCTACATTGACCGAACCAGGTAAAACCAGAATAGCCAGGTCTAGTGAATATGGCGGGTGCGATAAGACTTTCCATCCACAGGCCGAGGATTGTCACGACGGAAAACTACACACTCGTGTCTAGACGCATATTCTGGTCGTTTTTCTGCCAATGCTCTCTTTAAACGAATCAATTGCTGACGGTACAACTGTCCCGTGACAGCTTCAACAACACAACATCACCTTCGCACCATGAATATTCGGCTTCGGAATCGATGTGGCGGGTAGGTCGGACTTCACATATGATTTCCTGCGTTTAGGGTTGTCATAATGAATCTATTTTTCGTCCCCACTTACCACTCGATACAGAAATTACTTTTTTGTGGCTTTGAAGAAGCACTTCTGACATGCAAATCCCTTTTAGACATCGCGAGGTTTCAACTTATCTGGTACCCAGTTTCCTAGCTTTTGTACGAAGCCCAATGCTTTCAGACGCTTGGATATTGCTGCTTGTGTCACTCCTAACAACTCTGCAACCGATTGGCACGAGTCTTCACTCAGTAATGCTTCCAAATCTTCGCCTTTTCCCCTTGGCCAGGTCATTTCTTATCTTCGACAGCAAAATTACTACTTTTATAGCGTCGAAACAAGAACTAGCATGTTTTCAACGACGGTATATGTTCACCATAAACTTCCGACAACATTCGATGGCTTTCAGCAGCACTTTTTTCGAATTGAAGAAGAAAAACAAGACTTCCCGCAGCTGCTGTTTTTGGCAAGTACATATGTTGACATGTTTGAATACGAAAGAATTTAGAATGCTTATACACACATAAACAACTGACAACTAAAACCATGCGATGAAGCATTGCCATGAAAGTATATACAGTATGGTTCTAAGCTGTCTAGTACAACTTGCGCCATTGCTTGTGTATTGCCCATGTTCAAGTTACACACCCGATAAAAATTTCATTGTTTTTTCTATTTGTGTCGGAGGCTAAGAAAGCTATAGCTTGCCGACAACGAGATGGAATTCGTCACCAATTGCGAGGCGTCAGCAAAATGTTGGACCACAACTCGCAGATGCTCATCAAAAATCTTCTGCGTACCAATTGCAAGCCCGCTGCAAAGGAACTCTCAGAAACCTGGAAGAAGTAGGAGTCCAAGAAAACATGTGAGGCTTCAAGGGGTATAAAAGTCAATTGCTCATAAAAAATTCGGCCGCCTCTTTAGCCGATGCTTCCCATCCAGTAAATCTTGACACCTTCTCCTGCATTAAAAATATCAAAACCGACCCAAATTCGTAAATCCTATGTAGCCTTCGGGCACATCCAGAATCCAATCTCCCCCATCCCTCTCCCTACCAATAGATCATCGATCTCCGCAATCAGAATCTCTTCGGCCAACTTGCAGTGGCTGTTCAACATCTGAGGCTCGCCATCTCCAGCACTTAGCCGCAGCTGTAAGTGATAACTGCCCTCCAGAGTAAGTTTCGCGACGTGTTTTATTAATAATATTTAATGTTTTCTTTCCAGAGAACTTATTTTTCAAATTCTAGCTCGGATGATCAGGCTCCCAAATAATAATTTTCAGACTTAAAGCAATTCAAGCTAGACAGCCAGGCTTATCCTATGATACTTCTTTTCTAAAGTCACCTCTCATATTGAGCGGTGACCAAATGCCGGATACAAGTTCATGAAGAATGGGAAAAAGCTCAGCCAAGCTGAGATTTGTATTTCCGGGTTTGCTGGTCTTTGTATTAAAGCATTACCAATGAATAATGCAAACTCTTATTTTACAAATATTTTTGGGGTTAATTCACCAATTGACATAATAGTGTTTTCCCTTCAATCATAATACCTTCTTTTGGTCGACTATAATATTGTTAATTTTGTAACCACTATATTTCTATAGAAATATGTACGTAACTTGCTTTATGTGCTACGTACCAAGTAAATACATACCTTGATTAAAAAGATCAATACCATTTTGCTGTCGAAGATACTTCGTGTTGTGGAAAATTAAAAATAGCCCCTTCATTTCCACCATTTTATTTACCTTATCGTTGAAATAATAAAAGAGTCAGTATTGAATTTTCCAAAAACAGACATCACCTATAGTCTTTTTTAAGTTCAAAGGTCGCTTTTACTCTGTGGTATTATTCAGGATTCCTTATGGATTTTCATTCTCGCACGTATCTAAATAACTTCATTCCTTTTTTTTTTTTTTAAATAGGTCAACTAGAAATAAAGGATAATAAAATTCTTATTTTATTATGTGGTTGCTGTCAGAACCATCCCATCCATTTAGGCCAATAAATTCTAATAATACTTTTTGCTCTTTCGCGTCACGTCTGTCACGTAAATTAAGTTTCGAGAAGTTTGCTTCGTAAGAAAACCGCCTTATTACGTTTGGAAAGGACGCAGTAATTTAATATTCTTTGACATCTAGAGTTAGCTAGTATATGAAACGAGAACCTAAAAGGATTTCCCGAAGAAATATGAAACTGCAAAATACAAATAGGATTCCGTAGCCAGTTAGCTTTACGGCGCGATGTGGAGATTTTAGCGTGTACCATTGTTATATGTATATTATATTGTTAGGTAGTGCGTATCACTTCCAATAATCTCGTTATTCAATCAATAATTCAATGGTTTAGTTGGAGTACGTGAGTGAAATAACAGAATGCGTGTAAATACATAGCAGGGTGATTTTCATGTATTCTTGGCCGAATGTTATCGGCAGGTGGCATTTTAGGTGTTTTATTCATAATTCTTAAACATACGTGATAAATATCTATAATTTATTGGTTTGTAACCAACCAAAAGCACTGATTTTCTCTCGATCTTGTAGATGAAGTGTTTGCGTTCCCAGTACCATTCGGCGACAGATAAAAATTAGTTTTCTATCCAGATGAAAGCATGGCATCCATTATGAACATCAAATAAAAGAATGCAGTTTATGATTTATTTTTGCTTCAAAATGGTTACCTATTGCTAAAACACATTTACAAGGGCGACTCGTAAAGTAAGGTCCGTTTGGTTATTAAAAGCAACACCAATACATGAAGAGGTTTTTATTATATACAACTTGAAGCTACTACTTTCAGCATTTTCCTACATAGTTGTCTTTAAGATTAAGACATTTGTCATAGCGATGTATCGGTTTTTAATGCCCCCTTCATAGAACTCAGCTGCCTGTTAATTAAGCCATGCTATAACACTGTCCTGCAGCTCTTCATCGCTCACTCAGTTCTGTGATGAAAAAGGCTCTTAGTTCTGTGATTGTGAATCGCCGATTTTCACGAATTTTCTCTTCGACATTACCCAAATTTTCGCATGTCACAAGAGTTGGTCTTCCACTCCGTTCTTCATTATGGACATTAGTTCGTCCTCCTCGCAACATACGGCTGCATCTTCTAACCACACTGTCACTCATGACATTTTCACCATAAACAGAACAAAATTCACGATGAATCCCAGCAGCCCCCATGTCCTTTGTTCACAGAAATCGGATAACGGCACGCAGTTCACGTCTCTCGATTCTCTCATTAGCACTGCCAGACTCACATTGAACCAGACTACACCGCAACACGGCGATCGCGCCAATATCCCCATTCCTCTGCTCATTAGACAGAAACGGAACTTACTTACGAATCGCCCTCGTATGTGGGATCCCAAATCTAATATGTTTATAATGCATTGGAATAATATAATTGGAAAAGAATATATTTTAGTGGATAATACACGTTTTCATCCAGTAAACATCGTAAACACTTAATTTGATGGAATAAATAGAATGAAGTACTCAATCAATTGTCCTGATATTAATCGAATATAAAATGCGTAGAACGCATTAGTTTAATGAGGATGCATGAAGGAAATGCGTCATTACATAAGTGTTACCACCACATGCAAATTTAGAATTTCAAATTATTTGATAATTTGATTTAACCGATACTGGAAGGAACTATCCTTTCTAGTTGTAAGTGAGTACAACTTCTATAATGAAATCTAGTAGAAACGTATTTAATCATAAAACTAAAAGTGCTAGTTTATACGGTTTATATATTCAACCGAGTCATTTAAGCGTTCGTATTTTCAAAAAAATTATTCTGATATCTCCAAAAATTACCAAAAATAATGTAATCTGGAAATTATCTAGACAAAAGAATGCAAGTATATTTACAACTGGCATTATCGTGAATGAATCGCAAAACCGCAAATGTCTAATAGAACCGTTCATAACAATTAGAATCCACAATAAAAATCGGCATCGTGAATAAAAGCCACATAAAAATGCCATTTTATTACAGCGAACGATAAGGATTTTGCGCTGTTTTTATTAGAAACCGATGTCGTATCGATTTGTGACACATAAATGCATAATTAATTTGTTATGAACCTGTTCTTTTAATGGTCGTCCTTATAATGAAACGCGCCGTTATTTTGTGGAAAAATAAGAAAAATTGCGATTGTAATACAGCAATAAATAAGAGGCATTCTCGTGCATTTAGAATCCCTCTAATATGCCCAAAAATATACACATAAAGTCCCCATAAATCAGGAACTAAATCTAAACTGGTTCACTTCGTAAGGACTACTTTTGCGATTGATGTTGAGATTAGTGTAATTAATTCATCTGGTATGTTAGGAAAGGCACGTGTAGATAATTACTTTTCGGTTAATCCTAAATTTATAGATTTTACAAGCAGACATTTATTACTTATATGAGATTTGTATGCACGTAGATGTGTAATTATGTGTATTATGTGTGATTCAAGCATCCAATGTGTGCTTATTTCTAGATTGGGCAAATATGCGGTATCATGAGTCATCTGTCCTTTTCACAATGTAATATTACTGAGGACAAAGGATAGATAACTCGTCATATTGCATGTTTGCCCAGTTCACTTATTTCTATTCAAATGATATGGAAGAGTGCAAGATTACTTCAGCTATGCACGTGGATATGTAATTATGTGTATTATGTGTAATTCAGGCTTCCAATGTATGCTTATTTCCATTCCAAATGCAAGATTACTTCACAATTCTGCCGAAGTGCAAAATCTTGATATTACCGAGGTCAATAGTGTAGACCTAAATACGAGGTGCGGTAAGTAAATAACGAGACTTCTGTTTCTCCTTGAGATAGCAGCATTGACGCGCTGTCAACTATGTCACTGCAGTCAGTAGACCTTACGTAATGTGTGTTGCAAATTTCAAGCTAATTGCTTTTGTTTTTTTCCAACATATTAACTTTTGAGATTGTTGTGATGAATACCTTCAGTCGAAGAAATGGCTGACGTGTGTAAAGAGTAACGGGTCAACATCAAATTTCGCGTGAAATTAGGCGAAAAAACAATCGAAATTTTGCGAAGATTGCAAATCGACTACGGTGAAGAATGCTTATCATGCAATCACTTTAGTGCCCATAATCGTTGTTAATTTTTCAGCATTCTGTCGTTCATTCGGATTTTCTTGAATTTTGGCGACATTTCTCGCAATTAAATGTGTTTCTGGAAAAACGTTTTTGTACCACTATAAACAAGTTGTTTCTTATGAGGGCTGTAAATAATTTGTAAGCATATAGATTCACAATTTGATGGGGCGGAAATGTAAAACTAAATCGTCACGAGAAAAATCAAACTATAAAATTCGCAATGCAAATGCTATTAATTCCAGCGACTTCTTTTCAACTATATCATATCCAGGATAAAATAATCGTGTCGTTCCAGCATAGCCCTAACAGTTGGAGCAGCCAATCATTGATGAATGTGTACGAATTTGAGCTGCTTTGGCACCCGGCAAATGTTTACGCATCGCATCAGACATGCGCGTACCGAGTTCCGTTGGCTGCTCCAGCTGTTACGGATGCTGGGACGACACGATTATCTTATCCTAATTATATCCATTTTGATTTGATAAGACAACGTGAGTATAAGTTACAATTTAGTAACAAGTTTTGCTTTTAACCCATTAACCCCCAAGAAAAAACTGTCGGTTAAAAAATATTTTTATTCATATTTATTGATATATGAGGTACGTCCAGAAAGTAAGTTCCGTTTGGTAATAAAATTAAATTGTGTAGATACAGAAAAATTATTTATTGCACAAAATTCTACAACTCTTAAAATACTTTTCCATTTAACTGCCGAAATTTTGCAGGCATTTGTCATAGCGTGACACAAGTTTTTGTATACCTTCTTCATAGAAGTTTGCCGCCTATGTCTTCAACCTGTTGGAAACATTTTCTTTCAGCTCTTCGTCATTGTTGAAGTGTTGACCGCCAAGGAAAGACTTGAGATGTAAGAACAGATGAAAGTCGCTAGGAGCGAGGTCAGGGCTGTACGGAGGATGGTCAAACACGTCCCAGCCAAATCCCTGTAGGAGGTTTCTCGTCACATGTGCAGTGTGTGGTCGTGCGTTGTCGTGAAGAAAGACAACACCTTTTGACAGTAATCCTCGGCGCTTATTCTGTATTGCGCGGCGCAATTTCCTAAGTGTCTCGCAATAAACATCTGCTTTCATTGTTTGACCACGCGGTAAGAAATCAATGAGTAAGATGCCTTTCCAGTCCCAGAACACTGTGCACATCATTTTTCGAGGGGTCAAGATTTGTTTCGGCTTAACCTTTGCTGGGGATGAAGTGTGCCTCCATGCCATTGATTGCCGCTTACTTTAGGGATGTCGTAGGAAACCCAAGTTTCATCTCCTGTGACTATCTATGTCAGAAACTCTTCGCCGCCTTCATCATAACGGGTCAAAAACTGAAGTGCACTACCCATCCGTTTTGTTTTGTGTTGCTCAGTAAGAATCTTTGGTACCCAACGTGAGCAAAGTTTACGAAATTTCAGTTTTTCGCTAACAATTTCATGAATTAGTGATCGTGAGATTTGGGGAAATTCCATAGCGAGAGCACTAATTGTAAACTTGCGGTTTTCCTGGATCTTGTTATCAATCGGGTGAACCAGTTCTTCTGTAACCAAAGATGGACGCCCACTTCGTTCTTAATCGTGCACTTCACTACGTCCTTCATTGAACTGTCGGACCCATCTTCTCACCATTCAATCACTCATCGCATTTTGTCCGAAAACTTTACAAATTTGCTGATAAATTTCAATTGGTTTCAGTTTCCTAGCATTCAGAAAACGAATCACAGATCTGATTTCACAAGCGGCGGGATTTTCAATCAACACCGACATTGTAAACAAGCACAACAAAGCGTACGTGGCTGACAGCGATCTCAAAATGGCGCACGTTTCTTCTCCTTGATACAGAGCGTCTACTGCGCATGTGCGGAACTGCGATCGCAGCGCTGCAGCGGAGTTAAATTGAAACGGAACTTACTTTCTGGACGTACCTCGTATTATTGATTAAAAAAAGAGAAATATAATAGGATAACTAAAAAAAATTCAGTTCTGATAAAAATGGGTGTCCTCAAAGAATTTAACCGAATAGAAATCCGAAATTCTAAACACTAAAATGACCCTTTGTTTTCTCTTTTTTGCCACGTGCCTTTGATAGTAAGCTTTATTTGGCTTCTAATAGTGATATTTATGTATATATTAAAAGACATAAAGTTTTACTTAGAGTTGCCATCGTTTAAAGAGGTGTCCTCATATGGGGACAGAGAACGGTAATGGGTTAATATAGCTTTGAGTTTAATGAATTTCATTTAAAAGTTACAACTTCCTTGTTTGGTTACAGGTGAATGAGGAATACAATGTAACCCGTATGTTAACAGTATTGTACGTCTTTGTCTTAGGCCCGTATTACTACAACAAAAGAAGCTTCAAGTGTAGGACGAGCAAGAAAATACCATGGGAGAAGTCGCCCTTTTTCTAGGCAATACTCCCAACATTATTACCTCTAAACAGACTATACCCCAATATCTGGTCGATTTATATACTAAATACCATGACCAACCGTATTTCGGGATATACCTCCTCGATAAACTGGTCTTAGTAGTTCGAGATCCCAAGCTAATCTTTAGTTAAGCATTGTTCCAAATTTTCTGGCCTTTCCTTCACGATTGACAAATGCACGTGTTTACGTTTCAAGAATTGCCGAGAATTCGTTGACGACGATGTGAAACAATGCAGCGCAGTAAAATTAATTAGGAACGATCGTAACTCGACATGAATCGTGTACGGTCCTGAGACCAAAAGACAAAACAGTCAGTGGACTGCAAAAGGATAACCGCGATCAACGAAGGCCAGGAAGTCACAGTCAAAAATCAAAACGATGTGTCGATATCCGAGGAGTAATTCATCGGTCATTTGTACCTGCTGGTTACACAGTCAATTTTGCGTTCTACCTCGAGGTTTTGAAGCGATCGAGAGCGAAGGTGGCTTGGGTTCGACCAGAATCTGCTCGGAGAGGATGGTTGCTCCATTACGACAACTCGTCGTCGCATACAGCGTTCATTATTCGGGAATTTTTGACTGCCACAAGTATTACGAAGCTTCATCACCCCTATACAGCCCCGTGCGACTTGTTCCTTTTCCCGAAAATGAAAAGTCAAATCAAAGCATATATAAAAATCTACCAATGAAGACGAAATCTGGAATTTGACTATTTATTAACGACAGTAATCCTTGTAAGTTCGAAAAGTCAGATGGCGTGAAACTGCACTATTGAATGAAGTTGTTTACTTTTGTCGAGAAAAACATATTATATTTTTGAGGCCGTGGTTAAACTATTTGTGCATTTTTGCTATCTCTAATATTTTCCTCCATTTTTTGTACGTGCAATTAAGTTTCTTTATTCTTCAATTTTCGTCTTTTAAATTATCTCTTTGACTCAATCTTTCTATTCTCATTTTGGTCCTTTCATCTATCAATTTTACATCGGTTTCTATTCCGTTACAATTATCAAGAGGAATTTGAACTCTCACTGGTGGATACATCGATAGTACCTCACCGAGTGAACTTAATGGAAGGTATTAGGTCTTTGCTCCAGAATATTCCACCCAACATACTTCGTAAGTCATCATAATTTATTTCCGTTTATCTTCTTTAGTCCAGACAGTTCATCATGTTCACTTCTCCAAAACTAAATTTCTCCGTTATGAAGATCTCTGTATTCCTGCTTTCTGCAGTATTCTTCTGTTCACTTCTCCAAAACTAAATTTGTACATTATGAACTTCCCTGTTTTCCTGCTTTCTTCATTATTCATCATGTTTACTTTTCCAAAACTAAATTTGCCAACATAAAATAACAGCATTTGCCTGATCTCTTGAGCCCACTGTAATGTCATA
Organism: Chrysina gloriosa; assembly: GCA_038088585.1. NCBI lineage: Eukaryota > Metazoa > Arthropoda > Insecta > Coleoptera > Scarabaeidae > Chrysina > Chrysina gloriosa. The sequence goes on along the minus strand of CM076087.1, from coordinate 91,675,431 downwards.
CTGTAAGTTCTTATATTAAATTGAGGAATTTCAGAAAGGGAAATCAATATCCATCGAGATTTGGATCATTACTTTAAGTAACATCGATTTCTATTAATCTCTTAGTAATTCTTTATAATTAAATTGTATTTTTTAATAACCTATGAGTGGTACAGCAAACTTAAAAGAGAAGTATTTAAAGGTCACCAACGATATATACTCGTATTTTACTATATTTTAACTGACACTAAATCACATCGGTAAACTTTTTCACTACACTATTATTCACTAAATCCGCTGACACGTGTTTCACTAGAAACAAGGCTAGTATCTTCAAATCGTACCTTACCAAATCGATAAGGATTGGGTAAGGTAACCGTTTAAAGATGCTAGCCCCGTTACTAGCGAAACACCTCTCAATGGATATAATAAACAATTATGGAGAAGAGTTTTACCTGTGATATAAGGTTCGTTCCAACACGCCACAAAACCAGTTTGTGTACCGCCGGGTACATGCGCAATGCAAATTTGACGTTCTACCGCAGTCCTTGCAATCATTATCAAGTATACTTTAACCGTGAATCTCCTTAAAATTGTAACTGAAGGTTATTTGAAATAGATACACAATTTTTCATGAAAAGACAACTTTTCATACTTTATGGAAGAGGCCGAAAAGTTTCTTTTCCAGAATGTAACGACCGTGATGAAATAAATACATCAAATATGTAGTAGGTACTATTTGCACAGTTTTTTAGAGACTAACATTACACAGTACTTTAAGTCCTCTCAAGTTTAACTCAATTGAAAAAATAGCAATAAATTTTGTTTAAACTAATTGAAACCATACTTCGTTTTCAAATTGCAATACATTGAGGGATAAATCACAAATTCTTGTTAGAATGCGAAGACACATGTACCTACATACGTATGTATGTGTATATGTATGTGTAATGCATTAACCATATGGAAGCCAAGACTATGGTAATCTTCAAGCAGCCTATTATATGTAAATTACAAATGGAAGGTGCGGTAATTGAACAGGTAATGAGCTGCCGATATATATAGGAGTAAATGTTACAGTAATCACCAAAAATGAAGAAGGAACAATGAATGAAGAAAATTAGAATATCTAGATATTCATGTCTTCTTTTATACATCCTCTCAAGAAATAAATATTTTAACACAAAAATATGTAAGGCTATGGTTAATCAAATAATAACTTATAGAGCGGATAACAGTTAAAGCAAATTGCAAAGTAGAATTCACTTCAACCAATAAGAAGAAGATCAAGAAGTAATAAGGCGAGGAACAATGTTAGAAGAAACGAACTCACAACAATCGACACATCTACGTCCATCAGAAAGAAATTAAAGGCTTAGCCCTAACCAGACCTAATAACTGTTTTTTAATCCGAAGGAGCGATTTAAAATTTCACTGGAAAAAGTAGCATTGTGATTGACTGTTCACAGAGCACAATCACATAGGGGAAATATAAACGTAATTGTTCGCCAACAGTAGATTGTTGGCCGTGTTTGTGTTGTAACGTTATTAGATTCTTCTCAAATGGTTTCTTTTTTCGACGATCCCTTATCAACTTTCTATAACAAAACTGTTAAATGTCCCTCCAAAAACCTAACCGCAAAATTTGTGTAGTGTAGTGGGGTATTTCCAGCTTACGTCACCGACAAAACAGAGTATAGAGTGAACAAAAATCCTCTAATTTCGTGAGCGTTACAAGAGGGGGTGAGTAAACCTTGTCATAATGTAGACATTAGTAATACAAGCCGAAAATTACCCGCTCTTGCAACGCTTAAGGAATTGAATAACCAAAGTTGTTAATCTTAGATAATTAAAATTACTAATTGGAAAAAGGAAACCAGGAAGATCTATGGATAGAAAAATTGATTTCAACATCAATACAAACATCATACAACGCACAAAAACAAAGATGTTTACCGCCTACGGAAAAGAGAGAGGAGAAATGAAGACGAAATTTAAATACACTCGTGCAATGCTATCTACCCCGTAGATTAAATGAATATTAAATCAAACTCCAGTCTTACATCATTCTAGTTTGCTGATTAAATCAGTATATAAAATGTAGATGAAATTATCTTGAACAATTCTGTAATAAGTTATGGCTTGCAAATTACAGAAACAAAATTGCAGTAATAATAAAAACAAATTTTTCTTGATATGTGTCAATTCTATTTTTGCCTCTCAGGTCGTTATATAACATTTAAGTTCGAAGAAGAATCTAGATGGCTCTACAAAACGACCTTTTTAGGCGCGTTATTGAGCAGCTCGCAAAGTAGCTGTGCAATGACTTACTAAGCAAGCAGCTTTAGCATAACGTATAATTCCCTCCGTGATAATTACTGTGCTTGCTTAGTAAGCCATTACACAGCTACTTTGCGAGCGGCCCAAAAACACATGTAATAAGGTCGTTTTTAGAGAGTCGTTTAGATTCTACTTCAAATTGATGTTTTGGCTCTCATAAACAGTTTTCTATCAAATTGAAGGGAAAAAAGAAATGTAGAATTTTTATTCAACTTGACAACTTGACAATGGTCATCCTGAAAAAGAAAAAGAAATTTATTTCGAAACGCAAGAAAAAAATTAGTTAACGCCGTAATGATGAAACAAGACAAAGAATTTTTATTTTAAATTATAAATGGGCCAAGAAAATCAAACTGTTAGATATAAATTTCTTCAGAAACGATATTCACATACTATATAAACACATTATTAAAACAATTCCAAAAGGCTTTAATTATTTTCAACATCATCATCCTTCAGCAACCACTCTTTGCAGGTGAACCGGTCCACCATCTAAACAAACACGAACACTTCGATGTAGCTGCACTTTATCTCACCCATTAGTAAATAAATAAACATTAAGGCACGTGCTGTACGCCGCGATTAAATGCCACTGAAAAAATCAAAACAATAGCAAAACATTGAACTCTGATTTTCGCCGATTACGACATCTCAAAACTAGCATCCCGGTTTCTCACGACGAAAAATAGTACTTCATTGATACCGTTCAGATGCAAATGACCCAGTGTTGGGACGTCCCAAATTCCGGGGATTCGGAAGGTCGCGAATAAAAAAACAGACGCCCCGGCTCCTTCAACACGCCCCTATTTCAACAAATATTGAAAAATGCAAGCAGGATGCGGAATTGAAGAAGAACGTATCTGGGAATTAGTAAACCGTGACGAAGAAAAAAGGCAACAAACTTACTTTTTGCAAGACACGAGATGCACACAGGCCTGGTTTCACCGCAAGCGGATATGGGTTAAATGAAATTGGAACCGTTGACACACTGGCTGGGCATATATCAAAGCTTCAAAGCCATCATTCGCGAAATCAACAATAACGCCCGATTTGTTTACTAATATAGTTCATGGGATGTTGCACTACTAATTTTTGACATCGTAACTTAACGAGAACCGAACCAAACGGAGAACTAACTTTTTTCTTGGTGGGAGAATATTAACGACCTTGCTATTTTCCAGTTTGGTTACACGAGCAGCGCCTTCTGTGAATGAGAGCGCCCTATCGATTTCTGCGATGGAGGTTGCCTAGCAAAGAATACACTACCATTTTTAGAAAACCGAACACTAAGAACAGATTGTATCCAATTAGAATCCCTTCAAACTAAAAACGAATAAAAAAGTAGAAAATCTACACATCTCATCAAGGAATGACCTATAACCCATGTTTGTTTTGTATGAAAATCTTACAGAAAATTTGTTCAGTGGTTGCACTGCAAGACCACATTGCATGTGCCAATAATTGTCACGAAGGTTTTCATGTTACATACATTGTTAAAACTAGTTTTTATTTGTTTCCCATCAAATTCTTATAATATCTTCTCCGCCCCATCTTTTACTTCTTTGTAGACAGTTTCTCTCGATCATGGAGCAAACATGCAAATCGTCAGTAGATGACCGAATAGTTTCAAACAATTCCATCTATTACGGTGCTTTGAATGTTCTTCTTCTTCCGTCCTTCTATATTCGTAATTTCTTCTAGTCAAGAAACACCTTAAGCCCCTTTGTTCCTCTCTTCCATGACTATCTATCAAATACATCTTGGTCTTCGAGATTTCTTATCACCATTGTTTGCCTCACACTCTCTCGAAAATCCCTTTTGGTCAACGATTTCCAAACATTCCTTATAGATAATCGAATTATTTGAGAGCCGTCCTACCAGTTCTTTGACCGGTTCCAGGTCTTCATTTAGTTTTCTCTTCGTTTCGATATTTCAGACTCCCTATTTATTTCAAAATGTAAAATTTGTAACTATCGAGGATTTTAAGATCCATAGTACATACAGAAACTATTCTAAATACAATCACTCCAAATTATTCAGACCAACTGCGCGATTATTCTTTGGCTTATCCCCAAACTCGAAGATAACTAGATCCAAGACAATACTCTATTATTCTCTCGAGATAGCTATCCTCATATACTTCAAATTCAAATACTGGGAATAAGTGAAACAAAGAAAGCCGGAGCAGGAAGAATAGGGGTAGGAAGTCAATATTTGCTGTACTATTCAGGAGTGAGGCCGGATCAAAGGAAAAAAGAGGGAGCAGGAATATTGTTAACAAAGGAACTGGATAGAAGAGTAACTATACATCAGTCACTCTCATCAAGGTTGATGTGCTTGAGAATAGAATTGGAGAAGGAATCGGTTGACATCATACAGATGTATGCACCAGTAGAAGGAACAGATGGAAATACAATGGAAGAGTTCTATGAAAAACTGCAGGAACTGCTGGATGAAATAAGAGAGACAAACTCAAAAGTAATATTAATGGGGGACTGGAGTGGTAGAGTGGGTAATGATACAAAAAGGGACTGGGCTGCTTGGGAGCATATGGAGAAGATACGTTAAACGGAAATGGTTGGAAAATTATTGATTTTTGTATACGCAATGATCTCCTAATAGGGAACGGTTTCTGGGACCAACCACTGGAAGAGAGATACACCTTTGTCGCGGAAGAGAGAAACGCGAAGAGTATAATAGACTACATAGTCTATACCCAAAGTATGAAAACTAATATACGAAACATAAAGACACAAAAAGAAGCTGAAATGGGAACTCAACACAGATTGATAACGACAGAACTCCAAGAACAAATTAACACTGAACAACAAATAGCTGAGTATCATAAAATAGCAATCAGCAAATTAAGAAACGAGAAGAAAAGAGCAGAATACCAACAGAAAACGAATGATTTACTAAAGAGACATGACCAGGGCGAAATGACACTAGAAGAGACGTGGAGAATTTTCAAGGAAATTATTTATAATTCTGCACTAGAAGTATGTGGTCAAATCAGATACAGGAAAAAACAGAAAAGAACAAAATGGTGGACTAAGGAAATACAAAAGGAAGTCAAAAAGAAAAAAGATGCGTGGAGAAAATACGTTTTAACAAAGGAACAGCAATACAAAGAACAATATGTTAAAATAAGAAACGAAGTTAAGAAGATAATCAAGGAAGCGAAAAAGAAAAGCTGGGAAGATTTTGGAAATGATATCAATGAGGAATATAAAACAAATAACAGGAAATTTTGGAACCTAATAAGATCAATGAATGGAAAGAAAAAGAAAGAAATAAAACCAATTGGGAATACCGCGAATGAACTAAAAACAAGAACAGAAGATATACGTGAAATATGGAAAGAATTCTTCACGAAAAAATTCACAGATGCAGGAGATCATACAGATTTATTGCCAGAATCAGGAACACGAAATGAATATAATGAAGAACTTGAAGAGATAGATATGGAAGAGGTAGAGAAAGCCCTAAAAAGAATAAAAACAGGAAAAGCCTGCGGTGCGGATAATATAGAACCGGAAATGGTAAAATGGCTCGGACAGGTGGGAAAGGAGTGGATCCTTGACATCTTTTGTAAGGCATGGCGAACGAACATAATTCCTGCGGATTGGGAAAATAACCTCATCACTCCCATATATAAGAAAGGCGATCAAAGTCAGTGCGAAAACTATAGGGCAATATGCCTATCGACAGTATGTTTTAAGGTCTATACCAAAATAATAGCGGAACGACTTACACATTTAGTAGGAGACAAACTGGGAGAAGAACAAGCAGCCTATAGAAAAGGGAAACAAACGAACGATAATATCCACATAATTAAAAACATCATAGAACGTAAAATTGAGACATGGGAGGAAATCTAGTTCAATATCATAGACTTGCGAGCAGCCTTCGATACAGTAGATAGAGGGAGTATAGATATCTGTCTAGAAAAACTAGATGTTCCAAGAAAAATGCGCCAAATAATCAACAGTCTATATTGTCAGGTTAGGGGGATAGTACAAGTGAATGGAAAAAGATCAGCAGATTTTGAACTACAAGTGGGAATAAAACAAGGAGACAGCTTAAGTCAATTAATATTTATTATAGTAATGGACAGAATCCTGCAAAATACGAGGAAACGCACCGACACTGTGAAGACACTGTTAGGATATAAAAGACTGGAACCTGTAACTGTGGATGCATTACTGTACGCCGATGATCTGGCACTAATAGCTGACAGTTATGTGAAAATGGAAAAATTAACAAAAGTATGGACAGAAGAAATAGAAAAGATGAAGATGGAAATAAACGTAGAAAAAAAGCAAACTAATGGTGATAAATAATAAAGAGCCAGCCAGTAATCTAATAATTAAAATAAACGATAAACAAGAAGAAATTGTCGACGCATACGAATATTTAGGTACTATTATATCGAAGGATGGAAAAATTGATCTAGATATAGCAAAAAGAGGACGGAAAGCCACAAACATATACTACGCTCTGAATCAAACCATCTTTGGAAAAAAGAAATAGAACCCAAGATCAAACAGATAGTATACAATGCAGTAGTAGCCCCCACAATAATGTACGCAAGTGAGTCCTGGATAATACAGCAAAAACACGAAAGCAAAATAACAGCTATGGAAATGAAATTTTTGAGAAAAATCGTGGGGAAAACAAAGATCAATAGAATAGAAAACGACCAGATAAGGAATATGATAAATCAAGAAGATATACTAAAAAGAATAGAAAAATGTCAACTGAATTGGTACGGCCACATAATTAGAATGGAACAAAAGGGTTTAACAAAGAAAATAATAGAAGCCAAAAATAACGGGAGAAGAAAAAATGGAAGACCAAGGAAAAAATGGATTGACAGAGTCAACGAATTGGGACGAAAGCGAGGGAAGACCATAGCAGAAATGAGAAGTATGAGTACAGACCGGACACGATGGAAAGAATGAATTAAATCGTCGTAAGATCCAAAAATAATCCGACGCTGAAAGGCATAAGGATTGACGAGAAGAAGAAGAAGAGGACAAACGACCATTTAGTGGCGTTATTGAAATGCGTCATTGTTATTTTCGTAAAATTCGCAAAATCGCATTTGTTATTGTTGATTTTGTTTGATGATTTTCTTACGATCTTAATAAAGGGCTAACTCATTAACAATGCATAGAATCGCTTTGTTCAGCTTTTAGTTATACAGCACCATCAGAAAAAATTGTTTGCAATTGGTTTGCAGAATTTCGTTGTGGTCATGCGTCCATCAGTGATGAATTGCGTGAAGGTCGACCAAAATCGATTGTTATTCCCAAACCAATCGATGTTGTACGCAACATAATTGAAGAAGATTGGTATGTGACTTACAGTGAGATAGCGGAATTCTTAGGCATATCGAAGATTGCTATACATTCTATTTTACATAAAGATATAGATATGAAAAAGATCTATTTCTGATGGATTCTGCATAATTTGACTCAAGCTTTAAAAAAGGTTCGTGTTAATTGGTACAAGGAAATGCTCAAAAAATTCAGCTGAGGAACTGCAAAATCCGTATACAAGGGCGTAACAGTTGACCAAACTTGAATCTATTCGTATAAACCGGAAACTAAGCAACAGTACAGTGTTTAGCTGTTCCAAGGAGAATTGAATCCTCCAAAAGTTGAAAGAAAATGATCGCTAGTTTTTTCAGCTGTATCGAGCATATCGCAATCTAAGATCTAAGAACAGTTAATGTGGAACAGTATACAACTTGTTTAGCAAAAACTATAGACGAAATCAGGAAAAACAACCAACAACGTCGCACCATTCTGCACCACGAGAATACCAACTCTCACACAGCACGTCAACCTGTTCATTATTTGCAGCAGAAAACCATAAAGTTAGTGTCTCATTGCCCGCATTCAATTGATTTATCGGAGTAATGGAAGTAAATTTAGGAAAGCATCTCTCCATTTTAACGACTTCAACATACTGAGGCATCCAAGACTATTATTATTATTCAGGCTATAAGGGAAATTGTCTGTTCCAGAGACTCAAATTGCAAAAAGAAACTTCTAATCCTTTATTGCAAATTAATAATATAAGCCTGATCTAAGTTAATTTATACTGCACGCGTATCCTAAGTACATAACAACTAGTGAGTAAACTAGAAACTGAAACTAAATGTATGGTAATATTCACTTAGTAAGTTCATATAGTTTAATCCGTTTCAGCTTTAATACATTCGCACTGTTGTCAAGGAATTAGATGGTTTACCATGACGTAGTAATATTTTCTCATTTTTGGTGACGTAATCTTCGTGGACCCACTTGATAACTAGGTCGTTGTGGATTTCTTCGTTGGTCACATATCGATAGGCATCGGTGATCTTTCATAGGAATTTATTTCAACTTTTTGAAGTCTGAGTTCATTTGGTGTTTTGTCCCAAATTGTTTTAACTATAGACTGATGAATGAATCTTTTGGAGTTCCGATGAAGTTTGGATTTCGTTCCAACCAGTACAAATCACGACTTTATATCATATTTACATAGGTTTTTGGAGGACATGATGTTTCCAGTACAATCTACCATCAAGATGTAGACTAAGGTATTTTGCCGACTCTGCTTGTCTTGTAACCATACCATTTAAGAACACGTAGTATTCCTTATTTATATGACTTTGCGTGACGTGGGTTGGCTTCGTTAGATGGAGTTTGATCTTCCAATTTTCCGTCGATTGGTTGATGTTGTCCAGTGTATCTTGAAATTTCTCTGTTCCTTTTTCTTTCATTACGTTGGCAGTCAATATTACAGCGCAATCAACACACGTGCCATAGCCTATATTTTCTGTTGTGGGAATATCAGCAATGTATGAGACTCTAAAGGTGTTTCCAGTCAAGTATGATGCCAGTGATTGACAATAATTACTACGTAGTATTTTGGTCGCTTCATGCATCAATTTTAGTTGAATGAATGTCGATTGTGAGCTGACGAAGTTCTTGAATGACACATTCCTTCTTTTGTGTTCCCCAGTGAGGATTATGTTTTGGTAGGTAGTCAAAATACGTACATATATCGAGTTTTCTAAAACCAATACCAAAGTACTAAGTTTATTCATTTATCTTTGGAGGATGTTTGAATGCTCTACTCGTTTAAACAAGAAGTTCGAATGCATGATTTTCTTGAAAATTCATCCGTATTCTTCGTCAGATTTGTTTTGCCAGTAACTAGAATCGTAATTTAGTGACAGTTTAATTATTACTGTAAGCACTGTATTGAGAGAATCTTTAGGCTACCGTAGCAAACGGCCCAAAATCCACTTGCGATTATCTTAATGTGTCTTATATCAACACTTTTCAAACGTAATTTTAACAAAATTGTCAGTAAGTTAAGCGGAAGACTGCTTGTGTTGCTTCCCATAAGTTCGTGTATTATTTTCCAATATTTTAATCAAAATGAAATGAAATTCCAAAATGCTACAATTTCTAGACCTACAACTTCTTGGGAAAGATCAATAGGAAGTTGCAGCTAATACTTTGATAAATAAAAGTCGTATAATAAATGCATAAGTAGATTTTTGCTTAGTTTAAAAACACGCCCTCGTACGTTCATGTAGGTAGTAGCTGTATGGCATACAACTTGCAGTTTCCCTTGCACATATTTGACAAGCTACCTCTATAGTTATCTACAATCATTTATCTCCATTCATTTTTTAAAATAAGACTTGTAGTCGATGGAATCAGATATACCTTAGATTAGTCTCAAGTTATCTTTTAGTAACCTAAAAGCAATTTTTGGTTATCCCGGCGAAGAAAAATTTTCTGCCTACACTAATTAGGGTGATTTGTTACTTCTTTTTTCTCAATTTTAACTTTTCTCGATTTTTGCAATGTCAGAGAATGGTTTAGAAACAATGGAGCAAGCTGAAGAACCTTTCATTGAAAGTCTATCGAATTCGTCAGTTCCTTCAACATCTTCGTGCTCTGCCAACGACATTAAGGTAACCTTAGTGTTTTTGGTTGGTTGTATCAGAATTTATTTGCAATCCTTTCGTACTTCCGTAAAAAATTTAGGAGTTCATGGTGCAGCTCTGTTGGGTTGGTTAAATGTACAATCACCCTTCATAAGTTTTGATAATATGCCACGTGGATAATGATTCTCAAAATGAAACTAAAGTTCAGACCATAAAAATGTTTTTTAATCATTATGCTTTTGTTTACATCGTACAATATGTATGATTAATTATTATCCTGCATGCATGTGTAAGATGATAATGCTGTCCCAGTCTGTGCATTCTCTATATAAAGGAAAATACGAGAGATGCTTCTAATGTTCTAGGAATTTGCTTTTCAATTGCTTAAATTAATTGTCCAGAGACATGTCTTCGCACGTTTACGCAGTCATCCCGTGCAATATTGTTTAGTATACTTCAGCTACTTGACTGATACAGACGTATTTCCGTGTCCCTGATTTTGCAATAACGGAAGACGCGACAAAGTCACACAAAGAGCTGTTATTTTCTTTTCATCTAAAGATATTGCAAAACCTTCGTTCAACCTTCGTCCAATGTCTACAAAGTGTGTTAAGAAAGTCTGGAGGACTAAGAGTACAGCTTATCGATGAAACGATCGTTTTAAAGCTGGTAGAATGTCACTAGAAGACGCCCGTTACAGTCACCGCATTTTGGCCCTAATGAAACATGGAAGCTTACTTAGACCAAAAAATCAGTCGAAAGAATTGTAAAAAGCAGCAGCTTCAGCTTAAAACACCTGGAGTTCCGTCGGTTGTTACCGTATTCTGGGATTGTGAGAGGATTACTTTTATGGATTATCAACCGAAAGGTACAATGAATGCAGAATATTGTTCTGATCTTTTATCCAGGCCATTACGGCAAGCACTTTGCAAGGAACGGCCTGTAAAGTTGTATAAGCGTCCGTTATTACAGAAGGACAATGTAAAACCGCATGCCTCACAAAAAACGAAGGATATTTCAAACGAACTGCACTGGAAATTGTTTCCATACCCACCCTAGTAGCCAAATCTGGTTCCTAGTGATGTTAACTAGAAAAGAACCTATAAATAGGTGGACGGCAATAACTCCGAGAAAGTTCTTTGAGGACGGTTTAAAAACATTATTTTCACGTTGGGATATGTGTTATCAATGAAAGAAAAATTGCATTGTAACTTTGATGAAAATTAACAAAATAAAAGAATTATAGCCAAATTTCTAGAACTTCAGAGACATCCCTCATATTACAGTTAAAATTATTCTCAAATAGCACAATTTTTAAGAATATTAAAAAATTAAGTGTTTACATATCGGCCTTTTACACATTGTAAAAATTCATTCATATGTAGATGTATCTCGTAAGGTACACATGAATGACTTTGTTATTATTTTTATAGCTACAATTTGACCATCTACTGCCATGAAGCTCTTACTATAAAAGTAATTGTTTTGGTGTTTGGAAGATTTAAGGTTATTTTTGCTCCATTAATTTGCTTCACTCTCATTTAATCTTCACACGTTTTACTTTTCAGAAATTGTGAAAAAACTCAGATCTAATTTCCTTCTTTGAAAAATTGAGTACTCAAACATGCAATCAAACTTAGAATGTATGTACGAGTATGTAGGAGTTTGAACTTTTTAAAGATTAATAAGCATGAATTCCTCATAAAATTTTATTTAATATTTTGGAGGAAAGGTAACCAAAGATAATTAATTTAATGTTCCTAATATAAATAATATAATCGTCAACGCCTTTACTGTTAGAATATCAATTATTTCTAACTGATTCATAGGTACCTACCGCAGTGTTACGTGCCTCATTAATAATTTAACGCGGAAAACGATGCGCAATCGGCTTTATTGCGGTCCCATATTGACAAAATTAAATTTAATAATAATTTTCAATAGGTATCAACGACATTTTATTGCCCTTTGCGTACAGTTTATTACCATTTATCATTGTGATCATCGAATTTGGTTGAATGAATTTCTGCTGACGAGTTTATACTCACGTATGCATTTACTTTAGAAAGGACGATTAGATTAAAAATCGAAAGAACATAATGTGTAAGGTATAAGAGATAAGCTCGGAGGGAAGAAATATTAAATATCAGAAATTTGTCATTGGTGAATATAGGCTTTGAAATAATAATACTAACGGACCATTGCCTTGTTCTGCCACTATTCGGATTGCGTCTACTCATTTTGCTAACTTTTCTTAGTTATCGATTCTTTTAGATGATTTTATAACGGGAATATGCGGCTGTTTTATGTTGATTGTATTTGGAAAATACAATTTTGCGATTTTTTTTAACCGAATCTTGCGAATTTCTAAATAGCAGCTGCGCCAATTTCTTTGTCAATTTCACAAATTTTTGAACAGAAAAGTGGAGTGTTTTGAATCGGTTAAATTTTGATGGTCAATTTCGGTATTCAATTAGGAGTATGAAACGAAAAAATGGAAACACACGTTCTTAGATCATGAATTGATTTAAATTTTTGTCATTTTTATTTGGTGTTTCCGATAATCTTACAAAAAATATAATCGAATTGAACCATCAACGTGTTGAGCGATGAATAATGGATTTTGATGCCCTTGTTCAAATTTTCACTCGGAAAATACACATTAAGTGGAGAAAATATTTCAATTTTCTAAATTAGCTACCTCAAGTTGCTGTTTTATTAAACTTTGTAGTAATTTTGATTAAAAATATGCGTTAAATATTGTATTGATGCTTTAGACGATATTTAAAAATAAAATGGAACTAAAAAGATAATTTTGGACGAATTTGAAAAATGTAGGTAAATGAATTTGTAAAAGCTAATCAACTTAATGTTTTGTTAAGATTCGTATACTACGTCGAGGAAATACATAACAAATTTTGTAATTGTTGTAAATCAATAAAACCGTTGTCTTACCCCATTTACACCTTCGCCTTTTTTAATAAAATTTCTAAAAGTTTACACACAAGAAATGCTTCCTTCCTTGTGATTGGAGGAGTTTGAGCTCAAATTGCTGTTATTCAAAAATTATCACATAATAAAATGTAGTATTACAAAATATTTATTGAAGAAAGAAGTACATAAAAAATTAACACCACTATAATGTGAACACATGTTACACCGAAATTCTTACTTGCTAACTAAATGCATATAGGGAATTTATATGTTTTAAAATTGAACACATTTCACCTTTATATATTTGATTGACTGTATCTGAAACGCAATTCTCGAGAAATCGTTTAAAACGAATATATGTCTAATCAATATACATATTTGATTATACCTTGAAAGTTAATACCAATACACAGTAAAGTTAGTTTATGCAATATTTGCACGATTTAGCAAACATGTATCATAAAAATGTATTACAAACAGATATCACACTGGGATATCATTGAAAATGAGGAAGTACGCTTGTGTTTACAGAATAATTTTCCTTAGCCTGCCATTGCAATAATGAGGTAACTACACCATCATGTGCAATTTAACCCACTTACTCCTTAAAGATATTAATAAACGAAAATTGCATTATTATTATTATTACAGTATAAATCATGCAATTGAACTTTAAGTATCAAACAAATGATATGCAAATATTTATTAGTAACTTTTTAAATATAAATATTGAATCAATAATATTAATACTGTTGATTTTACACACTCTATTTTTCTTTAGATTACTTTATACATATTACTGTTCCTATCAACAAAATTAATCACTATCCACATATTGGGTATCACCAGTTTTTATTATTAAAGGTGTGAGTGTTTTATCCTCAAGCATACCATGTTCCACCAGGAATCCTTGCACATCTTCTGAACAAAAATCATCACCAAGATCATCGGATAACCTGATGAAATTACCAACTATCTGTCCAGCTTTGTATATAAGTAAAGCAGGCACTCCTTTTATTTTAAAATCTCTACTGAGTCCTGCAAGTGACCCAACAATTGCACAAAATTTAACATTTTCATACACCTTACTTAACTCTTCTAAGCAAGCATTCATAGCTCTACAGGCAGTGACGTTTTCCTCATATATATGAATAACAATGGTGACATTTTTATTTTCTTTATCGATTGCATCTAAATATTCCCCCATCTGATAAATATATAAGATCTCCAAACTTGAGATTATGTTGATTTTGTTGCAACATTTCCTGCATCCTTTGCTTTTGATAATTTAACAAGAACTCATCGTTTAAGAGATCTGCCAATTCCGGATCGTCCAGAGCCTCCCTTTCTTCATCCAACGCAGATTGAACTGTAAGAGTTAATTTCTTCGCGAGATCTATGCGTTCCTTTTCGTCATCTACACGCTTTTCCGTTTCTAGTTGCTTGTATCTTTGCCAGTCTTTAATAACACCTTTCGGACCTGTATTTGTCGAGGTGCCTTCCCACTTTGATGGTTCAAGGGGAGGAGGTGGTTGAACACTATTGGATTTCGGACTTTCATTTTCTGAATCCGAATTGTCCCCTTCACTTTCTTCACTGCTACTACAATAATTATGCAGCTTCTCACCTAGTATTTTGTCTTCTAAAGTTGCCATATTTTTCTATAAAACTGGATCTGTTAAGATCTTTGTGATTTAATTTAATAACTATGTTTAAGCCTTATCACGACCCGATAAACTTTACAAATTTTACATACAGCTTTCCATTGCTACACGAAACACGCACCGCTACAATGCTGCTACACACTCGTAAAAATAAACATTCAACTAAGATACGTCAATTTTGACAGCCAGTACGGCCAACTACTAAATTATGAATATGTCCAAGCATACCTGCCAATCATTAAGATACGATTTTCACCAACTGCAGCTTAGTGGAGCCTACGTTAACATAATGCAATCCCTAATCAAACAGAAGAAGAAATAAATATAATATATACCGTTCATTATGTTTTATTGATTGTGACCTCATACGACGTGGCAAATTTGTACTTTTATAAATGGCTTTAAAATATCTGTGGTTGTTTATGTTAAAGTAAATTATGTTTAGGCAATTGTCGACACTGTTTGTAAGTTCTTTGGGGTCCTCCGCAAACGAGGAAGTTCATTTAGGAACTGTCCACTGGAGTTGACACCAAATCAACTTTGTTAGAGACGCATGCTCTGCGTCTACCGATACATAAAAGGACACACTTATTGGATCGTATATTTTTACTAAAAACGCATACAACTTCTGCTGGCTCGAGCGACATCATAATCAATTTAAGCTTTGATAAAAGAGTGGATGACGTGTTAAGTAAGTTGAAACTTTATTATTCAATGATAACTTATCATTGATAAGTTAGTCCAGTCTTCACTATTTAATGATAAAATTCGTAGAAGTGACAGCGTCAGTCCAGTCTTCACTATTTAATGATAACAGGTCATCCACTCTTTTATCAAACCTAAATAATCATACTGTATCGCCATCTTCCGTTCTTCCTCCTTTGCATCGACTTTCATCCCGCAGTTAACTTCAGGCGAAGTGACTGGCGACAAATTTAAATTTGACCCTTAGAGCTTTCAAATTGTTTTAATTGAGAAAAAGGAAAAGGTGTAATGTAGATAGAACTGAGCATATACATCAATTTGAATGAGTACTAGAAATTACGTATTTCAAAAACTAAGTTATCCTCTATAGAAAAGATCAGTGAGAATTATAATTTAGTCCAAACACATATGTGGAAACATCCAAAGTAATATGATAGAAATAGCAAGCATTTTCATTTGAGATGATCTATGACTTTCTAATGCAAATGTGAGTCCAATCGAATAGTATTAAATCTAATATCTAGTATGGTAAAGCAGTACCTGTACTTTTAACCATAATAAATGTTGTTCAATTCAAAAATAACGTCATTGCATGAAATGGCAAAGAATCGAGTTATATTGAAATAGTAGCTCACAACTACAATTTATTATTACTCTGATAAAGAAAGGTTGTGTTAACCAATTAACAGAGGTCAACATATAAGAAATGGAAAATGAAGCTCTTGCGGTACAATTAGGAATTGTTGATAGTCATTCTTCGTTGCACGTCCACATTTTCACTTCTTGCTCTTTTACTATAGGTTCCGAGATATTTTTCCATGATTCACCGTTGTCGTTTATTCTTCTCGGTTGTTTACGAGCTGATTACTATTTATAATTTAAATCCCTTGCTTTCTACTAACTTCTAGGTTTTCTCGTTGATATTACCTCTAGACTGGTCTATTCTGCAAAGAGGCTTCTGGAATGTTACCTTCTTTTATAAAAATGTATACCAGTTTATTGTAATCTTTATTTTCTATACTTGCTTTATCTAATCTTAGTTTGTTACCTTCTTTTAAAATTATATCGAATTGAACTGTTGATAATCCTTTTTACGTGGCGAATTGATCTACATTTTCGCTTGTCTTTTTCTTACATCCCTTGAAATGTATTCGTGTGGGTAATAGCTTCTTGTATATTCTTCTCTGTAGATTATTTAGTTTTCCTATCTCCTCCAATGATGATCTGGCGAGATGACCTAGGAAGGGTCTCTTCAGATCTACTCCAAGATCATGATGAATCAGTTATCACCCAACCAGCCAACATTGAAATGATAGCTGTTCGGTTTAGCCATGGTTGACCAGAATAAATCTCCATAGATTTTAATAGGTACTCAAGAAAGCTTAAATCAGTTCTACATGGGACTTACAGTAAAGGAACGGTAGTAGTAACTGAAGACAATAAACCTCTCCCGCATCCAGAATATGTGAGCTTGGATCTAGAATTACCCTTAAATGGTTTACACGATGTGATTTAGGTGGCTTCCCGATTAAGTTCTTTTACCCCTTCCTTGGAATGGAAACGTAAAATATTTATAGACACCTGTTCATATGATATAGCTGTTGACAGTATACGATAAAATCACGAAATCGGGCGTTGATCAGGTTTACTGATCTCACCTGTGTCTTATGTCCTAACGTACATCGTAGCCTTAGTGTAGAGAGGCGTCAACATTCCTGATGTCTCTGGCCTTTAACACTTTGCAGAGTTTTTGATGTAATCTACACCAGAAGCAAAGAAACCTTTTCCAACCATTGTTGCTCGGCCATAAGTGGGATCATAAATTAATTTTTAATTAATTAGTTTGACAGTTGGTTTTTGGAATAAGTTGGAATCATCAACGTACCCCATTACCTGCGACGCAATTAGCATTCGCCCAAAAAGTACGGTGCGCAAATATCAAAAAATAGACATTTACTTACCAAGAAGATGACACTATGAATCAGATAATTTTAAAAAAAATTGCTCGCGGCTACTAATTGAGGTATTGCACTACCTAAAGAATGTATAATGAAATGTATGCTATTATAGTGTATGTATATTTAGGATATGACAAAAAGTATCTATAATCTACATCTCGCTTAAATTCTTCTGTATTTGTTCTTTGAATTTGTTTGTAGATCTACCTTCATGTTCCGTTTCTGGCAAATCTGATATCAGGGCTTTTATGAAATCCTCTTTTTGTTTTTCGCAAGATATGTCCAAGCCATCACAATACTATTTACGTGATGTTTGGTCCAAATTTCTTACCTATTACGTTTCTCCCTTAACTTCTCTACTTCAATGAGAATTTATAGTTCATGCGCCCAACAATATATTTTTGATCTGCGGAGACTCCTCGGGGCAATATGGATTTATTGAAAATTTCTCAATCCTTAAGAACCAAGAATAAAAACAAAATTAGGAAATCAGACACATTTTCTTTAATGCAAAGCGAGGGACATCTTCAAAACTTCCAAAATAGAACAAAACTGTATAGCGTTGATTTACAGCAACTTTAAAAAATACAAAGATATCTCAAGCAACATTTGATGATATGCAGATCAGTTAGAATAGGAACTCACTGTAATGTTGGTCAGTATTGTAGGTACAACTACGTTTAAAGCTGACGAGCTGCCGAAAATGTAGTTTCCACATTTCTAGTTCATGCGTGTCACCTTGTAGCCGAAAGATTAGAAATATGAATCCAGAAATAAATAATTTGGTAGTAAGCGTTTGTTAGAAAATTATCCACGGATTCCAGAAATTGTGTCAGAAGTATTAATTACCACCTGGATCTATTAGAATTAATGTGGATGGTCAAATATGATTACAAACCTCAGTAAGCAAATGGAATCTATGGTAGAAATTCCTTTCAAGTCGACGTCACGTTGTCTATGACCTTAGCTTCTTCTTCAAGAATATTGCACCAGGAAAAGCTGGTAGAAGCCAAAAGAAGTTCCATCTTTCTTTCACTTGAATATAGATAAATATATATACCTACTCAAATATGTATATATACGTTTCGGTTGTTTTGTACTTCTTTATGTAGTAAATTACTGAGAACAAACGTAAAGTTGTTTATATTTAATAATATTTTATTTATATTAAATGTTGCTTTTAAAAATACAAACTGTCTTATATATCTAACATTATAACTCCCCTACTGTCTGAACGTACTACTAATCTTAATCTATGTCTATATATATATATCTATAATATATGGATATACATAACACGCTCCCTTTTATAAATCCAACCGGACTGGCTTTTTAATTTGCCGACCGTATTTGGTACGAGTCTGTATATTTGGTGTGGTTTTGTTGTCTGTGGGTTGCGTGCCCTCCGTGTTATCCTCTTCGTCCACTGTTGGTTGTATTTTTCCGGACTATCATATCTATCTAGGCCCGATGGCGTAGGTTTAATTATTCCCTTGGATTTCTTTAAGTATTGGATGTTTCTTCTTATTGTATGTCCCTCGGTTGTCTTTATTAAGTATGATCTGGGCTGTGAGAGTTTTTTTAAAATGATTGCATCTCTCCATATTTTTTGCTTTATGTCCCATGTTGTTATCTTCTCTCCTTTTTGAAATTCTTGTTCTTTTGTTTTTGCTGATCGGTTGTAGTATTTTTCTTCCTTTTCTCTCTTTTTTAATGTCTTTTCCTGTACGTCGATCACCTTGGGTTTTAATGCTTCAATTGTGGTTGGTACTTTGGTACGCAGTTGTCTACTCATTAATAATTGTGCCGGTGATACTCCAAGCTCAACAAGAGGACTAGTTCTGTAATTCAATAGATACAACTGATAATTTGATTTTGTGTATTTGCACTTCTTTAACATTTTCTTGGCTATGCCTACTCCTTTTTCTGCTAACCCGTTGCTTTGGCTGTGATATGGACTACTAGTTATTATTGTAAAGTTCCATTCTTTAGCAAAGTTTTTATATGTGTCACTGTCAAATGGCATGTTATCTGATATTACTATCTGAGGTATGCCGAATCTACTAAAAATTGCTTGTAATGTATTTATTACCGAGGTGCTTGTCTTGTCTGGTAATTCTTCAACTTCGAGCCATCTAGAGTAATAATCCTCCAAAATTAGATAGTTCTTTGTATCATATTGAGCAATGTCAATCCCCACTTTCTGGAACGGATATTCGGGTAACTCATGTTGGCGTAAAGAGTCCTTTCTGTTAAAATTACTATATCTAGTGCATATTTGACAACTGGAAATCATACTTTCAATATTTGCCATAATGCCAGGCCAATATAGTAAGTTTCTTGCTTTTCCCTTTGTTTTGACTATTCCTATGTGTGTTTCATGTAGTATCCTTAAATAAAAGTCTCTTAGTTTTGTGGGTATTATAAGTCTGTTGTTATAATATACTAAATTATTTTCTAAAAATATATCGTTCCTCATTTTGTAATAATGTGCGATTTCACCAGTTGGTTTGCGATTAATTGGCCAACCTTTCTTACAGTATTCCACAATTTGTTTAAGGATTGGATCTCTGGATGTTTCTAATTGAATTTGTTTTGATCTCTCGTCACTGAGTTTCATACATATTGTTGATACTGTGTGCACTACGTCATTCATTAATGGATCATCGTGCGGTCTCTCATCTATAAAATTTCTTGACAAGAGGTCTGCAATGTACATATATCTACCTGGTAGATAATGTACTTCTAAATTATAAATGAGTAGTTTTAAGCGTAATCTTTTAAGTCTATTGTTTTTAATATCGGCTATATTTTTCTCATTATTGTTACTAGCGGTTGATGGTCAGTATTTACAGTAATTGTTTTCCCATAAATGTATGTGTGGCTCTTTTCACATGCAAATGTAACTGCAAGCAGTTCTTTCTCAATTTGTGCATATGACTTTTCAGTCTCTGTCAATGATCGTGATGCAAACATTACTGGTTGCTTGTTTTGTAATAAACAACATCCTAGAGCATCTTTGCTACTATCGCATTGTATTACAATATTTTCTTTGGGGTTGAAATTAGCCAGAATTGGGGCTTCACATATTAGTTGTTTAATTTTCTCTAAACCCTTTGTATGTGTTGTTGACCATAACCATTGTGTGTCCGCTTTTAACAAATTTCTAAGAGGACTTGTTAATTCAGATAAATTTGGCAGAAAATCTCTGAGGTAATTAATCATTCCCATTATTTGCATTAACTCTTTTTTATTTGTGGGATTTTTTAGATCTTTTATAGATTTAATTCGTTCGTCATCGATGGTTACCCCATTTTCACTAAATATTAATCCTAAATACTTTACAGAATTGCAACAATATTGTAACTTTTTCTGTTAAATTTTATATTATATTTTTTTGCTCTTTCTATTACTTCTTTCATTATTTTATCATGGCCTTCTTTGGTCTCATGACAAATTAACAGATCGTCAAAATAAATTATTAGTCCTTCAATGTCATTAAAATATTTGCAATTTAATTTCTGGAATAGCTCTGGGGCTGAATTTATTCCAAAAGGCAGTCTTAAGAACGAATACAGTCCAAATGGGCTGTTGAACGTGCATATTTTACTTGACTGGTGATCTAGTTTTACGTGATAAAATCCGTCTTTTATATCTAATATTATAACTCCCCTACTGTCTGAACGTACTACTAATCTTAATCTATGTCTATATATATATATCTATAATATATGGATATACATAACATCGGTGATATTCTATTTTCTAGATATTATTAGATTCTTCGTGGTATTTAACGATTATTGTTGTTAATTAGGCTTAAAAGCTTGTACTATATGTGCGCAGTTACTAATTTGTCCTTAACTATGTTTGAAAATTTCGCCAAATAGCAATTCCATTACCAAATTAAAAACCAAGCCTTTATAATTATTTTGTAGTTAACATTAAGATATTTTTTAAATGAAGGTATGGGTGGTGTACATGCGGGTCATTACCTTAGCAACGCGATTTCTGTTTACCTCCAAACTAAGCAAAGCGTGCATGCGATCAAAGTGTAGCACAAAACGCCGCGCGATGCGGTCATATAATCGCCATTGAGATCTGCGATGTCGCCGTTTTTTTCTTAAGTACTAATTGGATAATGGATCAATTTAGCAATTCTCGCCACATCTAAATAATTCTTTAATTACGGAATGATGGCGGACGCTAAAATTAAATCTTAACCGACGAATCTCGAAACAGATAGCACGTTTAAGATGTGATAAGTGATCCATTTCCCCTTTTAGAAAAGAAAAGGATTTAAGAGTTAAGTGCCGCAAACTAGGGGGAAGGTAAATTAAAATGGGCTGCTCGATTAGTGCTAGCGATAGAGTTGGACCTGCTGGGGTAAGTCAATTAAATTTTAATTAACGCAAGGCGGTAATTGCGATGGTAAACAAATTTTGATATTGTAAAAGGAAACTGCAACTACATGTAGTACAGGTGCAGATATGATAATAAAAGATGCTTTCCAACCAGCTTTCCCTGAAGAAAATTACTATTTGTTGTTCTAAACCTTGTTTTTTATTTTTTAGGTAATTATATCCTATATTTAGTTTTAAAATTTTCTTGCATGAAATGTAAATTATGCGACGCCCTAGACGGGCAGAAGAATAATGTGAAAGAAGAAGAAAAAACGAAATATAGATCAATAACATATAATACTCCTATGTGCACATAAATATATGATTAATAATATAATCACTTCGGTTGTTGAAGATGCTTGCCTCGAGCTAGCGAAACACGTGTCACCGATTTTATTATAAACAATTGTGTGGTAAGGAGTTTACCAATGTGATATTTGTGTCAGTAAATTACACCACAGTCCTTGCAATCACCTTTAATAATATAATAGACAATAATTAAGTGCATATTTACTCCAACACCTGCTATTGAAAGATTATATAGTTTGAGTACTTCTGCTTTGTTTACAAAGAGCAACGATTTTGTCTTCAACCACTAACTGTTTCTTTGTCAGGAATTAAGAGAAGGCGATTGAATCTGTTCGACCTTTATAATAACTGATACATGAATTCTTTTCGTGCAGAATTTATTTAGAAAACAATGATCTTTTAGAATATTTCGACGCAGCTTTAACACCCCCACTGTACTAACAGACAGTGCTTTTACATCTCTCTGTCTCTGTAAAAGATTTTGGCCTATGCCAGTTTTTCCTTATGCTGTAAAAAATTCAATTAACCTGACTTGTTTGCTATATATTGAAGAATTGATAGGTAAAAGAAAGAGACCATTTCGTATATTGGTCAAACGTCAAACAGTTCATCTTCATTATAAGGAGGTTTTTGGAAGTCATTGTGGACAATTAAACATTAGTGGTTAATCACTACTTGCAAAAAGTTTAAAATTCAGCACCACACTGAAATATATTCGGACCCGCGAAGTAATGCTCCACTTCTACAAGATTATACGGTTTCATAAGTTTATTCTCGAGAAAAACATTATTTTATCCACGCATTGGAATCATCCTCCATTTTTACTTCAAGATGTTGAGAATATGTCTTATTACCCGTCATGAAAAGCACTTCAATAATTTCTGGTCCTGTTATCTTTGAATATAAGATTTCCCATAAGTCAACCAATATAATTTCTTCTGCTACATACATACATATTACAATGCAATTGCAATGTGTATTTTCCCGAATGGTTACTATCCAAACAAACTTACTAACTAAGATTTCTAAGGAGTGTGTCTACTGTAAGTGCGCAAGATTTGAAAGGCCAAATATGTATTTAGAACTGTTAAATAAAAGAACATTCAAAATTAAAGAAGTACATTTACTTGCACATATTTAAGAGTATTACAACTATTTGTAATTTCCAACATCAAACTCACAATAGCGCTATTATCTAGCATATTAGATAAAATTCTTTTCATTGTCACAAAGGAATGCTCACAGAAACAAGATTCTTATTGCACTGTTTCTCGATTAGCTTGATTTTATGATACTGTCAACCCCAAGTCAAATGGTCTTGCAAATGTTCATACAAATAACTTAAAGACTGGAAAAGCTGTATTAATCCTTTGAACCTTAGCGGCCGGTAAACTGCTCTGAAAGAGCAATGCTTATATATATATATATCAGTCCTACAGGCCATGTAGGCCCATGACTTGTGCTCTATTCTTCTGCCATTTCCCTCACCATCTTTCTCCATTGTATTCTATTCTGTACCATCCGCTTCCAGTCTACAACTCCCCTTTCTCTCAAATCGCTCAAAACCGCTTCCATCCATTTTCTCCGTGGTCTTCCTCTTCTCCCTCTTCCTCCATGTCCGTCTGTAAGTACTTTCCTTCACTGCCTTTCCTGCCCCATCCTGCTAGCGTGACCCAACCATCTTATTCTCTGAGCCTTGACGTGTTGTAGTATGCTACTATGTCCATATAGTTCCTTTAATTCCTGGTTTGTTCTTCGCCTCCAGATTCCATTCTCCATCTTCGTCCCTCCAAAGATTTTTCTGAGCATTTTGTCTCCCATATCTACAACTTATCTTCCATCTTTTTGTCAGAATCCATACCTCACAGCCATAGGTTACTGTGGGTCTAGCAATTGTCCTATAGGTCTTTATCTTTGCAGTTCTTGATATCTCTTTTGATTTAATCATTTTCTTTAGCATTCCCATTGCCTTACATCCTTTTAGAATTCTTCCTTCAATTTCGTCATCCTCTTTACACTTATTCGATATGACAACACCCAAGTATTTGAACTTGTTGACATTTTCAAACGAATACTTTAAATTATATTACCTTTTTATATAATAAGGAGGTGTCCATTGCTAGTCAGATGAAGAGCTTAGGATGTGTGCATAGATAAATTAGATATTTAATATTATATACATTGGTTTACAAGTTTTTGTAAGCGGAGTTTATTAACACAATTTTCAATTTACTTATTTATAGAAAATTAGAAAACAGCAAAACCTCATTATAAAAAATTAATTGGAGCTGGAGGTTGTCCATTTTAATAAAAGTCCGGTTTATAGTAAAGAAACCTTATAATGTGGTATACATATGTAATGCATGTATGTATATAAATCGATAAAACTAAATGAACAGCTATAGAACGTGTTTGTTTTGAACATTTAATTTTATGTTACTATGTAGGTACGAATTCCTGTTTAGGACAAGAACAATTTGATCCGTCTTTATTGTTAACTGGTCGGAAAACATAATGAATTTTCTGTTGCGAATTGTTCGTAGCCACTATTTCTCTGGCTAATAACTCAAGCAAATGTCTCAAATGTTCATAATAAGCCAACATATTTATATTGCTTATTTATTCAACATACTATGCTGAGTAATGTCTTAAGATCTTTATTCTTGTAGTTCGACGTGTCTACTGCTACAGTTACACTGTCAATAATATCCTCTTCGGTCTTGAAATGAAAGCCGGGGTAATCTACTTCTGCTTCGAGCCAAGCCTCAAAATCTTCCAAGGCAACTGCTTCTGCTTCTGTAGTTGCTTCATTCATCAGGAGTTTTTTCGCGAATTCGCCAAAGATTTCGGCTTAATTTCTGTTACAGCATCAGCAAAGTTGTATGGTAGATTAAGATCGTATGTAAAATTTTGAAGTCTGTTGCTCTCTTTTGTCTTTTCCCAGTTGATTGGTCCTCGACTTCTAAGACATCATTATGTCACAATGTGTCCATGGGCTGAATGACAGACGTTGTGTTTGGTGACAGGAACAAATACTTGATTTTATGATCTCGACTGTACAGATTTTCAACATCGCGGAGTGGAATGATACGTTATTCAAAGGAACTAACTTCTTTATTTTTCTTCTGAAATTTTGAAATCTTCAATTTGATATCTTTTAGTTTATAGAGTCAGTTTTTGTGTGGAACCAATCAATTGCATATTTGGCTCAACTGATAACCTTCATAATTAATGAGATCGTTCGATTTTTTCTAAAAGGCTCAAATGCTTGATTGTAAAATAAAAGCACTGATAATACTACCATTGAGATCTGACACTGTACACCAGCATTAAAACCACGACCAAAACAATAATAATATTTAGAAGCACTTAAGTATCTAATGCTAAAACTAAATTTAGCACGCACATCGAGGTGCATGGGCTACAGATATGCGACATTAGTGACACGAAAATGTATTCTTTTAGAAACTTTATTTATTATCCGTTATAGGCGACGTCTGGTTTAATAGGATCTGATATAAAGATGTTTTACTGTAGTTAGGGCATGTTCAAATGATCGAGAAAAACTTGGTCTTTTTGGCAGGCCTAATACCTTCAGTTAAAAAAGGGAGTGGAAATGACTGCAGAATCACACAATAATAATTAAGTGACATTCGTCAATGATGGAAATGATTTAATGGTCGCGATATTTAAAAATATAGTGTTTCTTTTACAAACACATTGACCATCTTTGGCACCATTGGCTTCTATTCCTCTATTCAGTCTTCTTCTATTAAATTTTCTTTTATTCAGTGCCACTTGAATTCCATCCTTCCATCGATTCCTTCACCGACCTCGTTTCTTTCTTCTATGTGGTAACCAGTTGTACTTGTAAATCGTTCGTGGCAATTTGTCATTTCACATCATGTGGTCGTACCAGATTAATTACTTCGATCCGCATTTTTCTCCTAATTTCATTCTTCGGGATCCATCAACATCGCTCTATAGCATCTCCAAAACTATTTCTTTGGGATTATTTCTTTTTGTTTGTTTCGTTTTCTCATTTTTTGTCGCAGACTATTTTACACGCTCGGTAGTTCTCCAAAAGAGCAATTTTCTTGAAGGTGACGTGGCTAACTTTCATATGTGTAACTTAATTGAGGTATTACCAAAAATTAGCGTACCAAGCACAACATATATTTCAAAAAATGCAAATGTCTCTAGTTTACAACGCACTCAAATAAGATAGATTTTACCTTTACTACACCGATTGCAAAACAGTTGAGGGCATTAAAGTGTCTCAAATACTTTTGCAATTCGCCTCCTCAGTGGAGAAAGTGAAACAAGTTCACCGATGCACCTCAGTTAATGAAGCTTTTATAAGAGCACACTTTACCAGATAATGACATCAAATCACATGGGTAAACTCTTCACCACACAACCAATTAATTAAATCCGATGACATGTGTTTCGCTAGCAACGAGGCTAGCAAGCCATACATTACTGAATCAATCAATTTACCAGATGAAAACAGACTTTCAACAGGCATTCTTTTTTTTTTTTTGGTTCTCTCCACTGCATATAGCAACTTATTCGAGGGAATATATATATATATATATATATATATATATATATTAACGTGTGATAAAGCTCAGAACTAGTTAATTCCAGTTAATATCGTAACTATTTTGTATTTACATAGGATCATGAATTCCAACCATTCCAAAATCGATCCATTTCGCAGGACAGTGAAGATTTGAGAACATCTAAAAACAGACAATGCACAGACGTCTTCTTTTGGTTTTGATGGTCACCTTCTTCCTCGTTTTGGTATCGTCATTTTGCTTCAACTACATTTGTGTCGCATTTATTATAATGCTTCCTTTCTTCTAGGGAATTTTAGTGATTTACTGTATCATTTATGGTAATATATATCGTGTCCTAAATGGTTACGATAATTGCGCCAATGTTTGTGGAATACAAAATTATCGAGTGAAGAACGATCCACGATTTGAGTGTAAAGGGATGGATAGAAGAAATGAAAAGTATAGATTGTTTGAAATTTTTTGAAAAATTTTAAGTGTTCAATTATTATTTTCAGATTATTGCTAGTCAAAAATTCGGATTACTTCAGTGGAAATAATGACCATGTGCAGAAGATCTGTGTCAAGAATTGTAGTGACTATGGGGAATAGTAAGTATATAAATATTTCTTAATTGCTTTTAGTGTATTTTGTTTTGTATACCTTGGGATGCGATGACAAATCTCCAAAGCGACTGTCAATACTTCCACAAAATTTCTATCTATTAGGAAACCCTGCATTTTATTTAAGAGCGTTTAAAGGGCGATCTCCCAACTACGAGGGCGATTCATACCAATACATAAAGAGGTTTTTATGACATACAACTTAAAGCTACTACTTTTGGCTATTTTTCTACATAGTTGCCATTAAGATTGACATTTTGCATAGCGATGAAGCAGTTTCTTAAGGCCCTCTTCATAGATCTGCCCCCTGTGAATTAAGCCATCTTATAACTCTGTCCTACAGCTCTTCATCGTTCACTCAATTCCATGGTTGTGAATCGCCGATTTTCACGAATTTTGTCTTCGACATTACCCAAAAATTTGTCTATCACAGCAGTTGGTCTTCCATTTGTTTCTTCATTATAGATATTAGTTCGTCTTTCTCGAAACTTACGGCATTCAATTCAATCACATTGTCACTCATGACATTTTCACCATAAACAGAACAAAGTTCACGATGGATTTTAGCAGCCTTCATGTTCTTTGCACACAGAAATCTGATAACAGCACGCAGCGACCATTTTGAACGACTAAAACATATCCGAACGATTCACTCACTAGCACTGCCAGACTCATATTGAACCAGACTACATCGCACCACTACGATCGCACAGATATACAGTCCTAGGCGGAAACGAAATCTACTTTACCAATCGTCCTCGTATCAATACGGAAATAAATCAATATTCTTGTCTGGATAGTCAACAATTTACCGGGAATCGAATTGCTGTCACTGACCAGCGATGATAAATGCGTAGTTTTCAATAATTCGGTATTGTAGGTGAGCTTGTAGAGGCATAAAGAATGCATACTTAATTACATACGAAAGGGCGATTGTTGTTAAAATAGCTTATTGACTTCATTACCACTTGGAAATATTATGGGCGTTATTAATAGGAAGGCTAAATTAGGATGTAGTGTTGTGTACTTGCATTAATATTTAAATCCCATCCAGTATTAATCCATCCCTCGGTAGGTACTAAAATTAAAACTACGCAATTGCGTGACGACTCCATGAATATCACGAATTATGAATGGAAGGGGGATCTTTAGACAAAAATATTGACACAGAAATAATAATTTTAAGAATGAATTTGACAAATCGTCAACTGGGAACATTATTTCTACTTTCCTCCTTTATAAATCAAAATTTTTTGATTCCGGTTATCTGGAAAAATCCGGATATGAAGATACGTAGGTCGTAGGAAAACTTATGGTTAACATTGGTAAATGTTAAAGTTGGCTATTAGTTCGTATAAATGCTATTGATTCCCAAAGATATGTTATGCAAACCCTTAATACAATCGGAGATATCTGCGTGATGTTGCACAATAAGCTATACAATTTTCAAACTGCTATTGACTTTTTTAAACGCGTTCGCATCTAACGCGTTTAATGTTACTTTGAAATGCTTGCTATAATATAAAACCGTAGCAAGCTCCGTTTCTCATTCATGTTATAACAGACTGCGGTGGTATCGGAATTTCTGGACACAACTTCTAAAATTCAAGATTTCAGAAGAACTTCTTTTGTTCTATTCATTAATGGGTCAACTACAGAGTAATGCTACCTAATAGTAAACATTTTATATGGAGGAGACTAGGAAAACATGTTTTCACTGCCCTATTGTCGTTTAGCATATGTATGAAGCTCTATCCGTCACTAACATACGCAGTTACTTCAGTTCCACTGCATCTGTTAGCAGGATGACTATAGAATGGGACTTGCTTGCGCAGTAAACCACAGTATCTTACTTTTTAGTTCAGATCTTAAAGTGCTTCTACCATTTTCTTATGCACAATAAATAATATCGTAGGACGCTCCAAGTTGGTAGCTTCCAATCAGATACGCATGTCTTCTGAAACACTTTAAAATATTCCTTGTCAGCTGCATGGTGTGGAGTGTTACATATACTTAACCAAAAAATAAAATCGTATGAAAACTTCGAATATGGTAAACTTCCTTCTTTTTTGGTCTGTGTTTTTCACTGTTTACATCAGCAGGCCATTTACTTACATCATTACTGTATAGTGTCCCGTTTCAAAAAATACGGTGTAACCGATTTTCCTCTACATTCCAACTCTGGAAATCGCACTACAGATTTTTGTAAGTGCGCAGTAAAGGGCACCCATTTTTCCCGCGACATCGGTAAGCTTATGAAATGTACATAACACGAATACTCTGTTGCAACTAGAATAGAAGGCGACGTACCAACAGCATATTCTTTTCGCAGCGCCACTCCAATACAAACGCGTATAAACAAGTCACAGATGGAATGGAACCGCTTTAAGTCAACTCTAGTGGTGATACTACATATCATAAAAATTCTTTTAATGTACATTTCTTCTATTTTGTAAATTTTTTATGTTTGCAAAGTTAAAATCATTCAATTGTGATGTCTAAACTCGTTAATTTTCAGCCGGCAAGTATTCAATCGCTGTTTACCAAAGAAAGCCGTATCACCCGTCGATAATTTTATGTCGAAACTTGGTTGGCATGATTTTTCCAAGTTAGCTACCAGCTTTGATATAACTATTTTTTTAAGGCTAATAGGTATTGTATTTTAGGAAGCTACCGAAGATCTGCTTTTGACCTGGAGAGAAATATTGTATTTATGTATGATTGGTTTTGGTAAATTATTCTAATGATTAAAACTAAAATATTTAATATTGCATCATTTTCCAGTATTTTCGGCGATATTGGTGGCACTCCTCAGATTCTTCGTCGGCTTCTTAGTTTGGTTTGTACTAATAGGCGTGATTTTGTTATCGGTTATTTTTACAACAGTCTTATGGTAATTATAATCTTAAACAATATTCTTCATTATAATAATTTTGGATTAATTGTTACAGGTATATATATAGTCACTATAATGATGATGAAAATTCTGAAATCAGTTATTTGGGGATAACTATGATTAGTAGAATGAGAATATATTATCTTTTATCTGCAATAACTGCAACCATAGTAACTTTATGTATCATAATCATTATTATCGCATTGAGGAAGAGGATCAGGCTAGTAGTACAGTTATTTGTGGAAGCTGGAAAGTCGATAACCGCCATGCCTTTGTTACTATTTGAACCAATTTTGGTATGAATCTAGCAGGAAAATAACCGGATTGATTTCCTTTCCGCCTAAGTGACTGAAATGGCTTCACCTTTTCACTACTATCGAGACTTATTTTGCCGAGATGATTTTCTTCTTCTTCGTAAATCTTTATGCCTCCCAGCGTCAGATTTTCTCTGAATGTTGCAACGATTTAGTCCATTCTTTCCATAGTGTCCGGTCTGTACTCATTTTTCACATTTCTTCTATGGGCTTCCCTCGTTTTTATCCCAATTCGTTTATTCTATCAATCAATTTTTTCTTGGTCTTCCCATTTTCCTTCTAGTATTACTTTTGGTTCTATTATTTCCTTTGTTAGACTCGTTTGTTTCATTCTTATTATGTGCCCGTACCAATTCAGTTGACATATTACAATTTTGTTTAATATATCTTCTTGATTTGTCATATTCCTCACCTGTTCGTTTTTTATTTTATCCATTTTCCCCGCGATCTTTCTCAAAAATTTCATTTCCATAGCCGTTTTTTACGTTTATTGTTTATGCTGTATTGTCCAGGACTCACTTGCGTACATTATTGTGGGTGCTACTACTGGGGTGCATACTCTTTGTTTGATCTTCGTTTCTATTTCTTTCTTCCCAAATGTGGTTTGATTTAGAGCGTAGTATATGTTTGTGGCTTTCCGTCCTCTTTTTGCTATATCTAGATCAAGTTTTTCCGTCCTTCGATATAATAGTACTTAGATATTGGTATGTGTCAACAACTTTCTCTTCTTTATCAGTTATTTCAATTATTGTGGTGTTTATTGGCTCTTTGTTGTTTATCACCATTAGTTTGCTTTTTCCTACATTTATTTCGATCTTTTCTATCTCTTCTGTCCATATTTTTGTTTATTTTCCATTTTCACATAACTGTCAGCTATTAAGGGTTCCAGTTTGTTATATGCTATCAATGTCTTCAGGTTTTCAGTGCGTTTTCTCGTATTTTGCAAGATTCTATCCATTACTATAATACTACTATAATGAATAAACGTGATTGCAAGGACTGTGGTGTAATTTACTGACACAAATATCATATCGGTAAACTCCTCACCACACAATTGTTTATAATAAAATCGGTGACACGTGTTTCGTTAGCTCGAGGCAAGCATCTTCAACAACCGTATAATCGTTTTTCAACATCACTTACGGAGTAACCGTTGTATATAGCTATCTTTTTGATATATTCTAATTCTTTTCGAAACCTACTTTGTGTGAGCGGGAGTTTAACTAACCTATTGAGTAAGAAATTGATAAACGACATTTTATGTTGCATGCAATGGTTCGAATCCGCCATTATAAACCTATTAACGTTTGTACTTTTGCTGTAGACACCTGTGTCCACTTCTTGAAGTGAAGTGCATAATGGCCTCCCATTTTTAGATAGTTTAGTTATTAGAAATAATAGTAATAATAAATTAGAAGTGGATGTCTACAGGGAAAGTACAAACGTTAATTTAATAATAATTTTAAGTTAAATTCCCGCTGACACAATTTCGAAAAGAATTAGAATATATCAAAAAGATAGCTATATACAACGGTTACTCCGTAAGTGATGTTAAAACCGATTACACGGTTGTTGAAGATGCTTGCCTTGAGTTAGCGAAACACGTGTCACCGATTTTATTATAAACAATTGTGTGGTGAGAAGTTTACCGATGTGATATTTGTGTCACTATAATGAATAATAATGACTTAAACTGTCTCCTTGTTTTGTTCCTACTTCCATTTCAAAACTTGCTGATTTTTTCATTCATTTGCACTATTCAACTGACCTGACAGTATAAACTTTTAATTATTTCAAAGGATTTTATAAATTATTTTGGTTGTGTGTCGCGGAAAAGCATACAAGAGGATAGTTTCGGTAATTCAAATAGTCCTGCAGTCAGGCAACACATAATACATAAATGTAAAACTGAAAACCTATAAAGAGGCATATTTAATGAGTTAAGCTAAATACTTTCCTAGAACGCGCACTTCGCCCAAACAATTGCTTTATTCCTTTTTTTGTGTTTAAGTTTTTCTTGTTCTTTGTTAGATTCGTGTCATTTCAGTATATTTTTAAATTGAAGACTAGAGTCTATTTGTTGAATTCCCTAGAAATGTGCTTCAGGAAGCTTAAGTTGGTGAACCTGAATTAAGAAATGAAACAGAAAATAAATCGTAAGTTAGGGAAAAGCTAACCTGAACTCAAAAGACATGAATGCACAATCAGTTGAAAGAGGAAATAAGGAATTGCATGTATGTATGGAAAATATGAAAGGATTTGGAAAGAGGCAAAGTACTATTAACGTAATATATAAGTAAAATATGAAGTTATGAATCAATGAAACCATCCAAAACTGAAAGTTACATGCATGTATTCCATTACTAAGGCTTGATAAAAGAGTGGATGACGTGTTATCATTAAGTAGTGTAAACCGGACTGAGGCCCTTAGTTCTCACAATTTTAATGCCGCGCCTTACACACGTAAGTAGCGACAAAGACCAGTTTACACTACTTAATGATAACACGTCATCTACTCTTTTATCAAACCTTACCCATTACACATAGCAATACAAGTCCTTAGCATTCAAGGTCTTTTCCATCTACCTCTGTTTATTGCACCGATTTTCCAATCTTTTATTGATTTAGCGGATACTACTTCTTTGAACGACGTGTTCCTTCTTATTCTCCTTCTCGGTCACCTAGCAAGACCATTCTTACGAACCGTCTTCGGAATGGAAGAGTGACTTTTCAATAAAACACTTATTGCCGTAAGAAAATATATATATTTTTTAACCTAATCCCCTTTTATCTCTACACACTTAGCCCAGCGAGTTTCCAATTTCTTCAAACCATCCAAAAAGTGATCTTTCGGAAACTCTTTAAAACGTGCATTTGACTCAAATATCACCTCATCATTTGTCTGAAATCTTTTTCCAACGAGGCATTTTTTAAATGTGGAAGTAAGAAGAAATTACTGGGAGCCAGATCTGGTGAATATGGCGGATAAAGCAGAAAATCGTAACGCAATTTGACTAATTTTGTTGTGGCAACAATGGACAAATGAGACGGCGCATTATCGTGATGGAACTACACTTTTTTCCTCAACAAATGCGGTTGTTTTTTATTAAGTTGTTTTTCTTCCACCCGTCAATCAAATTTCTTTTAACAGAACTCCCTTCCTAAGAGTATATTGATAAATTTAGCATTATCCTAAAATTTCTAAATCTCATCTACTTTCAAATTTAGTAATGCAGACACTTTTATGATAACAAGAACTTAGACTAACAATACGGTTATTTTCCGGAAGTTTCTCGTATATTATTTCAACAAGATAAAAATCTTATTTTCTCTGATTCTTTTCCTAATGTTACAGACTTTGATATCCCTGCTCGCTGTATTAATCTGCTGGTTCTACTTCTGCCTATGGATACAGAGCGCGGGATTTCTAACTTTCATTCGAGAGAAGTTTTTATCTTCAAACCGGATACAGCTATGAAAATCGCTGGATTTTGGAACTTATTCTCAATGCTTTGGATGTGTCAATTTATCATAGGATGCCAACATATGGTGCTAGGAGGATCTATCGCAACGTGGTATTTTACTAGGTACCCTGTAGCTTTTTATCCAATCAAACATTTCATTCTGGCTTATCGCAGAAACAAATCAGATCTGGGTAATCCTATCTTGTATAGTTTCTACAACTTAACCAAATACCATTTAGGATCAGTTTGTTTCGGTTCACTACTGATAGCCATCGTCAAGTTATTTCGCCTCCTCTTGGCGATACTACAGAAGTATCTTAAAAACAAGACTGGGAAATGCGTACGGTGCACCCTAATTTGTTGCCATTGCTGCTTGTGTTGTTTCGAAAAAATATTGAAATATATAAGTCGCCATGCTTATATTGAAATAGGTAATACATAAAATTATTGGGAAGGATGATACCGATTTTAACCATGATGTTTCTGTTATAGCCATGTATGGTAAGAATTTCTGCCAATCCGGAAAAAAGCTTTTTATATTTTAGTAAACAACAGCTTACGTGTTACCGTTATCAATTCAGTTGGCGATTTTGTTCTTATTTTAACCAAAGTCCTCGTCGTAGTGGCCACCGTATTAATTGGAGTGCACATCTTGCAAGTAAGATTATAATTAACAATAAAACTTACACAAAATTCTATAATTTTTTAGCATAAAGAAGGTTTGCAATACATGTGGATTCCCCTAGTGCTGGCGGGGACTTTTACATATTTTGTGGCACATTGTTTCATTACCGTATACGAAGTATGTATCAAACCTTAATCATTATTTCACTTTCAAATATTTTATACTTTCGTATTTAGATGGCAATAGATACGATTTTCTTGTGTTTTTGCGAAGATTGTGAACAGAACGATGGAATCTCAAAGCCGTATTATATGTCAAAAAGTTTAATGAATTTCGTTGAGAGTTCCAAGAAGGCGATGTATGTACGGGACGTAGTACCAACTGAAAATGCTGCTCCGAATACCATAAGTAGCAAAATTTAATCGTTATCAGATGTACATATATATATTTTTCGTCACCTTTAATTATACTTATCTTATATGATAGTTTTCTACCAAAATTAGATCAATTAAACAAGAGTGATTGAAATAATAGTTATATTCTCAGAACGTTTACAAACGTTTCGGATTTTTCCTAGTCCTTGAGCAAAATTCTTAAGGTTTCGACAAAAACTTTTTGATATAAGGTTTTCTTTTGTTATTTATCTTATTAATCTTTTTGTACAGATTCTGTATATCAAGAAATCCTAGTCATTAGTTATTTTGTTGATAGTTCCCGAATAGAAAACAAATGTTTGTTTATAAATTAATCTAGTTATATTTTCACTGATGAAGATGTTCAGAAAACG